>VZTM01033744.1:167778-263415 GCA_013400555.1 Jacana jacana | reverse complement strand
AAAAAAACCCAAACATTTAGTTACCAAAAGTCAGTAAAACAAATATTGGTATCCTAATTTTAAAAATTATCATAGTGTTAAAAATGCATTTATTTGCCTTCTTATCCTTTTCCTTATATCAGCATCTCTAAAACATAATATAAAATCTCTGCTCCATATTATGAAGCATTAAGCAATAAAAGGATATAAAAAGTCTTTGTTCTCCATTCTATAATTTACATAAGAATATTTGCCCCGGAAGATAAGTTCATATTAGTCCTAAGGTGAATCATAACAGAGCAGCTGTGCTGAAGCATGGATGAAATACGTCTATAAAGACCACAGGTGAAATGTTATTAGAAAATGATTTCTGAAACCTTCAAGAGAGTGCAGACTTCCTGAGATCAATTTGACTATGTCCTGGTTTGGACGTGTATGATGCAAAATCTTCGTTATTGCTCTGAAATGGCCTCAGCAGTTTGCAACCTTTAGAAGCTTTTGAGTCTTTAGCTTTAAAAGGTTTTTTTTTTTGCTTAGGGATAATGACAAAATTTGTCCTTAGTAGCCAAAAAACTTCAAAGAATATTCTCTGCGTGTGCTGAAATTTCTTGCCTTTTATCTATTCCAACTCTTTTTTTTTTTTTCCCCGCAAATTTTTGAAGCTGAAACATCATTAAGAGCAGACAATTTACATCCTTCATAAAGACAAATGTTAAATAATTCTCACCACTCTCAGAATCTTCTATTAGCAGTTATGATCTCTGACAGCTCAAAGCCAGATGTTTCCCAGTTGGATGGAGGTGGGCACAAAGAGTTTTAAGTACTTAATCAATCTTAAACAGAAAATTTCTAGATCTTCCAAGCTGCTGAGAGAACTATTTCAACATTTATATGATTTTAAGAATTTCATCTATTAAACAATCTCACTTTTGTAGCTCTATAACATTTAACTTCTCTTTTTTTAATATAACTATTCCTCTGCTTTTAGCAGTACTCCAGGACAAAATGCATACCCGAGTTACTTAGCTATGATTTGTGCTGCCACGTGGGTTTTTATTCTGTATGTTGGGCTAGCGTTAGTTCCTGAAGCTGAAATTTTTGCCTGGAAAATTTTTGATTCAGAATTTCTTCATCTGGTAGAAAATGGTCAAGTCAGCTAGATAAGAGTTTCAAAAGAAAAACACAGGTTTTGCCTAAGACTGTGTAGGGTATACTCTCAGAGTGAGCAAAGATTGTACAGTGACAAAAAGATGACTTAGGAGGTTTGAGCTACTCACAAATTTCATATATTTTCTCTGAATTTGAAGGGATTTAAATCTTTCACAATTCTAGCGGTTATTTAGATCATTTAATTCTGCCATTAACTGTCCTGAACATTAGGTGACTTTCCCCTACCACCTCCTCAAAAGACAAGAAAAGAATCAAACTATGAAGCCCATAGTAGTGACTGTTGAGATTTTTGCAAGTCAAAACTCCTGCTTTCAAGTTGTTCCTCGCAATAACTCCTGACATTAAGTATCAGTAATTTCCCTTTGGTCACTGGAGGAGTATGCTCGATGCTCGGTCTTTTTTTCCCCAGAAAACATGGACAGGACATTCTTTGTCAGATTTCTAGAAAACAGCCCAGTGGCTCACTTTCCAAGGTACATTTTGTGTCGCCAAGGCAAGTTTTTGTTTTCTATTTCCATCTGTCTAGAAAGCTTCATGAAATATTCATGTGATAGGAGTTTGTTTCAAGGGAAGACTACACGCCTTATTTCTGAGTCACTAATTTTAGTAGGAGCTGGAGTGCTATAAATGAAGCCCTGTGTGTATAAAAGCTCTCCTTTAAGAGTATGCCATTTAAGAGTGCCATCTTTGTTGCTACAAAAGGAAAAGCAGTAGCACTCCTTCCAGTTATTACTTTATAAATTGGAATTTCCCTTATTGTCTATAATTTCCTTTTTTTGTNGTCTATAATTTCCTTTTTTGTTTTTCAGTCCACAAAGCAGAAAAGCAATATTATAGGTTAGTTGAAACAGCTCTTTCTTAGAAAAATGAATATTCTTGAATAAACAAGAACACCCTCTATTTTTTTCCTGCCAAGCCTTTCACTGTATGCCAGTGAGAAACCCAGAACACAAGTGATTTCCCTGTATTTACATCGCACACACACACTTAAAGAGTTCTCTCTGTTACAGACCTTTTATAAAAGTTTGATTCCACCAAATTCCCTGTATTTATTTCCCATAGAGCGGTGTAATCCAGGTTTGGAAAGAGTACAGATGTTACCTCTTCGATCACTTAATCTCAGTGGGTAAAACGCCAAAAACCGGAAAAGAAAACAGATGGGTGGAAAGCCTTTCAAATCTCAGACTGAACAGGCCTGTTTGTTGGAACCAGCTAAGAGAAAACTGTCTTGACCATTTTTTATTTCATTTCAGATTTTTTGGAGAATGAGTAACGAGGAAGTGAAAACACCTCTAAATATTTTGAATAATTGATTTAACAAAACATAAGTAAAAATTACAGTATCCATAACAAAGACAATCTATAGACCCATCTGCATTTTTCATTCTGTCCACAATTCTCTGAATTCTTTTCATACTTTACCTATAATCCCAAAAGCATGAGTTTTCCTGATAATGCTGTCTTGGATCTAAGACACCCTCAATTGCAATTAAAAAAAAATAATTTCAACATACTTATTTCAGCAAAAATGCAAAAACATTTGTCTCTTGAAATGTATTATTTACTATTTTCACCAGAGTAGTCCCAGTAGAGGCTGTTAAAGTAGAGGTGATAGCTTGCTAGTAACGGCCACTTGTGCAAGGCATCAAGGCATTCCATAAACACAGGGAAATTATTAAAAAAAAAAGAATTGACAAATTCTGATGCCACACTACCTTGTTTGATATCAACAACACAATGAATAACTTAAACCTACAAGATTCAGACTCTGCAGCATTCGTTTTGCATGTCCCAGTTTCGAGAGGAAGATGTTAACTAACGAGGAAGATATCTGCAAACACCTCCCTCAAAAACCTGTCTTTTAAACTGCGAGGACATGAAGAAAGAACCGATGCTTTTGTGTGGCACAGCTTCTCCCAGTAGGTTCCCATGGTTTGCAGGGCTGAGGGGAAGTCTGGTGACTTGCCGAGTAAGAGAAAGAGCCTATAAATCAGTAAAATCCTTTGTAAATCTCCTTAACCACTGAAAAACTATAATTAGCCCCATTCTATGTGGCTCCCTTCCCTAACAGAAAAATGAGGGCCATGTATGTTAGGAGACTGCCTGTGGTGATGATGGTTTCTTGTCCCCCTGGGCACCATGTAAACTTGCAGCATCTCTTCAGCCTGGGCACTTCAAGTCCTTTTAATATGATTGCTCTCCTCCCCCCCACATAGCAACCTTTTTTTAAGCTGTATCTACAAAACTGGTCTTACACAGTGGTTTTTTCTTTGAATGTCTGACTCTTCCTGCAGGGTCACTGCCCTCAAACACAACGCAGACACGCAAATTCCTGTGGCTCCAGTTTGACACCGTGCTGCTCCTTCCACATCTGCTAATTCTTTGTGGTGTCTCTGAAACAGCACAAATGGCACAGTTCATCAAACCATAGCAGGAGTTCCAAAAACAAACACGAAGGAAAACAAACTCCAAACCAACTCCAGAGCTCAATTACACTGACCTAAAAAGCTTCCCACTATGTACTTCTTGCATTAAGATGTAACTTTGCAAAAATCATTCCTGCTGGGTTATAATGTGCTTATTTTTTATTATTATTTTTTAAATCTCCCACTTGTCAGGCAAAAAGCCATGATGTGGATGTTGGAACATTATGAAAATGAATTCCTAAGCCAAGTCTGTCTGCCAGAGTGTTCTCGCTAAATGCTGCAATGAATGAGAGACTCAGCAGGTGGCCTACCAAAACTGCTTCATGAAAGAAAATAAGACTAAAAGCAAGGGAATGAGGGAAGGAAAACATTTCTGGCATCTCTTTAATGACCATGCAGTTAACATACATGTAAAATCCCCAAGAATTTGTGTGCAGCTCTGTAAGGTCCCAGTCTGATTGGTCTGGGAGGGGTTCACAATGATTCTGAGGGTAGATTAAGACACAACCAAGGTCAGATGCCGTTTGCTGTAGCTTTACTTCTGTTACTTTAAAATAATGCTAAATGGTGATGCAGAAAAGGCAGAGGTATGGGAAAGAAGGAAAAGAGAAGCAGTATTATGGAGTAAAGCAAAAAACGTCCCACCAGCAAGATGTTAGGTCCGCTTCAGTCTACACCATGTGACAATTTGAAGGTCCTCCAGAGCCAACAGCATCCTGTTGATCCATGATTCTCAGGTCTCTCGAGTTGCAATGATGGTGAGGTCAATGGCGGTGAGGGCTCTATTTGCAGAGTGGGGCAATGGTATAGTCCCTGTAGACTCATAGTTTGACCAATTAATGAGACAGTTACGTGTGCTCATCCAATTATTGTCCACCACAGTTGCTGTGAGCTCCTCTTGCCTCTGCTCCCTGGTTAGGGCTGAGGCCTGCACAGCAGACGAGTTGCAGAGGAGTTTCTTGGGGCAAATAAGATGTAGTTGTTTTGAGAACCATGGACATACCTCCTTTGATGTTCTATCATGTACACAGGTGCTAGATATCTTGCAGCAAGTGAGCTCTGAGACATCCTGTTCTCTGTCACTCCTCACATCCAGTTTCTCACAAGCTCTCAGTATCTCACCACAGTTTTGGTACTTCTTTGGTAATCTGTTCCCTCTGCGAAACTGTATTAAAGCAATTAGTCACTTCTCTTACACCCTCTTGCAGTGAAGGCCTTGGTCTTCCGTCACCATCTCATCTCAGGTGAAATCCTGGTTTTACTTCTAGTGATCAAAAAGAGCACTTCACCCTCCATTCCGAAACTTTTTAGAGTTTTTTTGTGCTACTGAACTGTTACTGGCATCTCTGCCCTCAAACAGTTAAATATCTCTGTCAAGCACAACAGCACAATGATAAGCAGACTTTTAAATAATTTTTTAGATTTTTAACTTTAAAGAAAAATCATTTATACATTTAACAATTAAGTCGTGGATGAAACTAAGACCAGATTAAAAAAAAATACCGTGGAGAGTGAAACTGGACCAATGAGTCCAACATAAATGGCCATAAGGTCCACTTGGAGGACGCACACTGGGATGTGCACAGGAAGGTTGATAATGCCTGCAATGCACTGCAGCATAATTAAGAAAGTATGCCTGGGGTAAAAATGAAAAGAACTAGTTAAAGAAGAGCTACTCCCTTGCAATTAGGTTGGAAACAAACTGTGCAGTGTGCTGGGAACTGTGGAGCATGTGTC
This sequence comes from Jacana jacana, assembly GCA_013400555.1. Taxonomy (NCBI): domain Eukaryota; kingdom Metazoa; phylum Chordata; class Aves; order Charadriiformes; family Jacanidae; genus Jacana; species Jacana jacana. The sequence continues at coordinate 258,103 of VZTM01033744.1, read as the reverse complement.
CAAGCACAAATATGACCAAGAGAAGGTGAGAACAAACTTAGCGCTGTATTTGGTCTGTAAGCCTCAGTGAATTTTTAATTAGACATGCCCTATTCTAAACGTTTTCATTCTGTCTCTTAAGTGCTGCTTAGCATTTTAGTGCAGCTTCTCAGGCTCTCTTTCTCCTAATGTCTGTGCTTCCTTGTTCATAACCCTCCTTTCTCTATAAAAAGAACACTGACGGCTGATGCTGTGACCAGCAATGTCACAGAACTGCCCATTAACCATCTTCCTCAATGGTTCAGCACTTGCTACAAATGTTAGGAGTGTTACCAAATGCCACCCAGTTGCAAATTGGTCCTTTAAATAACATCGGTCGCACTTTCATTTCCTGAAGACTCTTTGGAAGGGAAGCTGGGAGGGAAAATAGCACTGCTATTAGCTGATTTATTTTGCAGTGAAACTAAGCCCAGAAGTTAACTGTGGTGTGAGGTTGCCATTCCCATCAGCGTTCTAAATAAAGGCAGACAACTGGGATCATGGTCACAGAGAGCGGTAGTGAAGATCAGGGCTTTAAACCTACCAGCACAATTTCAGACTCAAGCTGAGAACAAAGGTTCTGCTTCTGCAACTACACGGGCTGCTGTCATCAAATCATAGAATCATTTTGGTTGGAAGAGACCCTTGGGATCATTGAGTCCAACCATCAGCCCCACTCTACAAAGTTCTCCCCTACACCAGATCCCCCAACACCACATCTCATCGACTCTGAAACACAGTCAGGGATGGGGACTCCACCCCCTCCCTGGGCAGCCCATTCCAGTGTCTGACCACTCTTGCTGGGAAGAATTTTTTCCTAATGTCCAGCCTTGGGCTGCACAGGGTTTCTTACAGATTATGGCAAAGGTACTACCTTTTATGGACATTCTTACTCTGCTGTGTTACCTGCAAAGAAAAATTTCAATCTTTCTTTTCTAGCCTGTTGTATTTCTGGGAGGCACATGCAGTGCAGACTGCCTCAGCTAAAAGAAAAGAAAATCTAATTGCCAGGCCTGTCAACATTCATGTGCTGAGATGCACTGTTAACCCGTTCCACAGACTTTCTCAGCTTTTCATTTGCAATGTGCTGCTGCAGCCTGTACCTTTTCCTACCTCCCCACCTGCAAGTTATAAGCATTACTGTCATCTCTTATCCATCAACCTACTGTCATCTCCTATCCATCAACCTGTGTGTTAAGAGGAACACTGGGCTTCAAGTGGGAAAGAAACTTCTCTTCCACAGGATTTTACACTGAGAGGGACACTGTGTTAAAAGACACTTAAATACAGACTCTCGTCCTGTGTTTCTTCCCACCATGTTATTCTACCAGACTCCACCACATGAGCATTCTATATGGTCTTTCAGAGTATGTGACATTGTACCTCCCCTAAGTTTTAAAACTCCTTTATGCTGTGTACATTTTGACACAAAACACTACAAATCTCTTATTAATATGTCACTGAACACTTGCCACGCTCCTCTGCCAGCAATTTTCAGAGTAAGAAGACACAGCCCAGTGATCTGCAGATGGAGAGGCAGGAGAAGGAGAACCTGCCCCTCTTTACTTTCATTGCACAAGGTCAGGCTCATCTCCCTGCACCACCATCAAGAGGTGGACACTTATCCCAGTTTGCTCAATTCGCAGTCACACTCCACCAAGCTGCTCCAATTAATTATTTCACTCATCAGCTCAGTGACAAGTCAGAGAGGACAAGTCCTCCAGATAACCACCACTATCTTCTACGAGCTCTGTGCTGGGACTTCACCACATTATCCGGGATTCTGCTTGAACTGCCTGTCCTGGGTCTCATGAATTTGGTTTTGATAGTATAAAATGAGCAAGAATGACCACAAATCATTTTCATTCTGCATTAACAAAGTTAATGGTCATCTTGGACTAAGCTTTCAGGGTTCTTTTCATATTTTTCCATTCAATATAATACGCATTTTATTGACTGAACAGACTTTTCATCTTCATATTAATTCTCATCATGGTTGTACATATTAAATTATTACTTTCTAAGAAGGAAATTGTCCACTTTTAACTTTTTTAACATCTGCTGGCATCAATTTTTACTATATATTACTTATGATCAAGTATTCAGGGTTCTTTCATGTAGTCTCACGCTAAGAACCCTGAGCAGAACCACTTATTCAGAGCATTTTGACCTGAGGGCAGAGACGAGGTCATCAAAGCAGCATAAACTAATCCAAGAACTCAGAAGTGAAAGGAAAATGCCTGTGGTGACCTTTCACTTTGTACAATAATTTATGTAAAACAAATGTCCCTTCAATTTGTTTTAGAACGGTAATCAGAGGAAATGACTGGCCAGCTCTCAGAGGTTTATCTGCAGTAATTAGGCATTTTCTGCTCGAGAATTTCTCTTTCCATTGATGGGGCTAGAAGTGCAATTCACTTTGGCTGGAAACGCACTTCTAGAAGGTCAAAAAATAAACTTGTGCCATTTCCTTCACCTTCTATAAAGATGTATCAAACTACCCATGAACATTCATACCGTATATCATTGAACATAAATGGGCTCAATGACCTGTACAGAACAAGGGTATTGAGCAACCTATTAGACATGCTGACAAAAATACAATATTTGGGTCATATTATACAACATAAAAATAATTACTTCAAAGTTATACTAAAAGATAGAGCTTACTTCAAACTGCAGACAACTTTTATTCTTCACGAGTCAGTTTTCTCATAGGGAAGGATAAATATATTTTTGTTGGTTTCCTGTTACATTTAAAGGCAGTCTTGAAGTCTGTCTTACAACATTGTGCAGCCCCAAGCTGTATTTAGCTTCTAAGACTAAGAGTGCACACAACAAGTATTCTTGGGTCTTGCTTTGTTTAATTTTGCCCTTTTTTCTACTCAAGAAAAACAATCTGAATATTTGATACCTCCAACAGAGCCTTAATTTTTTCTTTCAAAATGCAATTGCTGAGGAAGTGGCAATATGATATCAGGAAAAATCTATTTCTCTTATCATTTATGACAGAAACAAACTTTTTCATGGAAAAAAAATGGCAAAAAGAAACCAGTAAATGTTCTCCATCATAATCAGGTTCAGATAAGGCTTGGGATACGAATAGCCCCCACTATATGAGAATTTTGCATTTAAGAAACACTTTCATGCCAAAATATCTCAACCTTTACCAATCTGACTGCTAAAGGACATACTTGAATGAATGAAAGCAAGACAGGAAATCTCATTAAATGTTGCCAGCAGCTTCAAATCATTATGAATTTTCCAATACAGCATCCGATAATTGTATTAGCTTTCCAATAATGTAGTCAGATGTCTCTCATTACAACTAATTGAGAAAGTACAACAGATTACCCAAACTCACCAATTTATGAAAAGACAACTAAACCACGTTTGGTCAACTCTGCTAACAGGTGAATGCATCACCAATTAGAAAAAGTCACAAAACCATCAGCACTTACCTTTCCATGCGTGAGAATTCCCTTATTCGCATGTAACATGAAACAGAGGAAACTTGTAGGGTTGGCAATCAGGCTGGTTACCTCCCAGCAGAACAATAAAATCCACATTGTCAGTTTTACCCTAATTATAACAATTATCCAGCCAAGCAGAGCTATAGGTGGTAGAGCTCTGTATCATCAAGTGTGTTGGGCACCAAGGTGGTAAAAGGCAGAGGACATGGAACTCACTGCGACAGCTGGGGGAGAATCGCTCTTTAGGCCTGGGCAATGGGCATCTCCCAGTATCTGCACTGTAAAACCACATCAGAACTATGAAGCCTACTTGGAGGCATAAAATTAATGACTGTTCAATTCTGAACTCCGGTACAGGCACTGGCAGCTTGCTTTTAACAAAATTAAAATCTCGCCAAACCAAAGAACGAACGAACGAACGAACAAAAGAGCTGAGGGAATAAAGGAATATGCATTTTGGTAGATATGAGAAACTCAAGATGAGCAAGCAATGCACATGGTGAATGAGAAGCTGGACATGAGCCAGCAATGTGTGTTGGCAGCCCTGAAAGCCAACCCCATCCTGGGCTGCATCAAAAAAGAGTGGTCAGCAGGTCAAGGGAGATGATTCTACCCCTTGACTCCGATCAGGTGATTNAGGGGTTCAAAACCAGGCTGGATTGGGCTTGGAGCAACCTGCTCTGGTGGGAGGTGTCCCTGCCCAGGGCAGGCGGGTTGTAACGTGATGATCTTTAAGCTGCCTTCCAACCCAAACCATTCTATGAATCTGTGATTTTTAACATGCTCACAGTATCTCTTTAGCCAGAGGTTCCAAACTCATAACTCACCAAACTAATTTAGATGACCTCCCAGTCACCTAAAACAGGGTGGCAGAGGGAAGATGCAATTCTAAGTGAGATTCAATTATTCATGGCAGCAGTTGGAGTCATGAGCATGACACCAAAGGCCTGCAACCAGAAACAGCGTGCAATTACTGCTCTGGTTCTGTTTTGACACCATCTCCAGTTTATCAGCCGTGTGTTTCAGGCACTTCAGGGCTGGAGGCCACAAGGAGCATATGCTTTCTATTGGTTTATGCATTTGTACCTATAGGGTAGGGAGCAGCCTGATCTCTGCTCAGCTTTATGGTGCTGAAATCCCACCCTTCACGTCCAGGGCAACAGAAGGTAGCCATGGTTCAATGCTGCAGAAGGGTCCTTCTGCTCCTGGCCCATGGAAAGAGTACAGCTTGTGGATAAAAAAATTGCTCTAGGAGGGCCCAGAAACATCTCTGTGCAGCTAAGTCTGGATACATCTCCCTGTTTCACACTATCAGCAGAAAAATCCTGTAGAAACTTTGTTTTCACATATGAAACAGGCTCCCATCTAATAAGCAAAAGGCTACAATAATAGGATTCCTATAGTAGTATCAATAACAATAGTAATAATGTTGATAAAGGAGACAGTTCCCTAATAAATACTATGGTGATTAATTTTCCAGGACTTTCAAATGGCCATTCCAGATCACTGCCTTTATATATTATGAACACCGCATGTATGTCATAATTGATTTTTTTTTTTAAAATTACAGCTCTGGAAATATTTATGGCTTAAATCAGCAAAATGTGCATGGAAAAGGTAGCATAGGGGACACCTGTGACATTTGTGAGAAGTGCTGCACAGAAAGAAGTACAATTATTAAGAGTGGCAATATACGAAGATACCACAAAAGCAATCACACCATGAGAGAGAAAAACGTATCTTGCGAAAGACCTAGAAGGATACTTTCTAAATCCAAATTAAGCTTTCTTTTCTTCTGCATACCATTCATTTCTGCCCCGATAGCAATTTCCCTGACTAGTAAACAGGCTACCTGAAGCAATAAATTTATTGAGAACGATGAGCAATGGGGAAGGGATAAGGGCGCACGGCGATAAGCCCATCAATTCTAGCTGTGTCATGTCTCCTCAGGAGCCACTAGATGCCATCCTGGCCACCTCCCTGTGAACACTGCTTAGTTAATATCAAGCACAAATTTATCACTCAGCAATAATCTATCCCCTCAGAAACTTAAACCTGGGAATGGCTTTTCCCTGACTGGCAGGACAGATTATTCAAAGTCCTTTTCTCTCTGCGTCCNCCCCCCAAAAAAAAAAAAGCTTGAGAGAAAGTGGTCATTATTTAAAGGTCACTTTTGGAGAAAATTAATGAATATAGTTAAGATTGTTTAAGCTAAAACAAACCTGAATAGAAAAGATGGACTGTTAGAGCCAAGGTGGGAACAGAGTTAAAAATCCACTGCTGAATATAAAATCTTACAGGGTCCCTCAGTGGCCACTTTAAGTCGTTCAAGCCTTTTGCAGCCCTTCAGATGACCAAACCCACCATTCAGAGCGACAGCCCATGTGCACATCTGGGTGTGCACGTGCATGTGCGCGTTTCTGGGGGAGGAATAAAGCCTGAAATCACAAAATTGAGATTAATTCATTTAATTTGGCCTTTTTCTAAGTGGGGCAGACAGTGTCACAGGGGCAGGATGGAAGCCGCAACCCATAAAATTTCAGCTAATTCAAAAGGAGAATCTAAATTCTCCTTATCATGAAAACAACAGTGATTTAAATGTGAGCAAATAGAATTATTTATCAACAGTTGCACGGCCTCACAGAATGAAACTCAATTCAACACTATTCTCAAAGAAACCATACCCCTTTCTTTAATGCAAAGATGGGAATGAAAATGAGTACTGTACCCACTGATAAAGGGAGCTATCGCTTTCCAATAAGGTAAATGGCACAAGCCTGGTCCCAGAGTAATTTGGCATAAAACCGGTTTTCCTGGTAACATGAAAAGGACTTTCTCTATGGAGTCTCTTCTCGTTGATTCATTCCCTCTTTTCAGGCTTGGGCGCTGCTGGAACAGATTGTCTCCTCCAGCACAAACCCAAGTGGCATCTGATTCACCCACTGGCAGCCGTTCAAGCCTATCTGGACAAGCAGGCTTCCCTGAACTGGGCACTTTGGGTTGTGGTTTTTTTATTTCCCCACAGCATTCATCAGAGGTTTTCATGCTGTTGAAATGATCTTGGCAGGGCCCCTTGCAGTAATCCCTCGCCCTTTTGTGGCACCGCTCTTGGGAGAGGCAAGCTCTCCTTACTTCGAGGTATGTTATCTCCAAAGACTTCAGCCTGGGAAGGCTGTGGAAACAATCAGTTCGTTTGGATTCCTCAGTCAATTCAGAAGATGTGCAAAATCAATGCCCTGTAAAAATGTAATCTTAAAAAAATGCAATTAAGTTAACTAGCTGCCTATTTAACCTTAGCATTTAAATCCCCTGGGGGCTGAGAGCCTGCAACTGGTAAAGGACTACAAACAGCACCCAAACACCTTTCCTCGAGTCCTACTCATGCCCAGGAGCCACTCTGGGGGTGCAACAATTACCAAACAAACCCCAGTATGTTAAACTCAGGTAAGTAAGAGGAACCACGTGCTTAAACACCCCTAACGCCTGGGGTGACAGTCTGTGGAACAATAGAACAATTTGTTGCATATATGAGGGGAGGAATTCAATTTATCTGTACCTACAATCATACCCAGGAGCCGGATAAAAAAAGATGGCAAGTGAAAGAAATGGTGTTACCAGCGGGCCTCAAAGTACCTATGAGTGAATGTCTTACAACTTCTTCCCTGCGGGAAGCAAAGGGACCAATCCACAGCTATATATAACCCCCAGCACATGGTACAGTGCTTTGTATCATGAATTAGATGTTATCCAATGAAGGCTCCCAAGAATAAAACAAATTAAGACCAAACCCAGGAGCTCTGGGGAATCCTGGAAATAACTGAGGATGAAAGCTCAGCCTATTGTAGGCATTTATTAAAGCTTTTATCTATTTGATACGTAAGCATCGGCTCTTCAAAGCCAGTCTGAAACACTGCAACAACCAAGATGTAACAAGTTTAAACAGCACTGGGCAAAATCTTTCAAAATTACAAAGTCTGGATAGAAAAAAAATATTAAAATTGCCATGGGTCAGTGGCAATGTCAGAAGCAGAGGAAAGGTTTGATGTGACTCCACTGAAAGGTGCTCGTGCTCAACAGACATCAAAAAATAACTTCACAATTCATCAGTTTGTGTACAAAATGACCAGAGCTCAAGAATGAAACTCTTTGAAAAAATGATTTCTATAGCTGTTCCTGAAAGTGCACGTTAACCATCTTTTGAATCGCATTAGTAGTGAAAGAGCTGAAAGGAAAAGGGAGAATAAATCCAGCCTTTAAAGTGGAAAATGCTTACTTGTTAAACAAAAGATAGCCAGTATGTACAAAAAGTCTCCTTCAAAATAACCCTCACACTCATTAACATTTTGTGTCATTTAAAGATCAGTGAAACATGCAAAAAGATGATGGCAATGTTCTATTGATAGGAGGAATTAAGTTGTAAAATTCTATTTATTTTTCAGCAAGGAATAATTTATCGCCAAGATTAAACAATGGACAGAAAATAATTTTATTTTACCTACCAGGACAATTCTCATAATCATTCAAACATGATATACTGTTATTTAATGTGGTAGTATTCCAGATACAAAGCTCATCGGATTTCTCCTATTGTCAGTCATTAAGGGCAGATCAACTGGTCTTTCTGACCTTTGAGAAAATACAGTCAGAGCTCTGATGCTAAAGCAGCTGAAGAAAACTCTCCATCAAAAGTGCCTTTCCCCAGGGAATGGGTCTGGCTTGTTTCATCATTTCATTTTGAAAGAGTCCGGGTGTCACCTCCCAAAAGCTGGCGTCATCTAGGACTCACATCTAACCTGCCCACAGAAGCTCCCCCATTCACTGCTTTTAATGTCCATTTACAATATAGCAGAAATTCTTAGAAAATAGAAAAACCTAAATGAGAGAAATCTCATTTTTGAAGGTAAACACCACTTGGGGCAAACCTAAGTACTGAGACCATGCAAAATTACACAGAACACATAATTTTAATCTTCTGGGAGGAAAGCATCTCAGTGACCAAAAGAAAGTGGCAGAGAGGCTTGACCACCCCCAATGACTGAGAAAGAGGTCCCAATGAACACCAAGAAGAAACTCATCAGAATTCCTGGAAGTAATATGCCCAGAGACACACTCTCCCTGTCAAATTCTTGTATGGGATCACACACTGCATCCGGGAACATGAAAGGATACAACAGAATCAGTAAATGCTTCAGAACACTGAATGAAAAAACAGCTCTATGAAGAGAAGGGATATAAGACTATTCCTGGGAAGGTGTCTTTCACTTTGTCCAACTCATATGCATTCAAATTACAAGTCTGAATAGATTATGTTTAAATACTTACAAATTTCATAGGAAAAAACAAAACCAAACCCCAAAATTTAGCTTTATGTGTAAAATATACATGATACTGCAGCCAACATTTTGTGGATGAATTGGAAATCTGATGCAAATAATACCTTCTATTATCTATTATCTAGATATCTATCTATCTACCTATCTATTATATATGACAAAAATGAATACCTAAAAGTTACATGTTAAAGACAAACAGCCAGTGTGACTGTGTGGTGCCGTTCCTTGCGATGCCAATAGTGTCCTCCAGCAGTTGCAGCCACACACCACTTCCATGCAGTGTTTCTGTATTGAAAACAGAGCCCTTAGATGACAGGCAGATTGTGAAAGCAAGTTTACTAAATCCTTTCCTTTTAGACACCAACTTACCAGTCCCTTCAGCATGGAATCAAACACTTCTTTTCTGTTAAAATAGCAACCTGCACCCCTTTTTTCCTCATTGTAAAAAAGTGCATTTTTAATCAAAGTCGCCTGTTACTCACCGTAGCAGTCATCCAAACTATGAAGTAAACCAGTCAAGTCTTGTCCCGACTACGGGGAATTAAAGAGTGCCTCCAGCCTGAAACCAGAACGTGCTGTTATCCTTCATCTACATGTACAGGATTTTTTAATATCTGGCCTCCGCATGAATCAAAAAATTAAACATTCTCTGATTTTTCTAGTATCCAGTGTAAAAGAACTTGGGCTTTAAGGCACAATCACAGTCCACAGTGTGATATAATTTAATAGAATATCCCCGTTATGTTTGCAATGTAACATCGTGTATTAAGTGCATGATGCAATGTAAAAACCTTCAGAAATTAACCATTAGTCGTCTTCATAGCTTAAATTTATGCACATGGGAAACTCATTTGGATTTGTCATTTGTTACTGATACAAAAACAGATTGCCCTGGCACGCACTCGAATACAAGCATATATTTTCATCTACGTATTTTGGATATGCCATTAATGTGGTTTTTCATGTTACACCATTAAACAAACATCCAAGCATCAAGTAAGAAGGCATTGCTACAACATCTCTTTTCTATTGCAGTTTCAGGGGCAATTACAGTCTGTGTGCATGTGTACATATTTATAGTTTAACAGCCATTATGAGAATGTGGACTATAATTTATGGTTTTTAATGGAAAATGTCCTTTATTTGAGCTTGCCTTTACAGTCAAGCTCTCCACCAGAAACTTAAACCTTGGTGAAGATAAGCTTCAGGGAAGTGGTACAGTAATTAGCAAGTACAAGAGCTAGTTCCACGGGGAATTCAGAAATAAGAGCTTCCCTGCTGGGATAAACAGCAGCAGTATGGAAATCAAAATGCTTTTTTATAACACTTGATGCTATTACAATCAGTCTCTGTTGAATTCTCTCGCATGGGAATGAAAACTCTTTTGTGTGGTGACCAGCACAATTAAGAAATGTCTAATGTCAAAATCAAAACTTTTCAGATGAGAATTTTATAACACTCAGAATGGCATTAAGTAACACACACAGTTTCCTCAACATCCTAAACGAGCACATTCTCACATTTTTGTCTCTTGCACCGTGAATTTTCTAAATAAACTGGACGTTTGTAATAGGCAGCAAAGAACTTCTTGCCATTTCTCACTACAGTGGTCCTGTTATTCTACAAAGTCCCTGTGGACTGAAGCATAATGAAAATACGTTAAGTCTGCCAGAAGCCGGGTATATTCTGCCCTCAGTCGCCTGCACCTCTTTGCTAATTGTGTATAATTAGCATACGAAAATAAATTGGTGTCAGGTCTCCTATTCACCTGCTTTGCTACAAAGAGAAGCTGAATCGACAGGCCAAAATAGGTTTTACTCAAGAAAAGAAATAAAAGCACAAGTCTTTAAGAACAGGAGAATCATTCCGCAACCATTCAACAGTGATTACACTCTACCTTGCCACAGCCTTGGAAAAAAGTTGACTTGGCAATACAAATGTGCTCCTCTTCTCCTGCAAAGGACATGCAAACCTTTTCCTTCAGTTAAGTTCGCCAACAGCAAGGGGCTGACATTTTTTTTTCATGCTCAATGGAAATAACTGTAATTTGATTAGAGTTCTATCACAGGACAACTTCATTTTATGACATAAATGTAATTTGACAACTGACAAAAATATTATTAATGGAAATAGCCATTGGATAGGATGCCATGGAATATACGAGTTTTTCTCACTATTAGAGGACTACCTGACTGTCTCTACAGAAGCTGATCAGTCAGACTTTTCTATTATTAATGGAAATAGCCCTTGGGTTTTTTTTTGTTTGGTTTGGTTTTTTTGGTTTTGGGGTTTTTTTTTGTAGGACCAAGCTCCTATGTCCCCATTAAGACAACTGTATTAATAAACTAAGAAGTTTGCCAACGTGGAAATCAAAATTGCAGCTCCTACTATACATTAAACCACTCTGTAATACAGTTTAACAATAAAGCAGTATTTCATGTGGCTTGTACCATCATGTAAAAATCAAGCCAGTGGTCACATACACGTGTATTTATGGGTGTTTCTATGTGCGCACACGCACGTTATTGTGGATCAGAGTAAATGATTCATTATTCCCTTTTAATTGTGTGTAGGCACTGGTCAGTCTTGCAAACCACCTTGAATCCAGCAGATCTGAAATCAAGGTTTCTCTCTGCTTCAGGGAGAGAGAAAGCCTTTGACTCAGAAAAGGCTTCGCAGGTTTGGGCTCAGAAGCGTGAGCAGAACAACGTCGCTAACACTCCATTGATCTGGAAGAAAAGGTCATCGTCAAATAAAGAATTTATGACTTTATGCTGCTTTTGACTAGATCTATAGGCATAATTGATTTTCTGGAGTACGTGAAGTATTTAGGGAAAGAATGCAGCCTTTGCTGAATCAGGGTCAATATGCTTCACCAAAACAATGTTACTTAAAAATACTAAGTCAATTGGAGCTGAAAAGTGTTGCCTAAAAGTGTCAGCTCAATGTTCTTCCAAGTGATGACGAAGCTAATATTTCAGGGTCTCAGTATTTTGGAGCTCACCTGGTTGTGGGGATGAGGAGGAGCAAGCACTCAGCCCAAGCTGCCAACAGGATTCTTTCATACCATAAAACTCACATTCAATACAAATTAGAAAGTTTGTTGAGGCATTTTTGGTTTGCCTCTTCTATGATGGCTGTGATCCTGCAAACTCCTTGTCCCAGGGTCAGACCCCTGAGCCCTTTTCTTCCTCCTGAGGCCAAAGAACTGGCAGTGTCCCACATTTGCTGTCCCTGCTGGGAGCGACCAGCTTCTGCTGATGGAATGAGCTGAATATAATCCTTGGCTATTTTACCTTGGTATTAGGATCAATACTGGTTCTTTAGTATTATAGAGGTTGATTATTTAGTCTTATCCTATCAAATCTGTTCATATTTCAACCCTCAGATTTCCTTGATTTTCTCCTGATTCTGCTTCCCAGCTGGGTAGGGGTCATTGGGTGATGAAATAATTGTCTAAAAGACAAAAAAATGTCGTGGATTCTTCACACCATAACAGCATGTTAGGAAAGGGAAGATTACCCATGAGCATGTATTTTCATGCTGAGGTAGATGAAGGGGATGAGGGACAGCATGCCTGGGTTTCCTTATAACATGACAAAACAGTGGTTTGTGAGGCAAAGCCTGCGAGGAGACATACAACCCACAGGTCCTTAGAACCCTTCTGCCCATGGAGATGTACTTACAATGTCACAGCCAATTGTCTTGTTTTTCACAAACTGTGAGCGTAGAGTAATTTAGGAAGGCAAAACAAGACAGCTTGTATAATAATCCATCATATAAATGGCTCTGCTGTTTGCCATGCCAGTGTAGGTTACCTCCAATTCTTGGTGGCTTTGATTGTTCCCCTCCTTTTTATCACAGCACCTTTCTTGACATCAGAGTGTCTATTGTACTTTACTTCATTTCACCCATAGATCACTTTTTCCCCCAAATTCACTGTTTCCATTACCCGTGCCCACATAACTTACCCTGCTTTGGCAGAAGGGGAAGAATATACAGCCTCCTCTTCATGAGGTAATCAATACTGCTTCAAAGATAAGCCAGCCAGCAAAGGCCTGTAAATGTGTCACTTCTGTCTTCAACAACCCTCCACAGGTGACATTTGCAACGCTTTTAGTCTCAGTTGGCCTGACCCAAGATGTCAAGAGGCTGCTGCTGAACCAGAGCTCCTGAGGTTACGGCTTCACTGGAGAACCACCACCAGACGTCTTTCAGAAACATTAAACCCTTAGGCTTTATAAAGATGTGATACATAGTGTGGATGAACTTTCTTATGAGTGATTGTCAAAAGATAAACAAACCTTTGGAGGAGGCTATGCAGGATGTACCCTAAAGCAGCCACACTGGAGAGTCTACTTTGGGATGACTACGTTTCTAACGGAACATTCAGCTGCCATAGGTGTAAAGAAACACCGGCCAGAAACTTCTAGAGAGCCACAGATTGGTGGTTCTGGCTGGACCAGGGCATACACACAGGATTTCTGTCAGCAGGGTGAGATAAGCAGATCCTCACAGAGCAAATGCTTACATCCAGCCTCCGGAAGAACGTGTAGGCACAGGCAATGTATAGTCAATGCTACCGGTTAACAGATTAAATCAATGAGTTCAAACCCGTTATTTTCTACCTACTATCCTTCCTCCACACCTTCACCCCCCAATACTTATCAGTTGTTTCATCTATGGTAAGACATAAAATAAAGAGATACCAAAATAATTATCTTGATAGAAGTAGAAAAAAACAAAATAATGAAAAATATGAATGAATAATGAAAAATATACCTTTGTAAGTATTCTCTCATAACCTGGTCATAAACTCAAAATTAGTCCTTCTCAAGGTGTATCCAGGAGACTGCTACTATTTTTTAGAAATAACATATACATATCATCTTGCAGGTTTAAGCTTGTGTGGTTTGTGATAAGATCCAGAGGCCAGAGCTACAGAACTGGTGGTCAATAGAGCAGGACTTGTGCAAAAAGGAATGGAGAGGAACTCCTGAAGCTTCTCGTCACTGCCAGTGACATTTAACTGTGTCATCTCGAGCTCCACAAGCCTCATCTCAGTCTGTAGGTATTTGAGGTATTGAAAATTTAAGGAGAGTGGTGACTGCACAACCTATAAATCTACGGAACCAAAAGGAACACATACCAGATTTTTATATATGTGCATATATATATATAATACTAAAATTAATTGTTATCTAGAGAAGCAGATGATCGTGTTCAAGAAGATGTGGACATCAGGCATTGGGGGATATATACTAGACAGGGCTGTGATCTAAAATTAGAATTTGTTGTAAAACTGGTGAATAAAGGTGAGGTTCGTTTCCTCACGCCACAGATAGATAAAACAGTGCTCTTAAAAGCAACTGAAATACAATTCGTAAGAGAAATGAAATTCATGAATGTTGTATTAATCTGACTTCTGATGGTGCTATGCTCCTGACCAGAAAGCGGGCAGCGATGCCAAACCTGCCGCGTGTCTCCAACTCTTCCCTGCCAAAGCTGGCAAACTGACTGGTCCAGTTTTAGGGCCCATGACCATGAGGTGCAGTGCTATTTCTACTGGGACTCTTGATCATTTGGTCTTCCTGATTTGTTCCTGTCAGATTTCAAAAACAAGAAAGCTGCAGTGCTATTTCTACTGGGACTCTTGATCATTTGGTCTTCCTGATTTGTTCCTGTCAGATTTCAAAAACAAGAAAGCTGCAGTGCTATTTCTACTGGGACTCTTGATCATTTGGTCTTCCTGATTTGTTCCTGTCAGATTTCAAAAACCAAGAAAGCTGCAGTGCTGTTGGAGATCTGTCAGAGATCTGTACTTCTCTGACAGCACGCACATGATGAGCAGTATCTACTTTCATATTTAAAAAACACCCTTTTCTGTCCACTGGCCAGAATGCTGAGGCTTTGAGAGATACACTGAAATACAAGTAGGCGCAGTACTATAATGGTGCATCTGTTTTTATATAGATCAGATACTGGTGGCTGAGACAATGATCCCTAAAATAAATACTAAGCAATTTCAACAAAGAGAAACATCCCAGAGTCTTTCTCGCGGGTAACATTACTGTTATACTCGAGCTTTTACAAATCTCATCTCCTCAGCAGCTAATTAGTGTTTCTTATTCCACAAGGGTTTTAAGCTCTTGCTGAATATTGTCTCTTGGAGCCTTTAGAAACTTCACAACCTACTGATGATGAAAGACTGAAGTTATCTCTGTATTTATTTTCTTTATTATTTTTTTTCATTTTATTGGATTTCTTTCCAGACCACTGGAATGGGCTGGTTTTGACTTAAATTAAGTCACAGCCCCAACTTGTAAAGCATCCCCAGCCAGAATTCCTACAGCTATTATTTCCCATCCTTAGAAGTGAAAGCTCTGACACTGACCTGGGAAAAAAATAAATCAGATGACAGTAATAAGCAATTTGCCTATAGGATATGAGTTACCAGGCTTTTATACTGGTGCTTCTCCAAACTTTTTCTCTCCATGATGAGAATATTTCTCCCAAACTCCCTCCACCATATCAGTCACACAGTAGAGGAAAAAGTAATTTATCATACCATCCCTCTCTGCCAGTTTCATTTGGTACAAATGGGGAGATATTCACTGTAAAACCTGGTGGCGACTTTATGCTGTAAAAAGGGATGTACTTTCTTTTTCCAACAGAAACTACCAGAAGTATCTAGCTGAGCTGCGACTTTAATTGCTTTCAGCTGTAATTCCTTCTTTGTGTGATTTCTAATTGCTGGTGCCTTGCTAGAACGCTACAGGCTGCCTGGCTTTATCTTAACGAATGTAGGCAATGAGGTGCTATTGTCTTGTTCTGATACACTTCTCTTCTACCATAAGGTGGCAGGCATAGTACATAAACTTTCAGGGATATACTAAAGATCACAATTATTAGATCAATA
Source organism: Jacana jacana (assembly GCA_013400555.1). Lineage (NCBI taxonomy): Eukaryota > Metazoa > Chordata > Aves > Charadriiformes > Jacanidae > Jacana > Jacana jacana. The sequence continues at coordinate 242,360 of VZTM01033744.1, read as the reverse complement.
CCGTGTTCATCGCTGCCCTTACTGCATGCATCAGAAAACAGTCTCACCGTACCATTATCTGCTACTGAATTTGTAGGATGCTGTTAGTTCATCATTGCAGCTCTTTCAAAACATGACTTAGCAAGAAAAAAAAAATTAATAAAAACGTGATCAGGCATAAAATGACTGTATTTTTGGTTAAAGTGCAGAACGAGAGCACAATATAGGTATGGTACAGCTTTAGTTTTATTCAGCTGTTTAGTATGCTGTGGGTATAAATGAGAGACTTAAACCAAGCATCAAAACTGAACCTTTCAGACGTTAATGTGATGATAGCTGTGTTATTATGAGGCTAATGATATCTAGTGCACACAAGAATACATAGGTGTCATGCTGGGAAACCAATGATCTGGCTCTCATTCTGACTGCAGGCAAAGAATATCTCATCAAAGCTATAAATTTCATGAGTCTGTTCCCAAATTTAAAACCCTTAAGGAAATGGCTTTCATGGTTCAACAGTTTTAAAGGGTGGCTCTTACTTGGCTTTGTAACAAGTAAATTAATAGTTCTTCCAAAACAAATCAGAATTATGCCATAGCCGCATGCATTTTCATGCTGTTGCCTTCAGCGTTTCCCTGCCTTCTCCAGATCACATCACGGCAGAATCCACATTGAATTCACCGTGGGGAAACATTTATTACCTGCTCTGCTTTCACAGTTCTCAGCCTTAGAGAGGCGATAGGAGCCCTTTACTGGTTTTACGATGTGAAAACCTTTCTCGTTAGGTCCGGGGAAACAGGGCCAGTTTCTAATCAACCTTCACTTTTCACAGAGTCAGACCCATCCAGCCCGATGTCAGGGAGAGTTAGTTCCCGTAGCGCGATGCAGAGCAGCCAAGCACGAGGGAGACGGCTCACGGGACTGCGATATCAAAGCAGCGCAGAAGTGACAGACTTCTCTGCCAGTATGGGGTTCCCCCCCGCCTCCCCCCCTTTAAAAATTCTGATGGTGCAAATATTGCAGTGTCTGAAAGGAATAATCCCCTTTAATTCATCATTTTCTTAATTTAAATGTATCGAAAGGCTTTCTAATGAGCAGAAAAATGAATATTGTGTTAGGATTAGCTGCTGCATGTCAGATTTCATGCACATAATGCGCTACGACTAGTGCTGTTCAGGTGGGAAACCATAAATGAGCACCGAATATCCAGCACAGAATCACAGAATCTCAGGGATTGGAAGGGACCTTGAAAGATCATCTAGTCCAATCACCCTGGCGGAGCAGGAACACCTAGAGCAGGTCACACAGGAACGCCTCCAGGCAGGTTTGGAATGTCTCCGGAGAAGGAGACTCCACAACCTCCCTGGGCAGCCCCTGCCAGGGTCCAGCTACCCTCACCCTAAAGAAGTTTTTTCTCATATTTAAGTGGAACCTCCTCTATGCTCCAGCTTGCACCCATTATCCCTTGTCCTATCATTGGACATCACTGAGAAGAGCCTGGCTCCATCCTCCTGACACTCACCCTTTACATATTTATAAACATTAATAAGGTCACCCCTCAGCCTCCTCTTCTCCAAGCTCAAGAGACCCAGCTCCCTCAGCCTTTCCTCCTATGGGAGATGCTCCACTCCCTTCATCATTTTGGTAGCCCTGCCCTGGACCCTCTCAAGCAGTTCCCTGTCCTTCTTGAACTGAGGGGCCCAGTACTGGACACAATATTCCAGATGGGGTCTCACCAGGGCAGAGTAGAGGGGGAGGAGAACCTCTCTTGACCTACTAACCACCCCCTTTCTAATACACACCAGGATGCCAACAGCAACAGAAATCTCAATCTATCAAAACCAAATGTACTCTAAATCCCCATTTTAACCACTAAGATGTTACATATATACTAAGATTAAAATACCAAGATACATCTGGTCAGTCCTCTCCTTCAGGTGAGAATGTAGCACCCACAACAAGAATACTGGTGTCATAACAAGAATTAGGTGAGATACTGAGGAAACGAATTTTGGCTAAGAGCAGACTATTGCGCATCTATCCACAATACAACATCAACCACACTCTCATAAATCAGAATTGTCACTCCCTGGGTGACACAACTCCTGCTTCTCAAGCTGGTGACCCCCACCCCCATATGAGGGAGTGTTGCAGGAGCCTGACAGGGAGTGGAGAGGTCACAAGTTCTTTTCTAAGAAGAAAAATTATAGCAATAGACAAGTTTGTTTTTATCTGATGGTGAAGTGACTGCCTGTAACAGACAACACTGTGTTGGAGTCCAAAGCATCCACAACAGCCCACTGTTCCACCAAAGGGAAAGAGCAAAGATGGAGGCATGAAGAAAACCCAACAGTAATCCGTTACAAACTGCACAAAAAGCAGTAAATTTGCCTTAATATGAGGAAAACGACAGTTTCTCTTCAAAGCATGGAAAATGTAATTATCCCCTAAGCCACCCTAAAATAGCTGTCACTGGTGCAAGCCAGAAAACTGCCGTTCCCAGCTGGGGAGAGCCACCACTGCCATGCATGAGAGGGATGGAATGGGAAAGAAACAGTTCTCCATCGCGACTTTTAGAGCGTTGCATGACTCTTACTATTAAATAACTGTATAAAGCGAGAGAGAATAAAATAAAAAGGACATTATAACTGCTCAGACGCATGTACACGGGGGGGGGGTATCTGCGTATATTTACGTACAAGGATTCACAGATTCATTGAATGGTTTGGGTTGGAAGGGAGCTTAAAGATCATCGAGTTCCAACCCCCCTGCCCTGGGCAGGGACACCTCCCACCAGACCAGGTTGCTCCAAGCCCCATCCAGCCTGGTTTTGAACCCCTCCAGGGATGGGGCAGCCACAGCTTCTCTGGGCAGCCTGGGCCAGGCTCTCACCACCCTCACAGGAAAGAAGTTCTTTCTGGTATTCAATTTAAATCTTCCCTCTTCCAATTTAAAGCCTTTACCCCTTGTCCTTTCACAACAATTCCTGACAAAGAGTCCCTCCCCATCTCTCCTGTAGTCCTCTTCAGGTACTGGAAGGGTCTATAAGGTCTCCCCAGAGCCTTCTCTTCTCCAGGCTGAACAACCTCAGCTCTCTTAGCCTATCAAATATACCGCTCCATAAAAATGTCTGTAATCAGCTGAATTAAAGCCATCTAAACTTTTCCCCACCCCATCTCTAATTTGGCCTTTGAACATCTTCAGGTATGGTTTGAGCTTCACCTTACAGGACCCCGGCTACTTTCAGTATCCAAGCTGGCTGCGTACCTTCAGCACGGACATACCTTCAATAAAATCCACAACATCCTGCACCAGGTTTTCGCCTTAGTTCTGATGAAGCAGTACCTCTCAGCAGCAGCAGGTCACAGTCCCCCTGGACTGTTTCAGCCACCTGCTTTACCCACCAAATTGTATCCAAAAACACTTCTGAGTGTTGAGAAAAAAAAGGTAAGATGAAAACGAAATTCATACTGAGTAGCTTAAAACTCTCGAATACATATGTGTGTGTGTGTGTATATATATATATATAGATATAATCAGTTCAGCTGCACATTTTAATTAGATCAGAATCACGATAAAGGAAATGAAGTCACCTATTTTTAATAGTTGTTTAAAAACAGTCTGTATTTGATCTTCATCAGTTAAAATTCTCTTATTTAGTAAAAAATGTCCCAACTCACTAAATAAGCCTCCTCCATTTTTCTAGAAGGAATGAAGTTCGGACTGCATTTTGATTCAGTCACATCTGGCTCACTTCATCTCAGACCCAGCTGATTATGATACAGTGCGGATTATTCTTGTTTTGCAGCAAAAATCTCCGAATTCCAGTGTTCGGATTGTGAATTAAATAATTTAACCGAGTGACTGGTTTCTACTTATCACAGCTGACTATAAAGTTCTGATGAAATATGTTGGATTTCTGAGCAAGGAGTTAACTAAAAGTATGATTTATGTAATCGCGCTTTCAGGTTAAATTCTTAAGAATTCAGGAGAGACACAGAAATACTCCGTTTAAGGCTCATCAGCATGAGGTATCAGATGGAAGCTTCTGTAGCTTTCCCTGTCTGTACCATTTTTCTTACTCAGATGTTCAGGAGTCAAGTAATATATTTTCATACAAAACCTGAGGAGTGAATAACCACCTTTCTCATCTCATGCACCTGTACGGTCCCAGGCTGTCACAGAGCCCGGACTCACAGCAAAAGGACAAACCTGCTGCGTTGGACAGAATAGAAATATATTATTTTGCACAAATTTGATCCTATCTGCTAATTTTGCATAGGATAATTTGGGAGGGTAAAGCTAATCACCAAGAGCAGAGCGGATGGAGGTGGGTGGGCAGAGAGGCTGAGACATGGCCATAATCCATCCCAGCCCATAGTAAAAAATGTCATCCTGCTTTTGCTTACACCCTGCGAGAAACCTCATTTTCCCACCTTTTCTTGCTAGTTATTTGCTCTGTCCTTCAAAATTCAGAGGCCTTTCAGCCCTTTCCACTGGCAACCCTGCCCCTTCTCCAGATCCTTGTGAGTGCTAAACTCTGAGAACTAACCTTGGCTTTCTGGGTTAAGCCTTAAAAAAAAACACCCACAGGAAAAAACCTTCTCTTTCTACTCATCCTCCCTGTTATCCCACACACCACCCTCCAGAGAATAGTCCATAAAGTCTATGTGACTAAAGTCTGGTGTGAGAAATCTGTGCCTCTGGCTTTCTTAAATTTCTCTCGTCCGCTGCAGTGAGGTCTGCACCAAAAGGACCAGGGCTGAATTTATTTTGTTTGCTAATTTACATGATAGCTGCATTCGTTAAAATGAGATCTAGTGTTATTAAACTCCTGTAGCGTAATTGTGATTGAAATTCATCCATGAGCCACACGCATTTCGACCTCATGAACCAGAAAAGAATTTATAAAAGATATCACACTTAAGCACAGGAGTGTTGTTTTTAAAATATCCAAAATTATAATTTAAACAGAAGGGATAAAATTGAGGACAAATGCTATTTACAATCTGATTTAATCATAGAATGGTTAGAGTTGGAAGGGACCTTCAAGATCACCTAGTTCCAACTCCTCTGCCACAGGCAGGGACACCTCCCACCAGACCAGGTTGCTCAAAACCTGGCACTCAATATTTAACACTCAATACACAGAGTAACAGTAAAAATACCCAATAGTGGGAAAAGAGGTGGAACTTTTCCAATGGGAGATAATTCATTTTTCCTAGAGCAAGATAAACTTCACTAGTGGGACTTTAGGGAGCGTTGTTCTAACCCTAAAACAGGGTCAGTAAGATTTTTGGATTCTTCATTGCAACTCATGAAACTATTGGGCTGGAGACTTACACCTGAGTTTCTTGTACTAACCTTTCCATATACTGACCTGCACAGGCATTACAGTTTGAAGAATCCACAAGAGAGAGAGCACTTTGCAGCAAACTTCTTAATTTACATGGAATGTGATGTTCATGATATGAAAGAATCCAGTTGGCAGCTTGGGTCAAGTGCCTGGGTCTTGCTCCTCCTCATTCCCACACCTGGTGAGCTTGAAAACACCTGGAGACCTTGAAACCCACACAAGAGAGCTGGCTATAAAGTAAGTATTTTCAGAAATTCAGACACTAGAGTCATCCAAAAATGCAGTTTTCCCAAGCGTTAGAAGAGACCTTACTGAAAGTAAAATCACTGAAAGAGAAATTACTCCTGTGTTGTTCAAACCAGGATGTTAGGCTAGAAAAGCAGAGGAAAAATCAGCAATAAAAATGAAGAGTACAGGAAGAAGGGGTTTTATTTTACATTTTCTCTACTCACTTAAAGGTCCAATGACACAGCAAGACATTACTTAATCCTGTTAGAACGGGAAGACTGGTATGAAGGAATTGGACCTGTACAGGATGGCACAATCAAGACAATTCATGATCATGTGAAGATGGAAAAGGTTTACATGGAAGAAAACGAGAATGCGACATGAAACCAATTACAAACATGTAAAACTAATTACTTATGAAAACAACCTGTAAACACCAAAAAATCCTTGCCTCCAACCCGGTCCTCAGCAGATTTATTTTAATCACTGATCAGAAGAAATTTCAGAATTCATTTACTAGAACATATTTATCTAACTTTTAAAAATCAAAGCTCTTGCTCAGAAGTAGCAAAATAGGTCAGAGTTATAACTATCCTTTAAGGATAACATTGCTTTGTAGAGTAGGAAAAAAAAAAAAAGACCTGTTTGCTTAGTAAATGCCATTAGTGATGAATAACCCATCAGCCTTCTATACCGTGTTCAAAAAGCTCTTAGAATTTTATTGGTACGGTGCTCAGTTCTGATAATTCAGCTCTTAATGCAATCAAGAATATCACCAGGAGCTACTTAATTAATTCCCCAGTGCAGCAGGAATTTAATTTTCAATGACTTTATTGAGAACTTTTTTTGTTAATTTTACAATGAGAAACTATAATCACTGTTACACAACTTGCAAATATTTCAAACAAGACAGCAATCTCCTATTTTTTTGATTTTTTCTGTTCCAAATTCAGCTCCTGAGATGGATTTTCTGCCTCAGCTTCATTTTCATCTTCCTGTAAAAGAAAATGAAAACCTGAACATTAATCAACTTACTGAAGAATTACACTTTTTGTACTTATGCATATGTAAAGAATTCTTTACAGTCTTTTATCATATTTTGCCTGACCTACAAGCATTAAAAATAAGCAAAAAATGTAATTTATCCAAGGATTTGATTTCACTCAAGAGTTGAAATAGAAATGATAGCAACACTCAAAATTTAAACAGATCTAATCACCCACTTTTATAGTAGAGGAATAATTTAATGAGTAAATATTTCACTGACCAATTTACTGGATGGCTACATCAAGAAATTACTAAACCACACAGGGATAACATGGTGTTCAAACCCCTGCAGCAGACAGTATTACACACCTTTCCTTTGTTCTTGACCAGAGGTTTCCACTAAATTACTTTCAAATGCAAGAACTTTCATCATTGTTCCGAAAATTACTTTGAAAAGCATCTGCCATTGAAAAATGTTTCATTTTTTTGAGACCAGATACGTTTACTTCACCATTTGATAAAAGACAATAAATTTAACTTCAGAGACACTTTATGTGCTGCAGCATCGTATTTTTGTCCCATCTAGCATATTTTCTTGACAGGTCTGCCAATTTTCCAATTACTTGTACCACCATATGTTATCTGAAGATCAGTCAGGTCTAAAATAGGAAACATGAGCATGTCAGGCAGCAGCATGCTTACAATATTCTACAGCTTCAGCTCTAAGAGTTGGGCTCATAATTCACTACGGGTTCCTCAGGATCTCACTGAAAAAAAATGAAGTGACATCATAATGCCCGTTTCCACAGGAATGTATTTTGTGTCCAGCACAAAATCGTGACCTCCAAAGTATAAATTATGGAAGATCGAGAAAACTGTTTCATAAGGCAACTTGCAACCCGTTGAACAGTCCTTGTCACACATTCAGAGTACAGACAGTTTTCCTGCCTGCATTTCCATTCAGTATACAGAGAATCTTTAAAATTTAATTTTTAATTCAATACACATAGAATCTTCCTTGATCCAAAATCACAAAGGAGAAGAAACGAATAGACGGCTCCGTGGCTGGTGTCACCACCACTTTGGGTTCTTTGACAATGGATTGGCCTACACAGCACCTGGCTTCTAGGCATCAAATGGGAGACACCTCTCTCAAAGGGGGAAGATGGTTCTTGGCCAAGAAATTTTGGGGTTGATTGACAGGGCTTTAAACTAGATGTGAAGAGGGAGGGGAATACTAATAACATAAAACTTGTGTGTGGCAAGTTATGGGGTATCTCATCAGGGTTGCTGGGAGAGGGGGATATTATCTGGTTAGCCCTTCACAAGCCAAAGGATGATGCTTCTAGATCTGTGGGAAGGGTCACTAGCAAAGGCCCTCAACTGGTTGCTCTGAGATGTGCTGGGTACGCTGGAGCACACTAGAAGCCTTATGGGGGTGAGCAAGGGGCTCCTGAGACAGAAGGAATTGGGGAGTCACAGATAGTACACCTCAAAGGAAGGCCACTTGAAGAGCAACATGAAGGAAGTGTAGCCACTCCAGCCAGTAAGTCAGCCCCACTGGGCACCCAGCTAAAGTGCAAATATTGGAACTCCACGATCTCTAAGGTCCCTTCCAACTCTAACCATTCTATGACTCTGTTTCAAAATTTGGGAATGAAGAAGAGCCCTGGCTGCTGTAGCACCCCTCATCACAAGTCAACAGTTGAGAGAAAAGACAATGTCAGGGACATTAGGTGGGGCTCAGGAACCCACGGTGCAGTTCCCTGCTTTAAAATAGCACCTTCATTTTTACAGGAAAATAACTTTATCTTGCATCCTAGCCCTCCTTTCACCATCAAAGCATGTTTTGTAAGGATAACTATACTAAAGAACAAGGTACAAAATATTCTAAAAATATAGGAAGATCACATGGACAGCACAAAATAGAATAGCAATGGAAAATCTCATGAAAAAAATGTGGTCTTGTATTACGTTACACAACTCAAAAATAAAATGGAAAAGCTAGTTGTTGTATTAAGGAAACATACACTCCAAACCCTTCTGCCTCTAAATTCTCCTCCCCTTCTGGGGACAAGGTAGGCACTGAGAAATATTTACATGACTGACCTCTCAAGGCTAAAAGCTTTTTTCTTTTTCCTTATCTTTCTGGACTGTCATCTATTCAATTACCTTTAAAACATGTAGCGAGCTCTGGGGCTCTTTCAGTTCAGGTGAGGAAACACGTCTGTGCGTGCGAAACCAGAGATTGTTGATTAGTTGAAATTACGAGTGTAGCAGCTCATTCAAGAGAACGTAATGTGCAGTAGACACACAAAGGTCAGACTTCTAAAGAAAATAAAGGCAAGGCAGTACGGAAAACAACAAAGGAACAGCGTGCAACTAAGCCTAGATGTGCTGCTTACAGGTGTCAAAGAATATCAGGGAATAAAAAAGCCACCCACAGACACCTTTGGCTGCTAAACAGCTTGGTTCTGTCAGGAAAGACTTATTGATAAAAGAACAGCAAATCTGCACGTTTCTGAAGATCCTTACCTACAGAAGCTGCATCTTTACTGACCTCAGTGCCAACTGATCCACCTCCACAGCTCACAACCTGCTGTTATTCCAACATGCTGACTAGTACTCCCTCATACAGAGAATATAAACCCTACAAAATACTTGTTTTCCCAGGCAGGGACTGCAGGGCTGTACCTTCCCTGAGGACTACAAGAGGGTGAAGGGAGATGAGGCTCAAGACTGAACATCAGCTTCCTCAAGTCCCATCCCTCCCCCCTTTTTTTTTTTGCGAACAAAAAGGTTCTTATCCAGTGAAAGAGGTTTTTATATAAGGGAATCCTTCTGGCTTTGTTTGTGTAGACTTGAAATGCTTTAATGCTGCACTGGTGAGGTCCCACTTGCTCCCTGGCAGATTCCCGAGGTGGCAGCAGCAGCTGCAGCGATGGGTGTTTTCGGTGTTTTCAGAGATGCAGGAATGATGGCCAAGAGGCTGCAGCAAGCCCAATATTCACTCTGTGGGAATGCTCAGGACAGAAACAGCCACTCTGGGATGTTCTGCAGTACCAAAACTCTTTGCTCTGTTCATCTCCTGTTGCTTCCATCAGGCAAAACGTAATCAAACAGGTAAAATCTACCAGCAGAGCATGAATTGGAGTTAGGTGGGAAGATTCCCACGCACAAATCATCCAGGTCCCTGGCAGATCACAGGGTTGGAAGGGACATCTGGAGTTCATCCAGTCCACCCAGAGCAGGTCCCACAGGAACATGTCCAGGTGGGGCTTGAATGTTACCAGAGAATGAGACTCTGGGCAGCCTCTGCCAGGGCTCTGCCACCCTCAACGGAACGAAGATCCTCCTCATGTTGAAATGGAACTTCCTATGTTCAAGTTTGTGCCTGTTACCTCTTGTCCTGTCCCTGGGCACCACTGAGAAAAGCCTGGCCCCATCCTCTTGACACCCACCCTTGAAGTACTTATTGGCATTGAGCAGATCCCCTCTCAGCCTTCTCTTCTCCAGACTAAAAAGACCCAAGTCCCTAAAAAGATTGTTACTTTGATATTTTGATGCACAAAATACATAAGAACATCGTATTAAAACATGCCCCACACAGCACATCTTAATTGTGCTTTTCCTCCGTTTTCCAAGAGCAGAAACCCACATTTCCCTTTGGAACAGAAATCTAAATGCAGTATCTCTGAGCAGGGGTGACTGCTGTGCCAAACACAGAGCAATGATGGTTGATCCTTCTCACAGTATGAATTATCAAGAAGAAAAAACAACCCTTTTCCTTTATCAGATATGCCTTTGGATGGATCAGATCCCCAACCTGATGCTGCCACAGGGCCAGCGCAGCAGAGACAGCAGAAATGATCGATGGGGAACTTGAGAAAGTATGAACCAACCAGTTTTGGCACCCAGGCATCTTTCTGCCAGGAAAGAAAAAAAAAAAACAACCAAAAACCAGCAACAGCCCGAGAATGGCAAAGTTACTGATGACTTCAGAAAATGTCAAGCTGTGAACTCCTATGCTCTAGACAAAGTACCATATCACTTCCAGTGTACTTAGGGAAGATTTGAACCAGCAGTTCAGAGCACGCACGATAACCCTACTCCAAATTGTGAAGACTCACCATTATTTCCATTTGCTGATAATGCAAAATTTCTATGCCATTTTTTATTAATTTTTTCTTCAGTAGCACAAGAGGCATCTCAATGCTGGCACATAGAATACTGAATGGGTTGAAGTTTCTCATGTCATTAATAATGTTTGAATTTTCAGCTAAATAGCCTATATAGCCTAATTACCACGAAATTACGCCAAACAGACTGCAGATTAAACATATTTAATATATTTGTTTTACTAATTACCACCTATCATTATCATCATTACAATGCTTTTAGTTCTGATGGATAGCAAAGGAAAACCTTTTATTTTCATGTTATCTGTTAGAAACCAGTCCATGATGGCAGTGTCTAGAGCTGCTGCTACCAGTGGCTACACAGCAGATCAAATCCTGAATTCCAGTCTCTATTTCACAGAAATTCATTACAAATTATATCTATTAATACCACACATCTCTATTTTATGTTATTTATTTTGCCTACAGCTGCCTATGACTCTACCATCCAGTGCTTTCAGTCCTAAAAGTCCCGAAACGGAGAACCAGCCATTTTTAGTGTTAAAATGTTCAATAACCACAGTAGATTTTTGCAAGCACATGTCACAAACCAAACTTCTCTGGGTATCTCTCCTGACTACAGGCAGCCATAGGCGTGAATATCCCACAGGGAATTTTGAACACACTCATGTAAAAGGTGTCTCAGCACAGACCTGGCGACTTTGAAGCGCGGAAAAGGGAGGTGAATCCCTCAAGGCTCTATTACTACTCCCATCAAAAAGCGTATTTAACAGCCCAAAGACTATTTTCATATTGAAACAAATGAAGTTTCCTAGTCTGGAATTCTTCTTTCCGATTTATAAAGCCAAGAGTGATAAGGAAAAGTACAAAGGGCTTTATAAAGTGTTGTTAAACCAAACACCCTGAACTTCAATGTCAGCTCAGGAGCTCTTAAAACCACCGATGCCTGGACACCTCCTCAGCATCCTGGTGATGCTGATGGACCTTCCACATTATCTTTTCTCCTACATCTTGTCCCCAGGCATCCCTCCTTTTCCCTGATGGAAATGGGGTATTACAATAAAGGGTCCTTTGGATGCTCTTCAAATGTCCGACAGACATCTCTTCCTTCATCTTACTTAGTCTGTGCTCGGTAGAAGAGAATTTTTGGGTCACAGTAACAGAACAGTGGCACAAATTTGAAACTGGGACCCTACAGTCTGCCACCTAAATGAGCCTTGTGAATTACTGTCAAAATATTGAGCATTCAATTGCTCTGCTGGAGTTAATGGGAATGTTCTGATATTTAGCTGTCTTTAGCTGCCAAAAAATAAAGGTAAGAAGCTGACTTTTAAGATATAGGTTCTGAAATTTTGGTCTGACAGTTTTGAGAGACTGTCATATAACTTCATCCCCTCCAAAAGCATGATTAAGGTCAGCTACAAACGGTGCTCTGAGCAGAGAATAACAGGTCCCATGTGGAAAGTTAATTTTGCAGTAATTAGTCCAGAATATTCCCCCATAGAGAAATTCTGGCATCAGAAAAAAAAAAAGAAAAAAATACAGAAATAGGATTTTGGGGTGTGCCTTTCTCTTCCCCCCCCTCCAACTCTTTCAATGCAACATGTCTGAGAATGACATTTTATTCCATTAGTTAATGACATGAAATCTGGAAGATGACAGTGAATTAGAGTATTCTTAACTCTACAGGGAACCCAAACAGACCACACCTCCATCAACTGTGCCAGGAAATGCCCCCAGTCACAGATTTGTGCATTGCACACCCCTGTGCTTTCTAAAGCTGCATTGCAAAGGTATATTTAATAACAGAAACTTGCTGCTGTGTGCTTTGCCCACTGTAAACCCGCATTCTAAACTTAAACAGCTCCCCTATTCCAATAGGATGCAAAGGAACATCTGAATAATAAGAAAGAATGCAAACCACAAAAATAGCTTACTATACCGAGGAACGACTGCAGGCTTCTCTATGCTATCACAGGATCTAGAAATATCATCCCAAACCCATGGAGGACCAAATTCAGATATTACTACTTTTCATAGTACCTTTACCCAAAAAGAGCTGAAATATGACTAATACACTAAGCTCCCATGAGGGTGTCCAGGTGCTATTTCATCTCCTGCCTCACAGATTCCAGTTGGGAAAGCAGCATCTGGAAGCAGGTGAAAATACTTTTACTACTCTTCAAAAATATATCAGGAAAAGGGGACTTCCAAAACAATGAGAGGCTTTTTTTCATGTATATTCAAGTCTAGCTTTCTAATGTCACAGACCAAATTTGGAGGAAAAGGAGTTTTAGGGCTAAAAATTGGGAGCTCAATCAGTCTCGGTTGAATCAGCAAAAGGTGAGCTTACAGCACTAAAATTCCAAAGTGACTTTTCTTCCAAAGCCGAGGGGATCTTCTTCAAAGGTATTACTGACAACCCTTCTAATGAAGAGCGCTGCAAAAATACAGAGTGCAACTGGAGCAGTTCTTTACCCGTGGATATTAGAGGCAAATATAAATTTCTTGTGATAGATGACAGTTTTCTGTCACCGCAGCTCTGCAGCGATAAGGCAGCTGTTTGTTTCCCAGGAAAAGGAGACCCTTGCTACATGGATCATTTTCACAGTGACAGCCTCGACAAGTTTGACATTTGCTTCACGAAGTGTTCTAAAGCAGCCATCAAGAAAATGCCCCCTCTGGGACCACTGGCGAGCTGACAGTCGTACCTTTTAACGCGCATCTCCCTTAATTCTGACTGTCAGAGCCCACCCAATGCCTACAGTGAAATCTCTGCTGATCCGGCACATAAAAAATAGAAAAGGAGGCTATGAATGAACTAAGCATTATAGTGTAAGTAAGCATGACATCAACTAAGTGGAAGCAGCTCTCCACCCCGTTTTGTTCAGGAAAAAGAGCAGGGCTGAAGCGCTGGAGGTTTCCTTCCCCCATGCAGTACATGGTCTCCTGCTCTAGGTGGCAATGAGAGACCAGGAGAACTATTCTTATACCAACGCTTCTCTTCAGAAGCTACGAGCAGCTGCGTGTTTATCATAAACCTCTTCCCTCTAACTTGCCCTGGTACAAGAACTTTTTTAAGTCTTTTTGAAATGTTTGTCAGTGTTCGGTATTTTCTAGTCCCTTGTTTCTAATTCTGATTACACAGATAAATGTACCATCGCAAGAGCCCTCACAGTCACATTTCATTTGACGCTCAGTACAGAAGTGGCATTTCATGCCAGATTTCAAACCCTCCATCTGTTTTCTCTCCCTTTCAGGAGGCAGCCATTCCACTGAGTGGCCCTTTTGGCCGACTGCCACTACAGTTGGGATGCTCTTCAGGGCAGGTGGTGCTACAAACCCAGCCATTGTTCCGCAAGTTCAGCTGGTTCTCCTTGAAGAAAGCAGAGAGAAACGTTTCCTCTTGAACCATTTTGAGTCTGTAAAGGTTTATGAACTTTAGACTGTATCTATAAATGTTTAGGTGTCACCAACCTGAAAGATGAACTAAGAAATGGATGAAAAGCAACTCCGACGGGATTGTACCGTGCTTAATTGGGGTGGGCTCCCTTAATTCCCAACCCCAGCCTCAGAGGGGACACTTGCATTAGGTTTCAAGGTTTTAAGTCTGACCCTGTCCTGATTAAAATCCTTTCTAAGAGAAATTTGTCACTCAATTATAACACTTACATCTGTGCGTGTATAAACATATATAGGGAAACCACAGTAGCATTTTCTACTTGTGTGGGCAATACAATCCTTATTCTCATGAAATATAAATCAAAACTGAAAGTTGCCCTTCAAATACACTCCTATACTACTGCAGAGTCATATTCCACAGCCCAGAAATGCATATTCTAATAACATCAAATGATGCTAAATATTCGTGGTTCTCCTCCCCCCAACGTTCCACTATACATTTACTCAATTATAACCAAGCAGAACTTCTTTGTGTTTCTTTTCTTGCTACTGGAAAATAAAAGGGCTGTTTCCTGCAGTAGCTACCCGAGAACAAAAGGTGCTCGGGCCAACAGTAAGGAATTAACAGCTCACATAAACAATTTTATTTCTAAGTGCTGTTTAATTAAAAAAATAAAGAAGAGGGTAGTTTTTAACTGCTCGGTTGTTAGGCTATACCTGCACCTTAGCAGTTACTAAACGATAGCTGGAGATTATTTTTCACGCTTTGACTGCTTTCACGAGGAATTTTGGCTGCAGACAGCCCTTTGTGAAGGCAAACAAAGCCATTTCCAAGTTTATTTGGAAATAAAGAAATCGTTCTTTATTTCCAAAATGATTAATAACATCAAATAGAAAAGCAGGCGACCGCTGAGTGATATAAAGCTGTTTCTATACCCCAAAATCAAGAGATGCTGCCGGCAGTCGAAGGCAGCTGAAAGACATCACTGAAGTACATGTTTTCAGTGGAAAAAGAGAGCTCTAACACACAAAAGGAAGAAATTTATCTCAATAACAGAGCAAACCTAGACCCTAATGAAAATGTTTTAGGAGAAATGAGTGCATTGCATGCTTCTGACCAAAATTAATTAGAGTTTTAATGTTTTACATTTCCCCCATAATTCTTTAAATGGTGCATTTATTTCATAGTAATAAACACTCGGTTCATTAAATAAAGTTCAAAATCTGTGTTACTCGCTACATTTAACAACCTTTGGCCCTCTTCTTCAGTATTTCTTGATTCAGGTTTCCAAAGCATTGAATAAGCAGTTGAGGAACACAATTAAATTTCATGACTCTGCATATTTAGGATTCTTATTTCATCTAAGACAAAGGGCAATTAATCTACCATTCTATACTGAATACCAACTTTAGTGAGCCATGATAGATACTGAAATGAACTTACAGGAAATGCTTAATTAAATTACTGTAAAAAGCATAACCCACGTTTTTTTCTTTCCTTATGACAAAAGAAAATGCACATTTAATTAGAAAAAAAAGTCTACTGCAGTATTATAAATTTAATAACTTGGGAATTCATGAAAATATTGCAGTAAAGTGGCAGCTAACAATTCAGAAAGCTTTTTTTCTCCTTTCTTTTATGCTTCATCAGAACGTTTCACCTGAGTACAGCCACGAAATGCTGTTCAGGTTCAAGGCATAAAAGATGGATCTTTCAGTGGAGTTAATACGATGACACAGGAGTCTGAGCAGCACAGCAAAGGCCTTTATTTTAGCCACCTATTTTCCAAAATGGGATAAAAGCAAATGCTGTAAGAATGGCTTTCTATTCCTTGAAATACTGAATGCCTATATTTAGCCAGAGTCCATGAAGTTGCAAACAGAACTGAGAGAAACAAAGTTGTAGAAGTAGGTGGAGGATAAACTTTGACAGCAAGTAGAACCTGTGCTACCGATGAAGAAATCAGAGATGGAAGAGACTTTTGTTTTTCAGTAAGTCCCCCAATTCCTTTCAGCAGGTCCCCCAAAACACACACTGACATTCAAATTCAGAATCTAACAACTGTAACTAAACAGATGTTTCAATGATCTCAACATCCGCTAAATGAAATTCCCAAAAGAGCATTCTGGGCTGGGACCAGGTCCACATCTTCATGCTGAAAACAATCTCTCGTGGAAGACCAACACCTTCCCTACTGTTATCATTCATTTAATCTAAATTAAAACTAGCACTGCAGCACTGCCCAGAAGTCAAAATCACTCCTATACAAGTTGCATAAACACACTTTTAATATAACAATATAACCCCAACATTTGGCTACGGATCTGGAATCAAACAGGACATGAAATCTATGGCTTTAGAGGTTAGAATTCCGTTGATCTGATGGCAAAGGACAGCGTGTAGATTTGTTTGGTTTTATATCTTGACTTTACTGCCGTATTTGAAGATAGCACTTACTGTTCTGACCTTGTAATGATGCCTGAACAGTCCTGAATCATATAATAGATAACTCAGCTGCATTTGAAGCATCAAGGGTGTTTTGGTAATAAACACATAGTCAGCTTTGACTCAAAATTGTTGCAGGTTTCAATAGTTTCAAGCTGATTCAGCTTCTAAATTAAAAAATGAATATATGAGGCTTAAGAGTAGAACGAATTCTCTTCAGCCTCTGCTCATCTTTGCATTTCCAAGAGATGCTCTGAAGTCAAATGTTACTTAATTCAGTGGCTACACCGAGGGATGTTTTGGTAATTTGTCATGATAGCGATGCTGCTCCACTGTAATATTTTGAAGTCAGAATCTGATGAAACTCTTTCAACTGGAAATAATGCAATGCCCAACCATTTAAAGTAATACTATCATCTACTTTGCAAAAAAACCTGTCCTGTAAAAGCAGTGTCTGCCTCCAAATGCACCCTGATATCTCTCCAAAACTTTCTCTTTAACACTATTGATACACTTTGTAAAAAAAAAGTAAAAAAAAAAACTTAGTTGCCTTTCAGAAACTGACAATCAAATTAATTGGCAGACCTCCCCTTGGTGCAGGCAGGCACCACAAACAGGGCTCCTTAAGGTTTCATGGGGCAGTTCCTTCTGATAAAATGTAGAAGTGACTGTTTCACTGTTCTATATCAAAGTCATCCTTCAGTTTGCCAACAGCTTGTTTCCTACCTCTGCCCACCCTCCAACAAATCACACACAACTTAGACGAGTGAGAGAAAAAAATACTTTGATGTGATTCAATTACTGAAAAGCTGTATTCTAAAAAGTTCCCAAAGCCAGGGAAATTTGGCTATGACTAATTAGTGTTTTGCATATTTTATGGTAGAGGAGCTCATTACAGAGCTCACACTATAAATGGTTATTCGTCTACTTTTACCTTAAAACACTGATACCACTTAATATAATTTGTTGAAGCTCCTTTTGAAGCTCACTAAACTCCATTCCTCAGCAGACTACTCACTGAGAAGGTTTTTTGTCTCCCATTATGTTATATCACAGCGCTTCCAAGACTTAATATTCTTCACAACCATTAAGGGCCACCACTTGCCAACATCTACACGTGCATCGTTAACATTCAACTCATCTGATCACTGAACAGCACTATTTAGTGGAGTTAGGTATGAAATACATTGTAGAACAAGGCTTCTCTGGAATGGCATGCTCAATTTCAACAGCCCAACGGATCAAACACAGCATTTAGAATCAATTCCCCAGGTTGGAAAGGATCTTTCAGATCATCTAGTCCAACCATCAACCCAACACTGACAAAATCCGTCACTAAACCATGTCTCTCAGCATGATGTCAACCCGTCTTTTAAATCCCTCCAGGGAGGGTGCCTCAACCCCTTCCCTGGGCAGCCTGTTCCAATGCTTAATAGCCCTTTCAGTATATAAATCGGATACTACAATTCTAAGAGTTAACAGCCAGTAACAACGTGATTATTTTCTATTTACTGATGATTTAAGATAATGTCTCCTTTACTCACAAAACAAAACCAGTAGCAAAAAACAAAAGAGAAAAAGATAAAAAAAAAAGAAGAGGTAAAAAGGTTAAATAGAAAAAACAGACTCATGTTCTCCTGTGGTAAATAGTACCTAGTGTTTGACAGCACTCATTTTGCCTGCTTCCTCTCCTCTAGATGTACCTTAGAAAGTGCGACACATCAAGAACGACAGAAGTCTGTAGCACCACCATTTCAATGAGCATTTAAATTTATATACAAACACGTAACTACACCCTCTCATCTGCCAGTGTAATTTCCAAACATGATTATTAAGTCTAAGAAGACTCTGAAGAAAAGAGAGCAAATGCTGTCTATTTTGGTAGAAAGGAAATCAAAGATCTTATTCTTCCTCTATTAATTGATGCTTCCCTTTGTCTGTCAGTATTCTCATCAGTGACAGTTACTGGCACTAATCATTTGGGACTTGAAGTATTTTCAATTCATTTAAATTCAAGGAAATCTTTCAGGAGGTAAGTTCTCAGAAAAGGAAAACTTGTAAAATTTTGATAAGCTATTTCTTCTGGTGTCCATTCAACCGCCCCGCCCCCCAAATGATGCCTTTTTAGATCTACATACAGAATAATCTCTAGGTCCTTTCAAGATTTTGCTGTTCAATTTGATAAATGATAATATAGCAATATAATATTTAACTATAATACTAATTAATAATACAAATCTTGGCCAAGGTGTATCATGCCACATAGTGTACAAACACATCTGGAGAGTCTGATCTTGGCAGAGAGTAAAATCAGTCATGAAAAAAAAATGAAAGAAGGACAAGAAGTAAAATATCACAAAAAATTGTGTGTCAGGATAATGGTCATGTACCAAAATCACATTTTTGTGCCAAATATGGCTAATAAATGAAGAATGATTAAAAAGTTACTCTCATCAAAATGTATACAAAGCTACTTCACATAGAAACATGCTACATTTCTTTATAAAACAAATATACTGACTAGACAGGCTAAACATTTTTTAACCACAGGGTTCTTGCACACACTTGATCAAACCAGTCCTGAGCATTGAGGGGTTGGTCTGTGGAGCTCTGTTTCAGGGGGGAAATGGAATTGAGATCCAGGCGAGATCTCCCCATGGAAAAGGTCATTGAAGGAGAGGTAGAAATAGAGGAGTTGGTACGTAATGGGATTTATAATCTAGAAGAGGGTCACTGAAAGAAACCAGGATAAAGTTAACATGTGTATCCATTGTAAAGCAAGGTCTGAGACTCAGATGAGGAATTTCTTGGCTAAAATCTCTGACATCTGTCCCCCTGCTATAATAAATATTTGGCCTGGAGGGCGTGGAAATTGAACTCGCTGCTACATTAAAGAACTTAACCATAAAATGTGAATAATATGACTTTCAATGTCAGGATGGAGCTCTACACATGAAAAGATTTATTTAAGTGCTAAGTGCCGTCATTGTTATTACATTCAGAAGGTACAGAAGGCTTTAAAAGTATTAACTTTTCTACTGCAGATCATCACCTGTTCTTTCTGAAACCAGCCAAGAAGACATAAAATGAGTGCACTTATTGCAAGAAATTGTCTGGTTCTAAATTCTGATGCCTATTTTTTGTCTTTGGGAAAAGCAAACAAGCATTAACAGCAGGAATTTTATAATACATGATACAGTATAATATGCAGCAAGGTATAAAGCAGATGAAAACCAGTTCTACTTCACATAAACTTGTTTTTTTTTCATCAGGAAATTACTTAATTGGAAAGATGCTTTGAGAGCGATCAGAAGGCAACGCACAAAAAGGTGTCTGCTTTGGAATGATGACAAGAGAATAGAGTCCTTTTTTAAAACAGAATGAAATAAGGGAGTAACGCTGAGGTCAGTGCTAGGATGTCAGTATCCAAAGCAACTGATGTGCCTATTCCTCTTTTTCAGAAGGACCAGCAGAAGTAGGGAGGTGATTGTCCCCCTGTGCTCA
Source organism: Jacana jacana (assembly GCA_013400555.1). Classification (NCBI taxonomy): domain Eukaryota; kingdom Metazoa; phylum Chordata; class Aves; order Charadriiformes; family Jacanidae; genus Jacana; species Jacana jacana. The sequence goes on along the minus strand of VZTM01033744.1, from coordinate 222,319 downwards.
GCACTGGGGAGGCTGCACCTTGAGTATTGTGTCCAGTTCTGGGCACCTCAGCACAAGAGAGATATCGAGGTGCTGGAGCGAGTACAGAGGAGGGCTACAAAACTGGTGAAAGGCCTGGAGGATAAGTCTTATGAGGATCGATTGAGGGAGTTGGGATTGTTTAGTTTGAGGAGGAGGAGGCTGAGGGGAGACCTCATCCCTCTCTACAACTGCTTGAAAGGGCATTGGAGAGAGGTTGGTGCTGGTCTCTTCTCACAGGCAATTAGCAATAGAACAAGAGGGAATGGCTGCAAGCTGCAGCAGGGTAGGGTTAGGCTGGACATTAGGAAAAAGTTCTTCTCAGCAAGAGTATTCAGTCAGTGCAATCAGCTGCCCAGGGAGGTGGTGAAGTCCCCATCCCTGACTGTGTTTCAGAGTAGATTGGATATGGTGTTGAGGGATCTGGTGCAGGGGAGAACTTGTAGAGTAGGGCTGATGGTTGGACTTGATGATCCCAAGGGTCTCTTCCAACCTAAATGATTCTATGATTCTAAACCCCTGCTCTCCAATGGAGCCCATATCCTAAGAGCACTTCAGTGGTAGTGAATACCCCTCTGTGAAAGCTGCAGTGGGCAGATCAGTTCTTTCTGTGTGAATACACTTTTGTATTTAAGTTTTCTCTCATCAGGCGGTAACAAATTTGAAGGCTGTGGCCCAGAATTTCATGTTTGGGTGTAGGTACTTTTCTATATTTAGTTTCTGATTTTGGATTTTTAAAATATATTGTTTATGCCCTACCTTGCACTTATAATTCCAGCTTTGCTGTTTACTCAGTGGACAGTGGAAGTTTCACACTCAGCATCGCCTTCTTCCAAGAACCGCATTATTAACTCTTTTGCCCTGTTAACATTTTCAGATATACCAAGCATTGCCCTTCTATATAACCAATCTTTTCCTCTTGATAATCACAGAATGATATGGGGTAGGAAAGGACCTCTGAAGATTGTCTAGTCCAACGCCCCTGCCAAAGAAGGTCCACCTACAGCAGGTTGCACCTTTATTTCACTGAGAAAAACAAAAGGCAGAATTTCTTTTTTTTTTTTTATATATATATTTAAAACATTAATTGCAGGAGGAAAGCTATTGATACTGCCCAACAGGTTAAAATACTTGCTTAGAAGAGAGCTGTCACTAATACAGTATTTATATTTACAAAGTGATTTCTGCATGAATGGGATTGTTCCAGGCTGAAAACAACATTTTTAATACCGTAAGCAAACAAGAGATGAATGCACAAAATGAACCGTTTAACAGGGGTTTATGTACCCCCTGTGCATTGTGCTTGGAAATGAAGTCCTTAAACTCAGAGGCGGAGGGATTCTCCGCGGATTAGAAGAGAGACCCACGGTCCTTTCAGCAGCGTCCTTTTATACCAAATTTGGCACTAACACTGTTTGCTTCAGCAAATGACTTCATGCTTTGTCTTGTTAATCCAATTTCCACCTTAATGCAGGCTAAAGTGTAGGGGAAATACTGAAAGAGGGTGCCTGGCAATGAATTGGGTTAGAACTCTAATCCAGGCAGTGATCCAGTCCCACACAGCCAGCTCCTCATTAACCACGAAGTTTAACCCACAGCTAGCTCCCTATAAACCAGCACTAGCCAAGACCAGATATAATTATCAGACATCAAGGTGGGACTCCACAGGGCAGGTATGAGGCTACGGCTGACAAAAAGAAGAGGAGCAGGCATTCTATAGAAAGCTATGATAATTGATTGTAACACTTATCTCAACTTGAATAGCTCGGATTTGTGGGTTATTATGGCATTAAGTGCTTTGCTACAGAAGCCCATAAGTGTATAAGCCACCCTATTCAGCAAGAGCTTCCTCGTTAGCAGGTATTATCTCCTATTTTCTACAGGCCAAAGGACCCATGTGTACCTTAAACAGCCACCCCATAGCAGACAAGAGCCTGTTCTGGAATTATTTATATTAATCGACCTCATTCATATTTTACTGCCACACAAAACATGTCTTTCTTAGTCAATCAACACTCCTTCTCTTGTTTTTCCTTTCTTAGACTGATCAACCACAGGTAACAACTTGGAAAACCCCCTTAAAACAAAAGACACTTGTGGACTCCAGCTTGCCACCTACGTTCCCTGGCCAAAAAGGGCCATAAAACCAGCATCACCATGTGTCCCTGGCAGAAGCTCTGGGTCTGCTGGGGACTAAAAGACAAGACAACACTGCTGCTCATCGCTTGTGTGACATCCAACTTAACAGTCAGCTCAGGGAGATTTAAAATAAAAAATAAAACGCCAGCAATCTTAAGTGTACCACTAAGATACTCCCATTGCAATATTCAGTGCCACATATCTTTTTGTACATGCTCCAAAGGCTAGAGCTCCTCTCCTCTGAAGACAGGCTGAGAGAGCTGGGGTCGGTCAACCTGGAGAAAAGAAGGCTCTGGGGAGACCTTAGAGCCCCTTCCAGTCCCTAAAGGAGCTACAGAGGAGATGGGGAGGGACTCTTGATCAGGGAGTGGAGTGATAGGATGAGGGGGAATGGTTTTAAACTGAAAGAGGGGAGATTTCGATTAGACACTAGAAAGAAATTCTTTGGTGTGAGGATGGTGAGACCCTGGCCCAAGTTGCCCAGAGAAGTGGTGGTTGCCCCATCCCTGAAGGGGTTCAAGGCCAGGCTGGATGGGGCTTTGAGCAACCTGGTCTGTCAGGAGATGTCCCTGCCCATGGCAGGGGGGTTAGAACTGGATGGCCTTTAAGGTCCCTTGTGACCCGAACCATTCTATGGTTCTATGAATCCTCCTGCCCAAACTATCTATGCACAGTGGTGCCTTTACCTTATGCCTTGAGCGGAGGAGAAAGAAAACAGTACCTCCCCAAATTAAAAGCAGGTTTCAATAAACTTGTGGTTGGCTGTTGTACAAGAATCTGTAGAAAGCACAACTCGTCGACCTTCAGTACCTATCCATAGCTGTCCTACCCCCCTTCACAGTGGGAAAACACGACAAATGTAAGCCAAGGGTAGGCAACTTGAGTTAATTCTGGGGATCCACACTAATTTCTCAACTGGTGACTGCTGGCAAAAAGGAAATTGTATTTTCTACCATTTTTGAAGCAAACTTTTTCTTAGTGCAGTTTCCTTTGCATAGCCAAACTTGTTAATTTTACACATTTCTCCACAAAAAGGCAAATTGTTCCTTAATAAATTCTACAATTGCTCACAAGATACCAGGATTTTGTTTGTACAGGCTATTCCAAAGTTAAGCTGGTAGATGCACAAAAATGTACAGGAAGGAAAAAACTCAAAAAAAAAAAANNNGTACAAGAATCTGTAGAAAGCACAACTCAACCTTCAGTACTTATCCATAGCTGTCCTACTCCCCCTCACAGTGGGAGAACACGACAAATGTAAGCCAAGGGTAGGCAACTTGAGTTAATTCTGGGGATCCACACTAATTTCTCAACTGGTGACTGCTGGCAAAAAGGAAATTGTATTTTCTACCATTTTTGAAGCAAACTTTTTCTTAGTGCAGTTTCCTTTGCATAGCCAAACTTGTTAATTTTACACATTTCTCCACAAAAAGGCAAATTGTTCCTTAATAAATTCTACAATTTCTCACAAGATACCAGGATTTTGTTTGTACAGGCTATTCCAAAGTTAAGCTGGTAGATGCACAAAAATGTACAGGAAGGAAAAAACTCAAAAAAAAAAAAAGAGGAAAATACATTTCCTGGCAATATTCTTTCCAAGGTGATTTGAAGTGCACTTTGCCTGCCCTGGCTCTCAGCAATAAGCTAGTATTCCTGCTTAATGAAAAGGATTTGCATTCCTGGCCTCTGTAAAAATACAGGCTCTGTATGTGATTCTCATTTTCCTGTTGTTTCTCTGAGTGACTGAGGTGAGAGCTAAGAACTTTACTTTGTCTTAATAGCTTCATTAAGCACAACACAGCCCTCCCCTACTCCTCGGGCAAAGCCCCAGATATATTTTTTCATTTCCAAGGTCTTACCCATCTGATACAAAGAATAAAAGGGAATTTTCTCCATGCCCATTTGGTTGTTTTGTTTTGAGCTGATAGCTTTAGACAAAAGCAGGTGAAAATCACATATCCCATCACGTGCCATCTTCCTCCCACAAACTATTCCCTTTTGCTGCCTTGTCAACATGTGCAGAATCCACCCTTTGGTGGATGTTTCACCACCTTTGGGGTTGCTGCCTTCCAGCTTTTGGTCTACTTCACAGAAATCTCATCTTTTTTAATCAACAAAGTTTCTGAAGATCCTTAGGATAACACTTCAAATCTTCTTGGTGTCCTTTACTTTAATCACAAGCTCTTCTTTCTCGCTTGCTGTTCTCTGTCTACCTCCTTATAGGATCTCTTCTCTTGGCACAAGGATAAGGCAGAAAGAATAGTTTAACTCTTGTAGATACGTTCAAGGTGGGGAGACAGGAGATTTTCCTAGAAAGGAAATAGCTGGCAGTTGTTTTGTTTTGGTTTTTTTTTTAAATTCTGAATCATAGTTTTTCTTCTAATCTGACATTTAAGGGAATCCAAGAGAAAAAAATGAACCAGGTGCCAGTCTCTTCCTCTAAAAATTTAGAGCCATGCTTGGCGAGTACAGCAATGAGTTCCAAGCAGAAAACCACCCCCTGTGCAGCCCATTTCATAATGCTTGACATAGGCATTGAATACGTCACTGATAAATGCAGTTTTCAATTCATTCATCTGTCATAAAGACCTTTAAGTCAGGAGTCCTGTTTTCTGACAGGGAATAAATGAAGCAATATTTAACCACTGGTTTATTCTGTCGAGCAATATGCTTTATCCACCTCACCAAGAATGACCAGAAGTCTAAAAATTAAGCTTAAAGGATATAACACATAATTTTTGAACTGACCAGGTGTTTGGCTTGTTTTGTCTGTTTTAACTTAGAGTCCACCCTTTGATTCCATTGCTGGTAACAGCAGTTGCCAGACTTCAGCTCTCCTCTCCCTGGGGGGGAGAACTAGCCCATGACTAAATCACTAAACCTTGTGTAACAGCATCCAGTCACTGCACCCCAGTAATTTATTTTATTTTTCTTCTCTCCCTGGAAAGTTAAACCTTCCTTTTCATGAAAAGGGAACTGTCAAAACCTGCCAAATTTTGGTGGGGTTGGGATGGGGTGGAGCAGAGACCTCAAGTCACGTTGTACTGGTTTATTTGCTGGTCTCCTGTTTACACCAGCCCTTGCCCCTAAACCCTTTCTGGACACCGTGACAGATTGTTATCATCACTTTCATAAGCCAAACTTTTTAATATTTTAGAACTCCAAATCCCATCACATTAATGTTTCATGACTTTGAAAAAAAGATTTAGATTCTCAGAGTAATATTAGCAGCTTTTGTCTCAAGTGTTACAGCAGGTTGTAATCACATTTATATCAACTGAGATATTTTTTGCTAGTAACTTTTATAGATAAAACCATCCTGCTTTCACCATGCCAGATGCATAATCTTCGCTAATCCAAAAATGCTAAATGCATAATTGAATTTCCTTTCCTCAGGGCATATGATTTCATGTAAGTATAAGAAGGGTCAATTGACAATAAAATGTCACGCCTGTCCAAAGATATGAAAGGCCAGATCTCCTCAGTAGCTTGGTTTGTGCATCATTCTCCTACTTTCCACATTCCTGTTTACGAACCACTGGTCTCTCAAGCCCTTCAAAATCCAGCAGTAGATGTTCTGCAGTTAAATTTTTTTCATACTCTGAGAGACACACTCAAGCACACATGCTCTGAGAAACCCCTAGGTATATGTTCCTCCTGACTGTCTCCACTGAAAAACCACTTTCAAACACAAGACTGTTGACCTGCTGGGATTTCTAAGCCCCACACTTAGAGCTGGCTGGGAAGCTATCATGAAAAGAGCGATATGACTTGACTCCTGACCAATGGCAGGCTTCCTTAATGAAGTTTTCTGGTGGAGGAAGAACTTTTCTTGTCTGCTGTGCCAGCCCTTTCCTGCATTTTCTTGTTTAAGAAACTGGGAGCACAGCTGAAAACATGACAAGAGACTGAACCACAGCACTTGTGTATAAAAGGCTGCATTACAAACATATGTTGAATTCTAATTGCATTCTTATTGTCCCAATTACCTCGCTATGTATACATTTAAACATAATTATGTACTGTGATATGCACCTCTCCTCCATTATGCTTACTGCTAAGGCCAATTTTAACTAAATTTAGAGTTCATTCAAATATACTAAGTATACAGGTATTTTGGGCGGTGGGTGGGTGGGTTGTGAACTGTATTACTGTTGTACAAAACAGCAAAGTGTTCTGTACATCTTAGGCTCCTATAACAATAAAATGTGTACCCTCAGATTGATACTAAGTAAGCATTATAGTTTGTTGACGTTGTCTGAACCAAATGCCTGCAGAATTATGATGAACTTTACTGCCTGCTTGTTTCAACTTTCACTTGACCTTCACAGTTGGCTTTTTTTTTTATTTTCAGAGAAATGGTTTTTGTATTCATACATACATTCCTGTTGAAGATGGGGTTAAACTTGTCAGAAGCATTTTAATAAAATACTGAAGACCCCCTTTAATTTATGGCAGATATATTTTCAAGCAGGAAAATGCTGATATTATCTTGGTTATAAGCTCGCTGCTGAAATGATTTAGATATTCTTTTCCTTTCACACAGTATCAGTATAAAGCTTTTCTTTGCAGGCAATGAATTACAGTTGACACTTCAAACCTATTCTATCAGTATCTTCTAGTTCAGAAAAATGAGAAAACATAAATATTTATTCTCTATATACAGAAGAGACACAGGACTCTGATAAAAATGATCCATTATGGAACGATGAATAATCGTTACACGTGTCACACTTAGAACAGCAAAGGGCAAAAAAATTTGCCACTTTTTAATATGAGGATTTGAGGTTATTGTGTAAATAAAAACGCAGTCATTTTAACATATTGAGCCGATAACTGTTTAAGACCAGTGATTTCTGATGACATTCACTTGAGGACTACATGGATGATGAAGCCGCTTGATACAGAGCCTTGGTTTGATTTGCTAAAGTCCCTTAATGACATGCTTTAAGGGAAAAATAAGGCAAACAGCCTTCCATTTTCCCAGTTTCTGTGTGCAATACTTCTTCTAGCTTAAGCTTACCCATTAATAAGGAATCCATTTATTCCATTAAGCGATCTGTTCACCGTCTTCAATCTTATTTCTATTACTAACTTAAATTTCTGTATTGCACAGAGAAGTAGAGGCTATTAGAAACTGCTGAGTAACACACTCTGCAGGAAAAAAACAGGGAAATCTCCAACAATTTGGAACAACAGTACCAGTTTCATAAATTTTCACTCTTTCCTTTTAAAAAGCACAAACTCCTCCTATAAAGTACAAACACCAGCCATAATGCAGTAAACAGAACTAATATAACTGATTTTTAAATATTTTTTTTTAAATCAATATCATCTGCTTTTCACTAGAAATGGAACCTCTTTGATATAAGTATTTGGGCTACTTTTTTTTTATTTTATTTTTTTTTTATTTGATTCAGTGCTTTTAACCATACAGCCCTGACTGCAAAATCAAGACGTATTCAAAATACAGATTATGGAGTTAAAAACCAAATACTCAAAATGACAAGCTCTTGGGGTAAGATTGCCATGAGAAAACTACAATCTATAATTGAACAGAATTATTTGCTAATTCATGTTATGGGAGCTTCACAGACTGTAACATAAAACCCCCTTGCTTATTAAATGCAAATTAAAATGCATACTGATTTAAAATTAAGCTGGTAAGCTCAGTAAATAAAAATCAGGAAGTTCTAAAGTTGTAGTACTCTGGAAAAATTGGCTAAGCCTCCTTCTCAATGTGCTACACTTGTATTAAACAGTGAAATGAAAACAGATGCTAACTTAGCAGAATAGAAAAGAGCAGAAACCAGACCACCTACGGAATATTGCATCGGAAAAAGCTGCAGTTTTGGACACTGACAGGTTAACTTTTGGGGTTAAGGAGCCGCCCCGGCTTAGAAGAGACATTTATCCAGCCCAGTTTCTTGTGGCCTTCAATGGCCACAAGCAGGAGCCCAGGGAAGTCTGCAAGATGAAGGCAAGAACAAATCAAATTTATCCCTATCAGCTTCCCAAATTACATGTTATTACTAAATACAACAACCCTTGAGATAAGGAAATTTCACCTGAAATACTTAGTATCATAGGAGGAATTTTAAAAAACTTTGACTTTAGGAATAATAATGTTATTTTAAATACCGTAAAAATTCTTCCACCTTTGGATCTCAGATAAAATAATTGAAATAGCCATTTATTTTCAATTTTTTTCCAAGTATTTGGTATTTCCACAGGAGACCCTGGGGAAGGGACGGAGGGATAAAATGCATCCTCCGTGGTCTAAGGAGAGATTGTGCAGCGTGTCACGTTGCCATGAAGGAGGACATTTCCTCTCCTCAGTCCTTCTTACAGGAACTGAGGTTGGGGTTGGGTTTTTGCTTCCCCTTTCTGAATAACTCACTGCCTCTACAGACACTGAAAGCTTTCTCAAGCAACAACACGACTTCAGGACGGGGTTATTTTTACTCTGCTGCTTATCAGGCAAAAATATGAACAATGGTGCCTTTTGGATTATCTACAGGCGCTGAATGATACTGCATCATTTTTGCCTCTATCCCCATTTCACACGCTACCCTTGAAACCGTAAAGAGGCTGTTAATACAAGCAACATTTTTCAGAAATAAACATCTAAAATTTTGCACAGCATGCACACACACAAATTATATTCTGTGGGTGAACTCCATTTTTAAATGCTGACTTACTGAGATCTCTTTCCCAGAGCTAACGATATAAAAAAAAGACTGTCAGAAAATGAGAATAAAAATAAGCATCACAAATGCAGGAAAAGTTCTCTGTTCCTTTCTTTATGTTCTTTTTCTTCATGCTTCCTACTTTTCCCACATCTTATCTTCCATTTTGAGTATTTTACCTCCCCAATTCAGAGCTACATTAAAACAAATATGCCCTTATTCTTGACTTTGTTTTTAATTTTCCCTTCTTCTCTAAGAAGATATTTTCTAAAGGTCTGTCTTTATCCTCCTAAACTATGGATATTTCTCTTCATACTACCCATCCTGTGCAACCAATATTGGATTAACTGAGTTTATCTATAGAGAGTGACTGTATGCACAAAGTCTGCCGAAAATGTCGAGAAAAATGGAGTCAAGGACTATCAAAGGTTTGGAAAACATACAGGGAGCAACTCTATTGTCATTCAGTGGAACATGTTTAAGGCAACTTTCTCTGTTGACTGCTCATTTTTGAATGTCAGTTGTAAATCTACCCCAAATTAGAACCTACTATTTAAATTTACTCTGCTTCTGGAGAGAGGGATGCTCAGGTTAGAGTCCTAGGTTTGAACACGGTTCCTTCTCTTTTGTTGAATCCAGAACCAAGAGGGACGGTTTTCCAACAAGCAAGGTGTGGTTACGCCTCTGTGTGCTAATAGCCTGCAAAGATTTCTTCTAACAAAGAGCACAAAAGCCCTGTCACAAGGAGGTTAAGCACACGTGTACCACCTTTCATACATCCCAGTGCCTGTGGTTCTCGATTCCGAATCACAGTCTACATTTTCTGTAACTAATCACCCATCTGAAAATCTTACAAAGCAGTAACTGATCCCAATTTGCAGAAGGAAGAAAGAGATTCTTATTTCTACATTAAGCAGTAGCTCTTATTTTTAGTCAATCAACTCAAATATGGCAAGCCTGCTCTTGTGGGGTAAACTGAGAGGAGATCTGTAAAATGAGGAAAAAGTGCTCCTTTTGCATAAATAGATACAGAAGAACTAGCCAATACACTAATGCCAGAAACACTAAGGGGTATTTTGAGGGTATTTTCTCTTAAATGTTTTAAAGAATTGAAAACCCAATGCAGTCTCACTGTCAGTCCATCCTGGACTACTTAACTGCAGGCTGCCACTGAAGAGGGAGGTTGTGGTCCACTTATGTCACCCCGTGGTCTGCCAGATGAGCCCACCAACCAAGCTCACTCCTCTTCTGGTTCCTGAAGACCCAGCTGACTCATCTTCTGGTTCAAGAAGGCCAGCAGATGGGCTGTGGGAACAGACCACCCTTTCAGCAGTGGTGTGGGCTTGGACTGGTGTAAATTGATTGAGGACTTGTTCTGCTGGCTACTGACCTGCAGAGCATCTCCAGGTCCCTCTCTCAACCAGCAGCAAAACACATTACTCCAGGTTAAAGCTTATCTTGCGGGCCCTGAAAAGCTATCTGCAAGCACCTCCACAGCAAACACTAGCACAATCTGCAGAGGCTGAAGATTTAGACAATCTCCACCAGGTAAACTGTGTAGGAGGATTATCTCTACCTCTTTTCACAAAATCACAGAATGCTATGAGGTTGGAAGGGACCTCTGGAGATCATCCAATCCAAGCCCCAACCAAAGCACGTCCACCCACAGCAGTTCCCACAGGACCTTGTCCAAGCAGGCTTTGAATGTCTCCAGAGATGGAGATTCCACCACCTCTCTGGGCAGCCTGTTCCAGGGCTCTCCCACCCTCAACATAAAAAAGTTCCTCCACATGTTTAGATGGAACTTCTTATGTTCCAGTTTCTGCCCATTTCATCTTGTCCTGTCACTGGGCAACCACTGAAAAAAGCTTGGCCCCTTCCTCCTGACACCCACCCTTTAAGTATTGATGAGCTCCCCCTCTCAGTCTTCTCTTCTCCAGAGTAAGATGACCTGAGTCCCTCAGCCTTTCCTCAGCAGAGACATGTTCTAGTCCCCTCATGTAGCAGACCTTTTGTGTACACAGAGAACACTGAATAATACCAAAACCAGTTGTTATGAGAGGACACGGGTATCTTTACTAATAGAAGGTGTGTGCTAATTTCAAAACAATTTGAACAAGAATCTTACCAGATTAAAGCACACCAGGACTGGATAACAGATAACTAACTTCCCAGAGACACTGCTCCCCATTATAGTTCAAGTCTCTCTGAATTTAACTGGAGTTTCAGTAACATTTTCACAGTTTCTATAAGCATAGAATCCATAGTTCTGGATATTCCAGGTAATCTAGAGGTTTGGGGAGACTAAGATAGCTGAGCAAACACTTTGATAAAATAAATGGGAAAACTGCTCACTTCAGAAGGATTTAGGAGGTCAATGAGGGCTATCAAAGATAATGGTGTGTGCTAATCTACTTCACAGTTTTCAGAAGATACATATTCACAGTCTTCAGAAAATACATACTTGGCATTAACATAAATTTAGTTTTAATATACTGTTAATTAGGGTAGATTAATGTATATATGACTATCAAAATATACACATTAATAGCAAAAAGAGCTATTCTCATAAATAACACATCAGTGCTCCTACTGTGCTGAAATATTCAAGTAATACAAACTCTTCAGCATCTAAATATTCTGCTTAACTGTGAGAGAAATTCCCAGAAACAATGCTTCGGTGAAGCAGCCCTGCAACACTCTCGGGACTGCACAGCAGTTCAGAGATAACCCTGAAACAAGTGGGCAGGGAAAAATCCATACAGCCTCTGTTATTAATGACTGCCCACTCACCTCTGCTTATCTTCGCCACCTTAAAGATGACGTTGAAATTCTCAACTCTGCTCAGGCTTCATTATCCGAAATCTAGACTATAATAACTTAAAAGGGTTCTGATGATATTTTTCAACCTGTCACATTAGAATAAAACCAGAAAATTTCTGATATTATATAGCACCTAAAGAAAGGATCATTGCCTTGTTCATGTAGTGCAATGTGAAGTCTAATATTGACACGGCCTACAGTGATCTGTATTTGCTTAATTTTTCATTCAAATATTACAGATAAGAGAGAAGATAACAAATCCCTCTGAGAAGAAAGGAAGAAAAGACCACTGTGTATGTAACATTGAAGAAAGAAGTCACATTTACTTTCATCCAGGGAAGAATTTTCATTGTGTATCACACATGCACACAGCTACAACTTGCTGCTATTTTCCCAACTAAAGATTGCTTAATTCTGATTTTTTTGTTCTATTTTCCACTCTCTTCCTCTAGCCAGGAAAAAAAAACAAACCACAACAAACAAAACCCAAAAAGATTTAAAGCAGATTGTTTAAGGTGAAATCAAAGCCATTCTTTCTTCCTAGAAAAGTGGTTTGTTTAACACTCTGTAACACTTTGATGTGGCCAAATACACCACGTTCATTTCAAACCGAATTTATGAAAATTAAAACTATTTTTTTAAGGGGGAAGGTGTTAAAGAAGAACATGTGTTCAATATACAGTAGTTGCAATTTAATTGTTCTGCTGATCCTATCCATTAAGGGATGTTTCAGATTTACTTTTTTTTTTTTCCTCAAATGAAAAAGAACTTGGTATGATTCTGGGAAAAATATTTTTCTTTCCTCTTTGAGGGGATGAATTTTCAACTTATCTTTATTCTGAACATGAATAGAAATTTGTACACAAATGTGATTCTAAATGCCACCGGCTTCCCATTTTCAATGCTGCTATTTTTCCAGAGAATGTATCCACAGATCAATGACCTTTTCATGTGATCTGGAAATGCCAAAGAATAATACCTCAGGGAAAATAACGTTTTCACTTGAGTTAAAATAATACTTTGTATCAAAGAAAGGAACCATGAAATCCTAAAATCACTGAAGTTGCCATCCAGAAAACCCATATATCTGGGTGAAAAAAAAAAATTGGTAGAGGACTAATCATTGTTCAGATCAATTAATTTTGAACTAAAGCCATGGTAAAATTAATGGATCTCATTGCTCATTTGGCAGCATTTATTGTGACACGTTTGTGCATAGTTGGCCATTTTACCTGACTTTTACAGTGTGCTTTCCTCCGTGGTCCACATGTAAGACAGTGGTGTCAATTTCTAAATTCAATTATTTGAGTATTGGAAAAAAAAAAACAAACCCAAAAAGCAACCACCCACAACAGTTATTTTTAAATTTCTAGCACGTTTTTTAAATTGCTTTTAGAAATATGGCTGCAGGTCAAGCAATAAGAGAGAATACTGCAGATATTCTTAGCTTTTCACATTTTTAATTGCCTCTGCTTTGGTTATTACACAATAGACACTTTCGTCATCTAAATATAATGTATCTTTGTAAAATCCTGTAAAATATGATTTCAAACCAATGAATGCCATTTTCTATTTGCCTTTAATTTCCTCTCAATAGTAAGTTCATCAGAGTGTAACAATTAATTAACTTAATTAAGCTAACTTAATTATGTTCTTTCATAGGTCAATATGTAGAGCTACTCAGATTAATAGCAGAGCTTGTAAAGTTAATCTTCTTGTATAATGCAAATGATGCCAAGTCATGTATTAAATACCTTCCTGAGTAACAGATGATATAGGACTGAATGTACTTTAAAGAAGGGCACAGACTGTGAAAAGGTTAAATAAAGAAAAATGTCTTGGATTTGTGGAAATTTTAAACAGACCTAATTCATTTTTTAAATTAATAATGTTCTTCTAAGAGGAGCCCTTATTCCACAAGGCCATTTACAGCTTAAATATACATAAATAAATTTTGACTTCGGCAGCAGAACTGCATGACAGCATTTCCCTGCCATCTTGCGACCTTTATATTTTGTTATTAAGAAGATTACATAAAACAGTCATGTGAGGAGATTAGATGGGAAATATGAATTCCTAACTCCAGAGCATTTCCATGCTCACTGTATCTCCCAGTCTATTTTTCAGAGGAATCACTTCAGTAGTCAAAGGTATTATGTTTTCTTCTCCCTTCAAAATTAATTCACTTTTAACGCAGTTAGACTCTCAGGCTTTTTAGGCATGTGGCTTAGCACTTTTGTTATGAAATATTCATGGGAACTACAGCAATCATAATAATTACTTGTAGAAGCAGAAAAAGTAAAATCAAACAAATCTCCTGAGTGCCAAATGATCTCAACAGGTGACTCAGCTCCTCTGTTTTGATAAATGGAATTGATGCTTGGAACCCACCAGGAGTTGGATTATGGGCCAAACCACTAAATTTATGCCAGGTAACCACTTTCAGTCCTCTGAAATATTCTAAATGCAGAGCAATTCCAGATGTGCAATCTTCTCAAAGAAAGCTCTTTAGGAGGGGGACAAGAAATATTCTGTGAGGTCCTTTCAACAGGAGTGTAAAGGAAAAGGTTCCCAAAGCGTGAAAACCCTGACTGTTCAGAAGTTTTAAAACCAGAATGAAGTGCTAACAGATGCATCAGAGGGATCAACCCCATGTCTTCCAGGGGATGGATGACACAGATGACCTAATATAGAATCATAGAAAGGCAATGTTGAAAGAAAGGATCTACAAGATCCTTTGGGTGATTAAGAGTAGGTTGGATGTGGTGTTGAGGGATCTGGTGTAGGGGAGAACTTGTAGAGTAGGGCTGATGGTTGGACTTGATGATCCCAGGGGTCTCTTCCAACCTAAATGATTCTATGATTCTATGATTCTATGATCATCTAGTCCAACAGTCCTCCTGTCACCAATCCTACCACTGAGCTACTAAATCATGTCTGGTAGCACCTCATCCAGATGCTTCCTGAACATCACACCAGGGCCGGTGACTCCCTCACCTCCCTGGGCAGGCCATCCCAGTGCCTAACCACTCTTGGGAAGAAAAAGCTTTTCCTGACATCTCATCCAAATGTCCCCTGGCACAATATATATATTCTGTCTCTTTGCTAAAGTATGCCATGTAGCCTTTGTGGTGTTGCATACAATGAACGTCCCCATCTTATTGTGGCAGCAGGTTCAAATCGACTGCCTACAAAATCACAGTCCTACAACGTCTGATATAAAGGGGAATTATTTATCTACAATACAGAATAAATAGTAAATTATCACTTACTCATGGTTTTTCATCAGAAAACAGCCTGTTAGGTCCACACAGCACAGAAATTTCCAGTGACTTTTTTGAGCTGTAAGCTCTTCAGAAGTTAAAAAAAATTCAGTGTTCAAGAGTAAATATAGAGTCCAACCCACTCTAGGTGGATAACTATTTGTTTTCCAATTAACAGCGTGTCAGGAAGAAGAACTTATTTATAGCAACAACACTCTGATGCAATTCTTCCCTTAAATGAGTTCAAGCCAGCAGCTACACAGAACAGGGGAAGATGCTGTTCTGCCTATGAAGCTTAGAAAAGAAGGCACAGCCTTTTCACAAGCACAAACCTTTGTGTTTGTATACAAATGTGTATTTGCCCTAACGTTTTCTCGTGTTCTCTCAGGGTGCAGATCATCTTTCTGCCTCTTGCCAGTGCTTATTCTACACCATGATTGAGTTATTTTTGCAAATGAAAGATGTCAGTGAGGGAGATGCAGTTGTTTAACAGCCTTCTAATAAAAGCACATGGCAGAAATATCACACGAACATTATTACAAGCTCTGACACGGAATTGCTTTTTATTCAGTTCTTTCAGAACGTGTTACATCATACTTTGTTTAAAAAGCCAACACCTCAGTCTATGTAAAACAGCATAAGGGTGGATTGGACACTCTGCTGAAGTTTATAGCCTTGGGTTTATAAAAAAATATCTCTTTTCTTACTAACCTGAAGCAGCAATGGGACTTGTTGGGAAAGGTTTTACCCAAAGATCAAGGAAGGAAGATAAGAAACAAAAGATAGTATCAGCTGCCAGTTGTGTTCATAAGCATTAAAACACCTTGGTTATATATGAAAAAATGCAGACGGTGCCCCCAGATTTTCCAAGAATAATGCTGTGATTTTAACACTGAATCCTATAAACCTTTGAAGCTGACTGTATCACACATACACCTAATGGCAGATGACTTATGGGTGGGACACATCTTTTCCTACAAAAGAAACCACTAGACCTCAGTTGTGCATTACTAATGGACAAAGGTCTGTGCTCTGTCCAGACAAACCGCAACCCCTGAATGTCTAATAGTTCGGAAACAGATTAATGGGTACCTATCTTAATCTTTCTTTAGCTGAGAATCACACCACTTCACACAGCTTTTATAGCTTTAGGACACCACTCAGAAAACACCAGAGATATATAAGGGATTCATGGTCATATGCTACCATCACATCATTAATATTTTACCCTAAAATGCTCCAGAACATCTAGACATGGGTTTTTTCTAGGGGAATGTAAGGCATTGGTTGGATGCTAAATTCCCCTTGTTTATCCAAGACAGAGACTGGCACAGCTTTCCAGCATCTGTATCTGAACTGTGCTGGCAACGCAGCCATTCAGAAAGAACAGCTCTGTTAGCCTCTGGGCTTACACTATTAAAACATGATTAATTGATTAGCCACAGGATTGGCAAAGGAAATTAATACACACAACTCATGTATTTCTATTTTACTACTAATTAAAGAAGAGGACATGCCTCTTATGAGCTTCAGGTTTAAGGGAACTGTCAAAACTAGCCTCTTCTTTCTTTGATAGCTGACACCCCGTTGCTATCGAGACACAGGCCACCCATCTCGCTCTTCAGCCACTCTACGAAAAAGGGACAGCAAAATCACTTCAACAACAAACCTTCACTTTCTTCAGCATCACTGGATATTCCTTTAAATAGCTGTATAAATACATTTACTAAATGTACTGCCCCTACCAGATCCCCAATGGGAATGACCACAAGGCACTCAGTAAGGGTCACGAAGTCCAATTCCTCAGCCTTTCAACTGTATCGAATGATTACAGTGTTATCCAAACGACTGTATAAAAGCTCTGAATCGGAGGTATTCAACATGTCCAGAGAATTTTCTTTCATCAGTTCATGGTAAAGAATGTGTGACATCACAACATTTTTGAATTCTGAAATGGTTGTGGGGACAAAATTCCCATTTTAAGCGCTACTGTTGGAGGGAAACCACCAAAACAATATAATTTACTAGAAGAATCTATGACAAGCAGTGTTATGCTACAGTTTCCTAAGAAACTGCTAAGTCTCATGAAATGACACTGAAATTACAACTGCACACACCTGCCCCCTTCAAATGCATCAAATTTTCCTTTCAATTGCACTTTTCAATTCCTATTCTTAAAAAAGGCAATATATATATACAGTATTAGCTCATCAATCACACAGGACATTTCCTTATTTTAGTATGGATACTAATTAAGTCGTTCAAGCATTCAGATCTACACAACTTCATTGTTATTGAGGATCGCACAGCTTTTGAGAGCACAGAGTAAGTTCTCTTTCTAATTTTAAACACAGTTTGTTTTTGTTTTTCATAACTCAAAGTGTTTATGCATCTGAAACACACTGAAGAATACACACACTTTCTTGCATTCTTCACAGGTACAACAATTTCACCATCTCAATACCCAAAATGCCAGTGATTTCTGCAGTGGCTTTTGTCATCTGCCACATGGCCAGACACCGTCCCTGTCCCCCACAGAGTTAAATCTGATTTTAGAGCATTAAAAGAGGCTGGGAACAAGAGAGGCAATAAAAGTGGGTGCCATCCTGCCCTCCTGTTGTGTGGAACTCAAATTCATTTCTACAACGAGGAACGACTGGACAAGCCAAAGGAAGCCTCATCCAAGTGATCAAATGACATCCCACAACGTTAAAACTAATGATACAAGCAACTGAGAAAATAAGTCATAAGCAGAAAAACCAGTATGTTTTCTCCAAAGTAATGTGGCAACCCATAGCATTTTTCTTACTATCTACAACAAGAAATCGTTCTTTTCTCACATTTGCAAGTACAAGACCTTTTTTTTGAACATCCTTTTCCACATCCTTCTCAGTTCTCTGCCTTCCAGAAGTCCTCAGTCTGCTAGTCATTTTGCCTTCTTTAAACGTTTTCCTCCTATTTCTCTTTGGCCACATTTGAGCTTCTACTTAACAATTGTCTTCTCACCGTTACTGATGGGTCAAACTCAGATGGGACCCCTCCTAACTATCACCAGATGAGACCCAATTAGTGCATCGGTTAACAGCTGTAGTTAATTCCAAATATTAACTCATTAAGCAGATACTGAGAAAAAGTAAGGGAGCAATGTACCAGGAGACGTCACATAAAATGAGAAATAAATGACATTAGCTGAAGTAAAGCTCTGCAAACACTTGTTTTTTAGAGTATAATTCGCAAAGGTTTGTTTACAGTGCTGACTTACCCATGCGTAACTTAGATGGGTTGTTTCATGGTGGGTTCTGAATTTGGAAATTCAACGTACTGGTGCTCCCCTCTCAGGGTTCCCTGCAAATCCAACCACAAAACTCCTTCTGACTCACCTCTCTCTGTTTTTGTATAAACTGCAGTAAATACGATTGAAGAAAGCCTATACCCCTTATAACACACATAACAATACTTTATTACCCCACGTTCAGTAAAAAAGCTTCAACATAAACTATTACTGAGTTATCTATTAAAATTCAAAGCCTATATTTCCATCTTTCCATTCTCTGAAGTTTCCTTTCTCCCAGAGTTTAGCTGGTTTTATTCCACAAAGACAAAAACTGTACACCCATCTTCCTCTCGGTCACCTTTTACTAACTAACCACGTTTCATTCCTCTTTCTGCAGCGCTTATCCTCTATTTTGATTTTTAAGTATCATCTCTGCTCACAATTTTAATTTCTCCAGTGGACTAATGGAAGTTAGCAAAGATGAGACTTAAAAGGCAGAACCCATGGCCCTCCATAGACCAGAGGACTTTTAGCTACTCAAGATTACATACAAAAATATTTCTAAAAACTCGTATCACTCCATCCTCAGGACTACTCAGATGTGAAAACCCGACTTGCTGTCTTAGAGTAGGTGGTGATACTCCAAAATAAGTGAAGTACCTATTTGGTCTTAATCCAGAAGACACTCCTAAGAATTCTTCTGGCCCTGTACTGCAGACTTCCCTCTTCTTCAGACAAAGTGACAAGACTATCAGAGGAAAGGAGAAATTCAAGAAGGTATTTGATAATCATCTAAAGGCTGCACTGAGAACTAATAAATTGCACTGTATTTCCTATGGCTAGCATTGCAAACTCTCCTTTACTGGGAAGGTTATAGTCAAAAGAAAACCTGAGAAAAAAGCAGGAAAGACTAATCTTTCTAGTACCTGGTCCTTGGAATATCTTTAATAACAATGATAATATCTACACTGTTTGAGGAAGCCAAGATTAATAACGTTAAGGCTACTCCAAATGAAGGACTTCCTTCTCACAAAAGGGGTAATTTCAGGATAAATGCAGTTCTCTGATAGGATGACAGACATCATAAAATCTCTGAGTTTGAATTCTGCCAACAACCTCTCCTCCAGCTATGGTGTGCTGTGACAAGTGAGCATTGCAGGGACAGAAACAAGCCCAAGTCATCGGGTACTTTGTGGAGCTCCCTTGCAAGCCGGCACCTTTCCATTTAACACCAGGGAGTATGGATTTATGAATGTAGTCACTAGCACCTAGTATCATTTTTTGGATAACAAGGACACAAAAAAAGAGCACAATATTAGTGAGGGTCTTTCCTCTGCACAACCCAGCAGTTTGCCTATTTAAATTTAATGAAGGCTGACAAATTCCTTACATCTACCCTTGTACCTATGTACAGATTCTAATTCTGATTATTTAGTGTCATCAAATTTAACTGGCTGGAATCTAATGGGACTCCTGTTAACAGCATGGTGTGAAAGACAGGAACAAGAAAAAATATTTTCCCAATGGCAGTTGATAAGAAGCAGTATTAAAAAGGCAGAAGTGGAATATACTTGGCTTATAGCTACTGAGATTTCACCCTGGTCTTCCATTTTGTGAGTATGGGAGGCTAAGACTGAGCTTTAGCTTTAAAAAGTCTCTGCTATGAGTAAAACAACACCAGGCATGAAAACCAGAGGCAAACGTGTATCCCCCAACAGTTAAAACTTGAAAAAGACACAGAATGTCCTACCTCTTCTGGACGTTTCTGTGCCACCGATACAAGCTCTTCAGAGCTACTTCTGGAGGTAGAGGGTACCACGTTACCTGGGGCCTCTGAGACCACCTCATTTGACGGCTCGGAGTCCTGAGGGCAACAGAGACAAATAGACCCCTCAGCAGCGTGTTGACGTGGCACGCCGAGAAAATGAGACTTTTCAGAGGAACTGCACTCTAAGCACGGACAGAGAAATGAAAAATACTCGAGGTCTGCAACTCTAACCTTCGTACCCTGGGCAACTTCTATTGCCCCAGAGGCAAAACCATCTGTCATGTATTTTTCTCTTAGAATGGTACTATTTTCTTCACAAGAGCATTAGAAGAACTATGAAGTAGCTAGTAGCTACATAGCATTTCAGAATTGCAAAGCTCTGACCAAGCATGCTTGTTTAGCCCATACCTACCCCTGCTCCTGAACTGCAAGGAAGGGAATAGTACATTTTCTTTTACATGTATTATTTTAGATGGTGATTTCTGCAAAACAGCTGGGACCGTGCTAGAACAATCCCCCACAAATGCATTTTACCAATCACTGCAAACCAATATAGCACACAACCTGGTAAAGTTAGAAAAGTTAAGACTTGGCTGTCTATTAGTAACTTTGACACTAGAGTAAAATAAATAAAATGAAAGTTCTCAAGTAGTTTAGTTTACATCCTGTTTTCCAAAGGGCCTTTGAAATGCAACGCGGCGAGAACATTCAAAACCAAACCCACTTCAATACCTCCACTGCTTCACTTGGTGTT
Organism: Jacana jacana; assembly: GCA_013400555.1. Classification (NCBI taxonomy): domain Eukaryota; kingdom Metazoa; phylum Chordata; class Aves; order Charadriiformes; family Jacanidae; genus Jacana; species Jacana jacana. The sequence goes on along the minus strand of VZTM01033744.1, from coordinate 201,591 downwards.
TTTGATAACTGCATAGACTGAGATATTTTATGACTGAGAAAAAATAATAATCCATTAATCGGCGCTATCTCTCCTGTGCTGCTTGTAATGCTCATTACTGAAGATATTTTAGATGTCATCACTTAGCAAGCGGGATATGTGCTTTTGATATATCACTCTCTCTCTGTAGTCATTAATTGCAAGGAAATCAAGATTATACTTCTGGAAACTGCGAGCTGCAAAGCTCATTATGAAGTTTTTCAACTTAACAACCTCTAAAAAAGTAAGTTACAATTTCATAATGATAATATTCAGCATTTGCAGTTTAGCCCAATGAAGGTTTGGCTGTTGGGAGGGTAAAAGTAAAAGTGTACAACGTGGTCCAACAACCCCTGGTGAATCACACAGACAATCACAGATAAGACCAGACATTGTGAAATAATCAATACACAAAGCGGGTTTCTGGTGGCTAGAAAGTTGGCAAGATCTCTTTGGACCTGGGGGAGAATACTCTAATAGGTTTATTCCATACACCTTTTCAGGTGAATCCCTTTAGAATACCTTCTGAGCTTAAACATTTCAAATAAAGCTTTTTATGCCTTTCTCGTTGCACCACCTCCCTGTAGCTTAGAAAAGGGGTATTCTGGCCCACTCTGTGGCTTATCACATTAAGTTTAGGGTTTGGTATGAGGAAGACATTTTAGGAAAAATGGGCTTTCAGCTAAGACTAAAGAATGCCATCGAGTAAAACGTTAACAGTGCCATCCAACTGCCACTGTGCTGAACTGTCTCATGGGCATAAGCACTGGGTCTGGGGAGCAAAGGGAAAAATGAGACACCTTGGTAGCACCACCATCCCAAATAATTCCATGGCAGGAAAAAAATAAGGTTGTTTTTCAGCTTTCTCAGTTCCTCAAAATAATCTCGACACCACTGCTAAACACACAGAACTATAAGGAGAAACATCTCCAGCATTCTGGCAATAAAAGTCCCATTTTCCTCTACTGACTGTGCAAAAGCTCCACGTTCCACATGCCATCAAAATGAACCCTGCACCGCATTCTTCCCCACATCTTGTTTTCCCCAGCAGATCCGGACTTTCACAGGCAAACGGCCCCTCGTTCAGTTCCCAGTAAACAATGACGATGAGACCGTCTCTTCTCGTTGACCCAATTAGCCACAAACTGGCCCTGAGTACTGCACAGTCCTGTTTTGTTTTCTCCTTGAGATCTGGAAAGTTAAATCATCGGCACCCAATTTATCAGCTCAATATGTTTCCAGGAGCCCTTCTGTGCTACTTAACAAAAAACAAAAGCAACAACCACATCTGCTGGAAGAAAATGATGTACTTGTCTGAATTCCTCGGTTCAGTGATTTCTCTCCTTGAATTGTGCCTGTCTTTTGTGTCTGAACAAACTTCTGTTGCGTTGCTATTACCTGTGGCCAGATAAGGGTAGCAACATTTCTTTGTTTCTTATGATTTTTGAAAGTAATAAATGATGGTTTTCAAAAACGGTCTGAACAACTGCCATTTGGTCAACAGACCTTCTTGTTCCATTCCTCTTCCCTCAGCAGGACCAGCAAGTCACCGAGTCTCTTTCCCCACCAAGTCTCAATTATCTTCTTTCCAAGCAGCTTGGCCATCCTTCTCAATAGTTCCCAATAGCTCTCTAGATAATATAATACTTCCATTTTTAAGGAGATGGATGGAAATAAAATTTAGTTTATTATTCATAAACTAAGCCGAGAAAATGCATCTACCTTTCCAATTGCAGTGGGTTTTTAATTTCTTCACAGAATCACAGAAACTCAGGGATTGGAAGGGACTTTGAAAGCTCATCCAAGTCCAATCCCCCTGCTGGAGCAGGAACACCCAGAGCAGGGCACACAGGAACGCCTCCAGGCGGGTTTGGAATGTCACCAGAGAAGGAGACTCCACCACCTCCATGGGCAGCCCCTTCCAGTGTTCCCTCACCCTCACCGTAAAGAAGTTTTTCCTCATATTTCAGTGAAACCTCCTCTGTTCCAGCTTGCACCCACTGCCCCTTGTCCTGTCATTGGACGTCACTGAGAAGAGCCTGGCTCCAACCTCCTGACACTCACAGAGTGTTCTTTTTCCAGAGCTTCTCAGGAAAACTGTATAGAACCTGAACGTAAGGCAACCTATGTTGCTCTGACCTAGCCTGGCAAGGTGTGAAGCAAAGCAGAGCTTTCAGAAATAAACCCAGTCAGTCAGTGGAAGCAGATCCTTCCAGGTAAGGCACAACAACAAAAACGCTGCAAGGTGCAAGTGAGAATCTTCATTAAGCTGCTTCTCAGTGCGCAGTGAACACACAGTCAGACGAGCAATAGCTCTAACAAATCCCAACACCTTCATTCGGAGCCAGCAAATAAAACAAGCTGAAAAAGCGCTAGAATTTGTGAAGAAAAGCGAGAAATCTGTATCTCTGACCCGAAAGCTTTTTATTGAAGAGGTGTGTGAAAAATAATTATGATTAGTTTCTTCTTCTTCCTAATTGTTATTTAAATCATAACATCCAAGACTGACTTTGCAAAGAGTCGCTTCTTCCTTTTTTCAAGGCCTTGTATGATGAAACCCACGTTGGTGGCAATTCTCATGGATGGGTAACCCTCGGCCGTAGCAGTGATGGACACGACTGTTCGTGGACACGGAACCCACACAGTGAGCAATTTGTAAACATCTTCTCTAGTGCCCAAGCCCTCCCCATTGCATTGACATGTTATTGCACTTTCCAACCTACATCTGAAAGCTCACGTATCTGCATTTTCAAGTTGGAGAGAACAAGACACAGCTTCCTAATGCGTCAGAATGTTTCATTATAGTAATTAACAAATCGTGGGGGAATAGTGATTAAAATTATAAAACAAAATAAATATAAATACAGCACTAGAAAACACTGCTGTACTTCCAGTTTCCTGAAAATACAAAAACTCTTTATGAAACTGTAGGGGCATCACGAACAACTAAATTCAGAATCCTCAGTAATTGCATTCTCTCCTGCCCGATGCCGATTTTGCTCAAAGCTCCTCAGAACATGATCCTTCTTGGACTTACAAAACCTTGAAGGGGAAACATGAAAAGGGCTGACATTCTGCTGTGTTTGTGCAAGACAGACAGCCCTGCTTTGAACTCCGTCTCTTTTCATATGACCTCGATGTTCACGCACTTTAAGGTACAACAACAGCTTTGAATCAATCACAGTTCTGAGAAAAAACCCGAGCATTTGAACTACGTGTTGACACAAATATATGGTAAATCAGATATACTAGTCCCGGGGTGGAAGCTGCTTGCCAGCCTTGGCAGCGGACACAGAAAGTGTAACTGGTTAAATTCTGAGCCTTGAACATTCAGCATTTTTAATTCAGGTCAGCAGAGATGAAACCAAAGGCACAAGGCACATCCGACTGTAGCACCTCCCTCAAAGCCTTCACCTCTTTCCTCCCCTTCATCCAATTTGGCACATTTGCTGCTTGCACCCACTGCAACAGGAGCAAAGCTTCTGCTCTTAGTTTTGTCCTTTGCTGTGCAGAAGCAGAGAAATCAACAGCATCTACAGGACAGATGCGGGTTTCATTGGGGAGCTACACAGAAGTGATGGATTTCAGAGGCAAATATTTAGATTTTATGCCATGCCAACACTGGGGCTTAATCTGAGGACTCGACTATTTTTTACTTTTTTGACACTTAAAAACCAGAGTGTTAAATACAAGATCAACAGACGTACACAGATGTGTATATGTGTATACAAGCACACACGGATGTGTATTGTGTATGTAAATATGATACCACATGTATATACAAGCACTCACAGGGAGTGCTGGGGTGAGAAAATACTGCAGTTGCTTACCAATCCACATTACTGCCAGCACAGATGTTGACTCAAACCAACTAGAAACTCTACACTCAATTTTGAAGAAAATGGAGGACTGATGTATGTAATTAAAAAAAGAAGTATGCATAAAATACTTTGCTAGAAAGCATAAGAAGCTTCATTTGAAATGAGATGATGGAAAAATAGTGTCCTACAAAGGTACTTACACCAGCTGAGCATCCGCTATTTTTTCTGCCATTGTTACTTTAAACCAAAGCTAAAAAGAATGAAAACAAATCAACCCACAAACCCTTGACAGACGGTTTCAAGCTGACAGATTTGAACGTATGACGTTAACTCTGCATCAGTTTTCATACATCACCCTTTGCCTTGGTCCGGTTGAAAATTACAGGAGTCATAAATTAGCTTTAAACAAGTTTTGAATCAGCCTGGAACTAGTTTTCAAATTAAAGAGCCGTCAGTATATTACACGGCACTGTCATTTTATTACCCCAATCAATTCTGTGTGGCCCGAGGTAGAAAGAAAATGGATGCTGTCTTCATTTGCAAAGGGTTTATCTCTCACACCAGGCTCTGAAAACATGACTGCCGTAATGAATTGGAAGCCAAAGTTACCAACAAAGACTTCTAACAGCAACAAAGTAGAAATATTCACCCCTTTTTAGACTTACAAGAAGGAAGGGAGAGGGGGGAAAAAAAGCCCTTTCTGAAACATGAAGGTGGCTTCTTAAGGCCGAAGGGCTATGGGGAGAAATTAGCACATTTTTACTGAAGTGCTAAAGTGCTTGAAGCCTCACAGGGAGCCCTCCTGGGTCAGATGGAAGGTTCCTCTCTCCAGCCCAACCCAGAGAGCATCCCTCCTTCCACCACTCCTGCTCATCCCCATCTGCTCTTACAGCCCAGGAGTGAGCTTTGTCAGTATTCACATCTCAGCCAGAATGTGGTACAAAAAGAGCAAAGATGACAGTGCAATCCTGGGCTGCGAAGGGAAGAATGTCCCTAAGTTCCCCTCCACTCTGTACTGGTAAGGTCACAGCTGGAATACTGCCTCCAGTGCTGGGCTCCCCAGGTAAAGAGAGACACTGAACTACTGGAGAGAGTCCAGCACAGGGCAACAAAGATGATGGAGGGATTGGAGCATGTCCCTGCTGAGGAAAGGCTGAGAGAGCTGGGACTTTTTAGCCTGGAGAAGAGAAGGCTGAGGGGAGACCTTCTTCATGCTCACAAGGATCTGAAGGGTGGGTTGAAGGAGGATGGAGCCAGACTCTTTTCAGTGGTTCCCACTGACAGGACGAGGGGCAATGGGCACAAGCTGGAACACGGGAAGTTCCGTTTGAATATAAGGAAAAGCCTCTTTGGGGTGAGGGTTGCAGAGCCCTGGCAGAGGCTGCCCAGGGAGGGTGTGGAGTCCCCTTCTCTGGAGACCTTCAAGCCTCACCTGGATGCTGTCCTGAGTGATGTGCTCTGGGCAACCCTGCTTTAGCAGGGGAGTTGGACGGGATGATCTCTAGAGGTCCCTTCCAGCTCTGACAGTTCCGTGATTCTGTCACACCATATTTGTAACTCTCCACAGCTCACAGGTGGCCAAAGTAAATGTAGGGTTTATCCCAATCTACTTACGGGTGAGATCAGTCACTTGGCCGTTCCTAGGATTCTGCCCTTCATTAGTTAATGAGGGGGGAACATGGGCTTCAAACTTCTAAGTCACCCTCCACGATTGTAAAGCTTCTTTTCCTCTTGCTCGTCTGCCTTTGCCACTCTCTTACGCTGATTTTCTTTAACGTCTGACAATCTCCCCTCTTCCTCTGCCCTCTCCAAAGATGGGAAATGATGAATCCAACCTTCCAGGTTCCTGCACTGCCGGTCACAGAGGCAGTGCGTCCTTCTCTCCTCAGCCACTTTTTCTCCCGCTCGAGAAGGCAACGGTGACTTCTGCGTTTACACACTGCCAACACAACAGGGTCTCCTTCTCAGACGACTCTGAAACCACTGCCATCCAGGTAATAAATCTTAACCCAGCCTTAAAGCCCCTGCCTTCTTTTAAAGACTGAAACGGAAGAAAAAATCTCTGTTTTCCAAATATAGAAAATTAATCGCTTTTTTAAGCTTCACAGTGTATTTCTTTTTTCTTCAAACAGGCTGTGTAATATGAAGGAACTCATAAATTTACAAGAAGTTTCCAATAAGTACCCATCTGTTTCAATTTATTATCCCTCTAGCTTTCAATAAAGCACAGCAGTGACAAAGCAAGCTTGCATCTTTGAAATCTACCTGCATTTCCAAAGGTCAGAGCGTGAATTCCCACTTTTAAGGCTCTTTTCAAATAAGGTTGTTACCATTGCTAATATTTTATTAGAAGTATTTGAAGAAAATATGAAATGGGGGCATGCATTTTCAAACTGAAAAAAAAAAGGTTTGCATGTATTTAAAGCTAGAAAGGGCGCTCTCAAAATGATGTTTTTTCTTATTTATTCTGCCAACTTTATCGCATGCAAATAGAAACAGCAAACGGGAGAACATTTTACCACTGGAAGGTGTTATCATTCACTGACCTCTGGAACCTGAATTAGTTTCCCCTTTCCAACTCACACATTTTCTACATTTCCATTGCTCTGAGTACTAATCCGGCCTCTCCCTGGACCGAATTCTCCTCCTTTCAAATCAAACTCTCCTAGATGATTGTATTTCCCTTTTACTTTCTCATCATTCATTATTTCCCAACATTCAAAAGCTGCTCTTTTAGCTACCCTTTCAACGGCTGCTTTTTCTGACCCCAGAATTCCTCGAATGTATTCAAAATCGACTCTTAAAACACTGTAATTAATAAAACCGCATTAAAATACCAAAACTGGAATAACACTTCAATATGTAGATTCTCCACACCAATCTCATCTCATATGTATAATGCAAAGGAAGGCACCTTTCCTGTGGCTGTCACGGATCAAAGCCCTTTAAGGATTTAAAGCCACAGGTACCGAATGCTTCAAACTGCTGGCAAAAATCACTGTACGAACAGGAACGTCATCAGCAGAATTTTTTAGAATTTCTTCAATAAAGGGGGGGGAGGAAAGCCAATATCTAGCCTTTTTGTGCTAAATCTCCCATGTCCTGCATAATTTGGAAATTATCTGGTGCACCAGAGCAACAGATTTTATATAGATGTCCTTTTGCAGGATATTAATACACTGGCAAGACTGCTAAGCTGCACCATTAGCACTGCATGTAAGACTAACTCAGGATTTTTTCCTTTTTTTTGTCCACAACACTTTCTTTCTACATATTGTTCTACTGTATTTTTATTATGAATTAGGTTATAAGCACATTCTATAGCCTAGAAAGTAATTTTTGCCTTACTTTTATATTTCACTAGGCTTAAAAAGTTATTTTATGGAGTTCTAAAAGCTCTTTAAGACAATACACACCTCATTTATTACTGTTGGATCAGGGTATTTCCCCTTGTCTGTGCCCATTCTCTACAGCTCTGACCTCTGCAGCCCCATTTTTTCCCCTTGTCTAAAAAAATCCACCAAAAAAAACCCCAATCAAAAGTTGCAAAATGAATCCTCAAACCCATCACAACATCACCAACCTCTTCAGCCACAGTAAGAGCGATGCTTGCTTGTGTTGCTGGACGTATGCTGTACATAACAACAACTCCTGACTGCAATGTATTTACAGAATCAGAACCATGGAAAAGTCCAGGTTGGAAAAGACCTTTAAGATTATCTAGTCCAAACACCGACCTAGCCCTGCTAAAATCCATCACTAACCCCTGTCTCTCAGCACCCTGTCAACCCGGCTTTTCAGTCACTCCAGGGATGGTGCCTCAAGCCCTGCCCTGGGCAGCCCATGCCAAGGCTTCAGAACCCTTTCCCTGTCAAAATTGTTCCTGATCTCCAATCTGAACCTCCCCTGGCCCAACATATTTCCTCTTGTCCCACAGCCTGTGACTTGGGAGAAGAGACTGACCTCCCCTGGCTACACCCTCCTTTCAGGGAGTTGTAGAGAGCGAGAAGGTCTCCCCTCAGCCTCCTCTTCTCCAGGCTGAATACCCCCAGCTCCCTCAGCCTCTCTTGATAAGGCTTGTTCTCCAGAACCAGCTCTGTTGTTGCCATTCTCTGGACCCTCTCCGGCCCCTCAATGTCTTTGTTGTGGTGAGGGGCCCAAAACTGGACAAAGCTCTCAAGGTGGGGCCTCACCAGTGCCCAGTACACGGGGACGGTCGCCTCCTGAGTCTTACTCACCACACTGTTCCTGAGAACGATATGGGCACTCTACAGCTAACCCTTAAAATGAGATTTTTCTAACCAACAAAGTAGTTTGCTTGACTCCACTCCAGCAGCCTGGGGGAAAGCGCACACAAAATCTGCTCCCCGTCCTTGGCTGATACTTCACTTGAGCTAGAAGATTGAGCACTTGAGAAGATCTCTGTGCCAAAAAAGCAGCTGCTTTATTCTCACAAAAATAGAATGTAGCTCAGAAAAGGCTTTCTTTCAAGCACACAATCTTCAGATATTACGCATCAGCATGCAGAGTGTGTCTGTCAGATGTTGGAACAAAGCTTTAAATTGTACCATCTAACTTAATTCTCAAGACAGGGTCAGCACATTCAGAGGGTTGATGGTTCGTTGGTAGTTTTTTTGTTGGTTTGTTTTTTTTTTTTCCCTTTGAGAAGTCCTTTAAGTAATATTTATTTAGCTCCTTACATCTTCATCAGCACTGATTCTTCCTTTTCAACTCCTTGAAGTCCAGATTTTCCCAACATAATGCAACACAGAGTCTTGTTAGAACGTGCGATCACCAAAAGCACCAGAAAATCGTCAAAGGTTACTTATTAAATCAAGACTGGTCTTCATCTCTCCCCACTTCCAGAATTTTTTTTCCAGCGACAAGATGAAATAAAGAAACGGATTACACAGTACATTATTGTTTTTTTGCCATCTAAGTTTACTACACAAGTTTTAGAGCTCCCTAAACTCTCTTTATACGGCATCCACTTACCTGCTTGCACTTCCTATGTTTTCTACAACAGCTGTGCCCTGCTCTGGGGGAAGGCTCTCTGCCTGCCCTCCCTGTCCTTCTCCCCACTTTCTCACAGCCCCATTGCTTAATTCTCCCCACTCTCCCCCGTGAGGTTTTCTGTGTGTTTCTCCAGGTGGAATTTGCTCACTCTTACGCATGTGTGTGTGCTCACATTTCCCCTTCGACGCCCAGGGCGCTTCTTGCAGTCCCTTTATTTCTCTCCCATCCTGCTTTTCCCTCTCTCCCACTCCTGGTCCCTCTTCTTTAAAAAGGCACCATCATTTCTTTTCAACTGGCAAAGCAGAAAAACAAAACATTAACTCAAGGCCATAAAAACATCTTTAAAGAATCCATCTGCCTACAGAAATGCTTTCCATAAACATGTTTCTTACACCCTCCTTTTTCAGACCTTGCTAATGTCTGAATAAGCCAAAATAAAACAAAAAAATCTCTGAAGATATTCTTTAAGAACCTTTGAACAAACATTAGGAGCCCTATTTTGTGGGTGCCCCTGCCTTATTCATTCATGCTAGTCACTAGAGTAATTAAAGAAAATTTCCATGTAACTTTATACTGCTCAATACAGATACGTACCCTTATTAATATAAAGTAGCCAAAACACAAGGGAAATTTATTCTCTTGAGCTGGGATATATTGACAATGGGCTGTTTACTGAAATGGGAAAGAACAGCCCAGCTGACAGAGTTTAAGATGTGACATTAATCAGCCATCTTTTGCTGAGCCCACAGAAACTGAAAGGTCACAACTGGTGCTGCTGCTCTAAAGCATCCTCAGCAAGGCCTGGAAATTCCTCAGTCTTCCCTAATTAAGAATGCTGTAAATGCTATACGGAATGATGTGGCCAAATGAGCTCTAAATGTGAACTTCACTGCCTTGTTTTGGGAGGCACAAATATTTTCCCTGTGGGTTTGGTGTTTTTTCTATTAAAAAAAGATTACATCTGCAAGAGGAAAATTCTCTTTAGGTTTCTCATCTGCAGTAGGAAGCACACATCAAGCCCCTTACTCTTAAATACAGCTGCTCAGATTCTTTCTGAAAGAATACACACACATACAAATGCAATACCCTAGAAGTGTACATCCATGTACTAATTCTTAGGCTTTTTGACCTTGAGACAACTGATCTGTGAACTCCACTAGTTCTCTTAACGAAATTGGAATACCTTTTCTAGCCAGCAAAGCTAAGCCACAAATATACCTTTCTATACAGCAACTGTAAGAGTGGTTTTAATAGTGGCTTCACGCCAGCAGCTGTTGTGGTGCGAGGGGAACAGTTCCATACACGGTTCAGAGACAGGACTCGTTTGGTCACTGCCCGTTAACAGTCAGAATGCATCCCTGGCTTTAGTCCCTCATGCCTGAAGACCACTCCATAACGTGAACCACAGCATAGCAATTGGTGGCAACTGGGTGCTTCCTTCCAAAAACACCTTCCTAATCTTAACCAAAATGCTAAGACAAATACCCACGGAGATACCTCAGACCAAGACCCATGAAGCGAGCATCCATGGAGACCCATTTCAATAAGACATGTTTGAAATAACAGGGTATTTTAAATACCAGCTTTATTCAGTATTCAGTAGCGTTATCCTGGACTACCAACAGTTCCCTTCCTCCTCTGGAAATCCCTGACTCTGAAACCTCTTGGGGGCCTAACAGCTCCCTCTATCCCCTTTCTTTCTTTTTCTTTTGCCCCAAGAGTGAGACAAACACACCCCAGGCCTTACTTTTAGAGGATGACTTGATTGCTGCACTAAATTAAATAGTGAAGACATTCAACCATCAAAGGGAAAATCGTGGTTCACTTCCCTCTTCCCCTTCTTACGAGGGTTCAAAACCACATTCCCCAGGGGATTGCTTCAGCCTTTGTTCTTTAAGCATTCTTTACACTTAAGCCTACTGCTCTTTAGGTGAAGCAGGCTTTGCATGGAAGAGTATTTTACTGGTAAAATGATGAGTTGTGTATTAATTCTAAATGAACCAGTGTACCCCAGAAAGGGTACAAATTGTCTCTTGGATATTTTACAATTTTGTATCAAGGAGGATTCAGCTCTGTCTATACTGGACCCAGAAAGCACAGAAACAACAGTTGGTCCATAGGTCATTCCAGTGAGAGAATTAGTAATGGATCAATAAATCACATCTCCCGTACCTCAGGTTTTTTATATTTTCTCACAGTTGTATGTACACATACCTTTTGTATGTAAGATTCTTGAAGCTACCCCGGCATAAAGAGAGACGATTGATAAGAGCCTTCACAAAGTTCCTTACCACCAGCAATTTAAAATAAAATAAAATAAGTATTCAAAATACCATTTCCTTCTGCAATACTTACAAGGAACTATAAGAAAACAGCATGAAGAAGAAGAAGAAAACTTCATATTCACTTCCCGTACGACATATATGAGTACCTAATATGTATCCTTACTTATTACACAGGAAGGGTTACATATTTAATATTCATTATGTCAATGACTGTATCAATCTGCTGACACCCCCCTATTTCCAAAAATAACTATGTGCTGTGATTAAGCTACTCTCAGCATACTCCTGTGTACCTTCCTTAAGTACTGAGTTATCTTGCCATTTCCTTCCCGAGACTTTTTTCCTTTGGCCATTTATCCCACATCTCAAAGGATACCACCTGTCCTTCAGTGTCACGAGATCAGCAGCTAGAAGAAATCTTGACATCTACAGATTCCAAGGCTTTCCATAGCACAAAATCTTCCAGTACCGTTCTGAGGCAGCTGATATACAGGTAAGACTTTTCAAACACGCCCGAAGGTGTTTCAAACCACTGAACCAGATAATAATTTTCAACTTGTTACCAAAGACACGTTTAAGAAAAAACCCAAAAAACAAAACAAACCAGAAAAATCTAAGATAAGCTTAATTGCCACCAGAATTTAACAAAGGTTTTGTAGACAATCTTTTCAAGAGCCCTCTTAACATTCCACACAGCGTTTGCGCTATCTCCTGGTTGAGCTGACGGCAAGGCTCTCACAGCTAAGTTCCCACACAGACTATCTGCTGAGCCAATTTTCAGAAAAGGGAACTTTTCTGCTAGGGAATGCTAAAATCCGAGGGCTGAGAGGCTCCTTTGGAGGGGAAGTGGCTGACACAGCACAACTGGGCAATGCCCAGCTGTCTTCTGCTAAATGTGATTAAATGCGCCTGGCACTAAGAGAATCTCTGTTTGAGAGCGGTGACTAAACCTCACTGCCACTATCTAAGGCGACCACGGAAAGCAAATCTTGACTCTGCTAAAACCCATTACTTGCGGAGCACTTCATAAGAATGGCACTTTTTGGGTTTCTTTCCCCTCTTTCCTTTCTCTCTGCTGCTTCAACATGATTAGATTTTGCCCAGACAGCATCGCTAATTTACAGTGATGAGTGATGAGTCACTTGAAGCGACACATACGGCAGCATTTCCTCCAAAGACTTCAAAATAAAATCAATCCCGAGAGGCAAAATGAGCAGCAAAATTAGGCAACTAGGATGATGTGTTCGGATCTCATGCAGAGATACAAACAAATAAAGATCTAATTCTTCTTTCCTGACATAAAATATGATCGCAGGTGATGCTATAAGATAATCTGCAAGGTAATAAAGTCGGGCCAGTGAGAAATTAAGATATGTAATTCTTTAATTACTTACCTTATAGTTCTCTACAAAACAGGAGGTAAGAAATATATTTCTGGGTAAAGAAACTTATCTCAGGAACTTGGCAGAAACACTGCTCTGCCAAATCAGAGTGAAATGGGATACCACCAGGTTCCAGACAAACCTTTGCATCTCTCGGGTTCCCCTTTGTTCATATCACTGCACACCTTTTGCTCTTTTCTGTTGAGTCTTCAATTCTCCATGAATACCCAAATTAGAAAAGATTATGCACAACAGATGTATTTTTTTTAATACTGCCCTCCTGGCAGCTTATATCATCTAAACCAAGATTTTAATCAGGGCTTAGAAGGTTAAAAAATTAAAAAGTCAGTTACAAACTTTTCATTCACAGTTTTTCCTAGCGCTTTCAAAATAAACGTGTTCTAATAATTAAGTAAATCACAATCAAAATGTCCAATAGGGTTGTTAATAGGAAGTAGCAATGGTCAATTGCAGTTTATTGGTATATCTGTTTATGGCTCCACTGTCAGCATGAAGCCTCTGATTATCAATACTCAAAAGGCTCATTACTTTGGGAACTCTAGAAGGACAAAGCAGACCTGAATGTGTATCAGTGCTGTAAGCTATGACGCTTTGGCAGCCACTTTCACATGCGGCCTCGCTGAAAAAGAAGCGTAAAGCTGACAAAACCTGGCTTGAAACTACCATCCCCACATCTTTTACATTTCGGTGTAGTATCTCCAAGATATAAATTCCCTGTCACGTGCTGCTCGAGGTCGTAAATATGCAGAAAGTGATTTTTCCAAACTTAGAGAAAGCCTCCAGTTCTTCCAGGAGCAAGCGTTGCCCACTGTCCTTCCCCGACCCTGCTCCTCTACCAGCCTTCCCTCGCCCCGTCAGTCTGCAGGGCTGACAGCAAAGAGGAGGTACAAAAATCCTCCCGCGGCGGGTGCTGCTCAGGGCTGGAAAAAGCTCTCTCCTTTTTTGATTCTCTCCTGCTGTGTTAGCATAAACCCAGGTTTAGTGGCTTTACTTCAAACACGACGCTCCCCGCTGTTTGGATTGTCCCCGGTCGCAGGCAGGTCCCGGCAGAGATTCCTTCCCGCTCAGCACAACGGCAGCGGGTGATGTCGGCTGTAAATTCATTTTGTCAGGGCTTAGGAAGCGTAAGACATAATTCAGCAGAAGAGCTATTTCCCAGATAAACCCTATTTGTAAGCAGATTTTGTTAGAAGCATAACCTAAGGAAGGCAAGGAGTAGCGTTTCCAAGAGCTGCCCACCAAGAGATCTTCCTTCCTTAACCAGTACCTTAGAGCAGGTTAAACTTAATTCTATCCAAGCTTAAACCACACCTAAACTAGAGCTTTAGATATTTAAATACTAGATTGCATATATATATATAATATAATATATATATTTACATTAAAAATATGCTATCACTATGCTGTGTTGTGATTTAATATTTTAAGTCTAGAACTTCACTAGAGGTGTACACCTCACGGGGGTGTATTTTGACCGAAGCGATAATTAATCACAGAAGCAGGCAGAATTAATGACCGAGCTTCTTTTCTCATTTCAGCCATCCTTGTTTGGTTTTACTTTGGTAACGTATTTTTCGTTGGGAAGAAGCAAAACTGTCAAGCCAACAGGGCTGCCGCAGGAACAGGCACCCACGAAGCCTCCTGAAGAAATAATTGCTTTCATTTGCAAGAGAGTATAAGGTCTAAGGACACCAGAGCGAATCCCTCTCTTCAGTAGGATCTCAAACAATTTTTGCACCTGCTTTTGCATTTTGAGTATTTGCTATTTGGCGTTATGGAAGGCATTAAATGATCCCACTAAGAAAAAGGCCTTGTAGCAGGGTGTAAAGTTGCAGCTGGGGAAAAAAACATTCTGCCTTGCTCAGTGAGAGCGACTGAGGTTAAACAGCAAGTCATTTCCTCCATCTCCTGCTTAAGGAAAAACGTGGGGAACTAAAAAATGAATCTTGGAAATCGAACAATTTTGGGGTCAGGTACCACGAAAATAGGGCTTTTTGGAGAAAAAAACACCTCACTTATAACTGCTGTGCACTGCTTAAATCTTAATTTTCCAAGACTACACCACTGGGAAAATAGACTCTTATGTGGTTTATGCTAACTGCTGGGTTTTGACAACATTCAATACATGAAAAAATTAAGTATTTCTCTTTGCACTCCTAATTGGTACTTTATTTTTAAAACATTTTAATTAATACTTTTTGATCTATCCCAGCATTACCCTTCAAAATCAGAAATCTGATTTTGCATCTGGAACAACACCTCATTAAGAGCAAGATCCCTGCGTTCCAATTTATTTAGACTCGTGGCTGGGATTAGGTGTGCGACAATTTGTGTAACCAGCCCAAAAGAGACTTGTTCAGACCAAGGTCATGGGAAAGACAGTGTATTTTCCCTTTTTTTACTACATTTTTTTGATACAGTTAAGCTGCACCTGAGAAGAAGCAGCAGCAGTACAAGTCCATGGTGAGGATCTGGCAGTACGTGGGGTATTGGAACTGGTAGAACTGATTTTGATGTGGAAAAGAATTAAAGTATTTAAAATAAGCATCTATTCCAGAAATATTTTACAGTCAGTGCTTAACCTGCTTTTTCATTAAAGCCTAAGCTTCCCACCTATACTGCTGGAATCTTCTTCTGCCAACTAAGTGTTATCTGATCATTTGGATTAATTTGGGGACTTAATACCAACTCACTTTATGCTGAGCTTATCCGCTGTTCATAAATCAAGGCCCATCTTAAGTTAATTTCAAGGCTGTTTATTTTTGGAACATTTTTACGGTATAAATTATTCATTACATAGTTGTATTATACCTGTTTGCCAGAAAATAACAGAGGCTGTGCCAACTCAGTTTTTAAAATACGATACCTGTGTTTTAACGATAGCAAACATTAAAACACAGTTGGCAATATTTCAGCCAACTGATAAAGGTTACCATAAACTCCAGTTTCACCCCTGGGTTTTTTGTTTTTTTCTTCCCACTATTTTCATAGTAAAATTCACTTCCATGCCAGGGTCTGGCATTAATGAAGTTGTTGAAACAGGGCATCACTTGAGTAAGGATTTGTGTTAAAAATTCAGTCTTACAGATTTGGATAGTTTTCTCTTGTTTGAGAAAAATCATTCCAGCACCAATGTTCGAATCCTGGAAGACAACAATGTTTTCAGAATGACCACGTATTTATCAGCTGATATCTATATTTATCTATATAACTATATCTATCTATATATTTATATATCCATATCTATATCTATATCTGTATCTATCTATCTATATCTACCTCTTTTGTTCTATGTCACACAATATCCAAAAGTCCTAATTTGATTTATCTTGAATTACTTAACTCTCCTCAAGCAACTTCAAAACCTGTGAATACACACAAAAATGTTTCACTCTATTGTTCTTGATGACCACGTAATAAAATACATCCAAATACCCACACTGAGTACAAGTGGAAGTAGATTCTCCCTTTAGAACTGCGGTCACCGAATTGCATGATGCCATTTGTTACCACTCTCAAACATTGCTAACTTAAGGCTGAAAAACGCTGCATAAAGAAATTGAACTTTTTTTCCCATTCTCTTACATTCTGCTTGTATCAGCAAGCAGATTTATTAGTGCTATTCTTTTATCATTTCTCAGCCACGATGCCGTCTGCCAGGGTTGCGGGTGCATCCGCTCGTACCTTGTGTCACCCTCAAAAGTGGGTGCTCTGGTGCTGCAGCCTCTCTGATGTTGACTGGCTAAGCCAGGGCCACAACTGCAGTCCCCCCCCATTGGCAGAACAAGCTGGAATTCATACAGAAGACCTTAAGGGATGATTTTATTATTATTATTATATTGGTTTATTTTTGAAAGATGCATTTTAAACGTAACTGATTCAAATCATGTTGCACACATCCCATATAAAACATATCTAAGACACGATTACGCATGCATCTATACTCCCACCGTGTGCCAACCTCATCTATTATATTCAAATTGGGTTTTTTGGTACATATAAAATGCTACAGGATCTTGGCTATATTGGCAAAGGTTTAGTGAACACTCAGATAAAGTCTGTCCACGCAAGGCTGATTCAATCATCTCCTGTGTGTACTCAAGCAAGGAGAATCCCACCAAAACCATAACCCTCGCTAATCTAAACTAACTGTCTCAGCTCCCTCCTGTAGGAAAAGGCAGCTCTGGAGAACAGTTCACCCAGATCAAAGGAAAATATCAAAAATAAGGGAGAAACATTGACATCTTGCAAAATGGAAGCCAAGACACAGGGAGAGAGTAAGAATTCAAGTTTCTATTAAATTAAGTTACTCAACTTGCAATAGTCCAAACCACATCCTTACGGAGACTTGGGACTTTCTGAACACAGCTTACACTAGCACCCACCCCAGCTCTGAAATTCAGCATTTTTTCCACATTGGACCAAGGGATCCAAACTGGGGGAACAGCAACCAAAGAGAAAAAAAAATATTACTAAATATTTGAAAAATTTAATTTGTCTAGCATGCACAGGAGCTCTGGGACCAGACAAAGGCAAAATCCCATTTTCTGCTTGCAACTCAACTACTCCAAACCTAAGGTCAAGCTTCCTTCTTCTTATTAACGTTTATAAATATGTAAAGGGTGAGTGTCAGGAGGATGGAGCCAGGCTCTTCTCAGTGACATCCAATGATAGGACAAGGGGTAATGGGTGCAAGCTGGAACGTAGGAGATTCCAGTTAAATATGAGGAAAAATTACTTCACAGTGAGAGTGACTGAACACTGGCAGGGGCTGCCCAGGGAGGGTGTGGAGTCTCCTTCTCTGAAGACATTCCAAACTCGCCTGGACTCGTTCCTGAGTGACCTGCTCTAGATGTTCCTGCTCCGGCAGGGGGATTGGACTGGATGATCTTTCAAGGTCCCTTCCAATCCCTGAGATTCTGTGATTCTTTTTCCTGAAATCATCATCTTCAGTTTTTACGTCTTGCAAAATCTAAAGGCAGTATATTCTTCTAATACTCAACCCAAATTAACCCCTTGCAGTGACTCCTGACTGAGAAGGCAGGGATTCTATAGAAAAAGAATAAAAATAAATCACAGCATCTAGTAATTAAAGGCTGTAAGTTCTCATGTAGGCATAAAAGGAGTTAAAAGTGCTGTGTGCCACCTCCAGTTTGGTATTTCCTAAACTTTGACATGCTTATGTGTAATCATGCAGGTGTGAGAAAGGAATAAGGAAAAAGATTCAGCTCCACCCACTTAACTCATGGGTAGATCGGAAACTTCTAGACTCACCAGAGGCCTCCTCAAACACCCACTTTATACTTTACTGGAACAAAATTCCACAAAATATGGGCATTAAATATGAATTGCCTTTTTTTTGTTGTTTTCCTTCTGATCAAATGAAGAGATTAGAAATAAATTGTACTTTTTAAAAATTCTTTTAAATTTAAAAATATTCTTTCCAACGTTCTATTCAGTATTTTAATATTACACTGTCCAGTTACATTTCACTATGTGAAAGTGAGAGAGAGCCAAATAAAGGCTTTGACTTGGCTAATGAGAAATGTCACCTGTGCTTGTTTTCCAACACAAAAGGTCTACATAAAAATAAATAATAATAAAATTACTTGCCAGGGTTGGCACGTCACGTGTTTGTATTTCCAGAGAACATTTCCTGAGGGGCTCAGATGAGAATTCTATGTGTATACACCGGCCATTTATTTCCACAGCAAAAAAAAATGCAGTGTGGTACAAATCTGCAATAAAAGCAAGCTAAACAGAAGTCAAAGAGAGAAGGCAGCTGATCTTACAGCCCCCCAGATAATGACCTGGGGCGTAACGCTCCGCAGCGCTTTGCAAAATGGGCTGTGCGACACCCAGCCACGCGGCCGCTGCACCCACCGCCACAGACGGGGAGAGTCTTTGCTGCCTTGGTCCTTTGCAAATTTGTAAATTGGAGGAGAGGCTTTACATGGTCGTTTTTGAAGAGGAGGCAGGAGAAAGGAGCCCCGTTCCCAGTAAGGAGGAGACCTCACACTGAGGCCCGTATCGCACCTAACGAATATATGGTCGGGATGCATTTATTCCTGTTGAATATTACCACAATATAATACTGAATAATATATTTTATTTCACTTTTATTCATTTCAACTAAACAAAGAGCCTATACTAATTCTGAACATCATTATTTGAAATGATTAGCGAGTTTACCACCCAGGCTGCTGTTCGGCACCCCTGAAAGAGCACCGTAACAGTAAGAGACATGGAGATCTTAGAGGTTTACTGCAGCTTTCATGCAACACAACAAGATCCACAACGCTGTGGAGATGAGAGAGCTTGTCAGACCTTAGTGGCGAGCATCACCCCTTCCACAACAGTGACAGCCAGCGTTACCAGCAGAGAAGCTGTTGCCCCCGTGCCCTACAGCAAAGTCACTGTCTGCCTGTCGTTTGACAGGCAGGGTGACACGGGAATAAGTTACTCCGCTGGAAAAAGGGACACAGGAGAGTCCTGCCATTGGGAGGAGCAAAACTGGAAGGAGCACGTCCAGCTTTCTGTGCCAGATAACAACTGGCTGGGTACGTTTATTACGGCTAAATTGCTTCTCTTGTACTGCTGACACCTGCAAGTGCTCCGCAAGATCCGAGAATAAAATCACATCATTCCTTGTCAGCAGTATGCAGCCTCCCCCGAGCTTCTCAAATTGAAATTCCTAATTAGAAACAAAAACGAACCGAACCATCATACGCCACCCAGTACAACCTCTCTCGTTGCACATTTACCTACCAAACCTTTTCAAGGCCCAGTGCTGCTGTTGGGGAATTTAGTAACGGATAGTGGAACAGTGATTTATGCTGGATCAGACCAGGCAAAGGAAGCTGAGGGGATGACAACTAAACAATGGTCTCCTTCACCAAAGCCGGAAATTCAACCCCATTTTGCCGCTACAATCCGTACCCAAACCTTGACTGGGACACACCAAGAACTGGATTTAGCGAGTGAGGGAGAAATTGCTGGAGGCTCAGGCTGGCAATCCATCCTCTCGTCAGGCAGCAAGTGGCGAGCATCACCCAAATCACAGCAGGAGTGCAGCAAAGCTACTTGCTCTACGGTTCTCCTCTTCTGAGCTCTTAAGACCATATTTGAGAGGTCACCCCCTGCAGTGACGGGGTGGGAAGAGCCTTTCTGGTCTCAGCTCCTCCTGGCTGCGAAAAGCTGCGCAAAACCGCGGAGATATAACACACAATCCTAAAGCCAGGGAGAACACTGACTTCGAAAATGATTCAGTCCATCAACAAAGCCCTAAGCCTTTAAATTACAGGTTTGCATTAAGGAAGGTCTGTAAGGAGTTTAAGTCAACACCACGTTGGTTGAATTTGTGATGTGCTTTAGGATATAACCCACCCACCTCCATCCCCCCCCAAAAGAAACAAACCACCCCAGAATGTTTAAAAAGACATTTTAAACCACAGAGAGCAAGACAGGGTTTTTTTCAGAGAAATTTCTCTGCTCAGCCCTGTGGCAAAGCTATGGGAAAGTGACTAAACAAAACCACAAGGAGTCCCCACAAGACAATTTTTCAGGCTCTTTCATATTCATTACATTTTCACTCGTATACAATTCAAACTGCCTGGGCTTCAAAGTGCAAAAGACTTTATTTAAATTCGCACGTTAAAAATCGGTACGAACGAAAAAGCAAACTAGACACAATGAACCAGCATGCAGGTTTGTTTTTAATTGGCAACAATCACTAAGGTTAACACACCACATATCACGATTCTGACGATAAAACTTCATCGACGCTTCAGAACATTGTATTTTTCAACAGGCGCCTCAACGCTAACCCTCGCCCTGCACTAAGTGGACTCGACCACACTTTGTTTACAGGATACAGCATTTTTAAAATTTCACCTGGTCCATAGCGTGCTAACTGCCTGGAAAACACATTTAGAAATGACAAACCTGGGTGGGGGCTGGTTTTTTGTTTGTTTGTTTACTAAGAAAACCAGGAGAGGGAAGTTTCTAACTAACCTTATCGAGAAGCCCTTTTAAGTTTCAGGAGGTGACAGAAATTCAATAAGGACTTTAATTCACTCTTGGGAAGTCGACTGCGTGGAAGTGGCATTCCAGAAAGATTGCTTGATGTCCAGACTGCAGGGGACAGCTAATTTCCCACATCTGCCTTCAGATCTCCTTGCGGAAGAACAATTGGATAACGCCCCCCCCTTCAGGTGAAACCCAATCCCATATTTTTCCAATTGGAAAGGGACAGCAGCAAGCCAAAGAATTACACATTTTGTACATTAA
Organism: Jacana jacana; assembly: GCA_013400555.1. Lineage (NCBI taxonomy): Eukaryota > Metazoa > Chordata > Aves > Charadriiformes > Jacanidae > Jacana > Jacana jacana. The sequence goes on along the minus strand of VZTM01033744.1, from coordinate 180,759 downwards.
GTAATGTACAAAATGTACTTAAACTGTACTTAAACTACAGTTTAAGTATCCAAATATGCTAATTCCACCTCTGCAGAGCTGTGTCCCTCTGCATTCAAATACCGAGTCGCTTCCTTACAAGTTAAAAACATTCTGCAGAATACAAAGAGCACAGAACAGCCTGTAAAATTTTACAGGCTCTTAGAATGCTCTGTTATTTTCAACACTGAGGTATCAGGCCCGTTTATGAATCCAGTTTGGAAAACCAATTGGAAAATGTCTCTGCGGAGGTTACGGTGGTGACAGAAAAGAGTCAAAATCTCCATTTTTTTGGAAAGTCAGTACTTGTCCTAGTTCGAGGCAGTACACAAGCACATTGTTATTATCAATATTATTAAAGAGAGTTAATCCATGTCAAAAATTAAGTTCTGACTCTAAAATATTATATTTGATCAAGGCATGCCAATCAATATAGAGTGTTAACAACCTTCCACATGTTTTTCCAGTGAAAAAAACAGCTTTTATCAGTTTCAGTAAAAAAACAGGGATTCAAATAATCTTCATTTATATAGAAAAACATGTATATTCTCTCTCTGCCCTTAGAGGTTTGTATTTGGTACTACTCCTGAAACACTTTCACTTGTCAATAATGTCACCAATCCTGATACAATATCAATACTCACTCCTTCCTCAGAACATAGTGTGAAAAGAAAGCATTTAACTGGGATAATAAAATTATCAATTCTCTTTATTGACAAAGCATATTTCCATTTTGCATATACATTCTGGTTTTTACCTGTTTTACAGAGAATCCGAAATCCCTTTTTTCATGATGAATTAACTTACTTTGGAGGACGTAGAGTCACATTCCTGACAAATCCATCCATAGCCAGTCTGTTTAGGAGACTTTTTCAAGGGAGGGTCTAGACAGCCAAAATGGTAGCAAAGCCTGCATTCATCACACCTGGAACAGAAAGAAAAACAAGAAAATATTTATATACAGGTGGTACTTTCCCTGTAATCCTCAGTGTGAGATTTCCTGCTCCATTATCATCACATTATAAACATATATGTATCCTTTTTCTAAAAGGGTTATTTTCAACTCAGTCACTTTAAGTAGGTAATGCCTAAGTTGGAGTATTCTGATGCAGACACCTCACACATCACCTTTGTCATCATCTTATATAAATTCAGAGCCTTGCAAATTAAAGACAAAAAATTGTATAACCAGCTCAATTCTTTTAGATACTTCATATCATTGCCACTCATTTTCAGAAATTTGTGAATATTTTTGGGCAGTAACTATTGATTTTTCATAGTCAGAAATTTGTGAATATTTTAGACAGTAACAGTGTTGATTTTTCATAGTTTTAAGACACCGTTTTACACACCTGCCCTTTCAGGGAAAACTCTGAATTGTTAGCCTGCATATTGAACAACTCAAGTACAACTTCCAGCTATGATTTATTTTTTCTTACACTAGGACTATGATAAGTAAATGCACAAATATTTTCTGATTCTCTTTGAATTTTCCGGAAAGGGGCATTAATTTAAAAGGATTTTGCTGTCATCTTGCCTTAGAAATCTGCCCTGTGCACACACAACAATTTAATGTTCTTTTTTAATAAAGCTTTCCTTAGTGTTTTGAACTGTACACCGTCCACATAAGAAGCTCAAAAGGTGTAACACAGCTATTCTTCATCCATCCTTAATATACCAGCACTGATGAAACGCTAAGGTGTAACAAGTGCTTCACAGGAGGATTTTTAAATCATTACAATAAAGTGCTCAAAATGAGAAAAAAGATTCGAAAAGTAAATAGAGGTTTTCCCATGTCCCAATGAACTTGGCTTTCTTTGCATATCTCCCCGTTTTCTTTTGTGTGAAAGCTTTGGTGAAGTTTAGCTTATACTATTCTCTTCATTAAACGTCCTTAAACTCTGGGTTAAATCCAACATAAACCATCCAAAACCAGGACATAGAGCAAATGTTTAAAAATAGCGTTCTCTAAGAAATCCTCCACACCTTCTTTCTCTGCTTCCCTGGCCACTCCTTTTCCCCTCTGCAAAACACAGAAAACACAAGAATCTCCCCAAACTGCAGCACTAGCAATGCCCAGGCATCATCAGACAGAAGACGGCGGGACGTAATTTCTCGCTAGAACAGAGCGTGCATCACAGAAAGAGGATTCAACTTAGGGAACACACTGCCATAGGAAGGGAAGAAAAGGTTCCCCTGACTTTTCTCCAGGGATCAGTCTCCAAGGAAGAAGAAGTACCCGTTTCCTGATGCTGATTAACCCAAATAAATGCTTATTCTGTGCTCGCTGGGGAAGCCTTTTCTTTTTAGCCATCAGGTGTAAGGCACTGGCACGGGTGTGGGGTGGACTGGTTTCTGCTAAGCAGAAAATAAAAGCAATGATCTCTCCATCCACTACATGCAACACTGGACTGACGTGGAGTTGGTATTTTTTAAAAAGAGGATATCCCATATTACAAACTATATACTTAGGATTGCTTCGTAACAGCTCAGTCGAATTCCAGGAGAAAGAAAACACTTTAAATAATGAAACCACTCTCAGTTTTTAAAGACAGAAGGGATCTAATGCAGAAATCTATTACTTACAATTAGGAATAGATGCAGTTTTATTTCTTGTGAAAGGTATATTAAAATGATAAAAGGTCGAGTGGGAGATGGGAGATGAGGCTACACCCCGACATCCCCACAGAGTACATGACCTTCAGCAGAAGATTAAGCCTCCTTTGAGCCTCGAGGTTCTCATCCGCAAAGGAATACATTTTTACTAACCTATTTCTGAATCTAGAATCTTGTAAGTGCTTATCAGGGCTCCCCTCTTCTAAACTGTCAGGGATCCCCTACGTAAGACAAAGTAAAGCATCCCGCTATTTCTGACTGATTTAGTGTATTTTCAGAGCTCAATCCTAAAATCTACGTCTGACTTCAAGCAGCGTTAATTTAGATGGTTTTTTTCCTGAACTGGGTGTCTACAAACACGTGTTTCTACATTTGAAAGAAAATATTTCCTCTTTAAAGTTATGCTTTGCCATCTCTTTTCCCACCTCTTCCATTTTGTACCTCGAACGTGGTGCTTCCCAACAGCACCTTCAGCCCCGTTTGGGAATCAACTGGGGGGAATCAGCGAGGCTGGGTCGAAATAAGCAGAACATCATGAAATTAAATACAGATCAGGAGGCGCCACTCTAAAGCTGAACGTTTTTAATATTTATTGTCATTAATTTTTATCACTTCAAAGCTGTTTAGTTGGGCAGAAGAAAAACTGCATTCCCTTAGAACGAGTTAAAAATATCCAGGTGGAAGTTTTCAAACACTGACAGCTTCTATCTGCATCTGCACAGCTGAGGAGATGCAAATAGCAAGAGCTTATCATCATGTATCACAACACAAAAAGCTGCACGGTAGAGAAAAAAAAAAATGAAACTGTACCAAGTATTTTTAAACACTTCCTTTTTATTGGAAGGCAAATTCTGTGTGGTGGGACACAGATTGACTGATTCTGGGGAACGGCCAAACACACGTTCTACCTGGGTTCAAGAGGATGCTCTGACTGTCTGGAAACTCTTCTCTGCCAACACTGACTCAGGACATAACGTTTACAAACATCACAGCTCAGAAAAGGAGTGGCATTACAAACTGCTTAATCCACGTGAAAACCTTATTACCTAGGTTAAAATGGCACCAGTAAAACGACACTAAGCCCTCCAGTGAATACTACCACTTGTGTTCTTTTGCCTAGCGACATAAAAAGTCAGAAATGCCACTGTCAGGCACAGAAAATAAGAAGGCGACACAAACTAAGACGTACTTTAATTAGAAAGTGGGTCACAAAAGTTCTCCCAGCCTTCCAGTAAATGCACTCATGGCTCAGTCCCCTTACGGACACTCACAGAGCCCAGGAGCCACGTGCCACTGGCATTTACAAGTACCATCCCTGCTTCCACCCTGAAGATGGCTTAATACACCAAGATAAAACTATTGGGCTGAGGAGGAGACGGGGAGGAAGGGAAAGAAACCACTTCCTCCACTTTAAAGGCTCAGGTAAAATTTGGACCCTTGAGGATTCCAGGTCACCTCTTCAAAAGAGTCCTTAAACCAGCAAATACTGTGTTCTTGCTATGATTTGTGGATAACTCTTGTGGTGTGGTGGAGTCCACGACTTACAAAGGCCACGCAGTGCACAGCCACCTCCAGCCCTTCTACCCAAAACTTTGGGAAAATAAAAGCAGAGCACCACACAAAGCCCCAAAGCTCCACACAAAGCCCAGCCTTGCTACGCCCCCAGATTCCCTCTAACTGACAGACAACTGCTTACAACCGCTGCTTTAACAAGCCTGAAATTACTTTATGCATCAAAATGAGAAAAGTGCTGTGTTTCCCCATCCCAGCAGTTCCCGGGGACAGGCACATGCCCATTATAGCCCGAAAAAATGGGGTGTGAAGCAGAACAGTTGAATTCTGAAGGAGCTGGGTTCGTCAATTAAAAAAGAATAAAGGAAAACATTTTTTCCCTTATAAAACTATAGAATGCAGGTTGGCTACATCTTCACAGCAAGAGAGCTTGATTAGGCATCTCCACACCTGAAATACGCCTGCTTTGTTCTCTAATAAAGTCATCTCCATCTGCTTCTGCTCCTGCCCTTGGACTGGTTTGATGAGTTTTTTCAGCAGTACAGCTGGCTGCGCTCAAGCCCTTACGTCACTCTGCATTTTCCTGTTTATAATTAACTAATTACGCTCTAATCAATAGCGCAGATACCGATTTTACAATGTAAATGAGATAAATGAGATAATGGCTGGGGTCAATCTCATTTTATTGAGGAAGCCCAGCACGCACATCCAATTCCATTACGTCGCATCTACCTGGACTGGAGGGAGCCTTATCAGTTGGCCAGCAGAAGTCTTCCCGTGACCACGAGGGAAAAAAGAACCTCTGCTTTTACAGAGGAACAGCGACTGCAAGCCCTGCCCATCGCTGGCACGTTTCTAAGTCACCGCTTAGTATCACCGACAACCACAAAGAGCTGATTCAGCCGGAGTGAAGAAGCCTGTTTTGCATTCACGAGGCAGCGTGGCCCATCTATAGCTGTAAAAGTAATTACCTGCATGTCCCTGTAACACAGCATTAATAAGCTAATCTTTAAATACAACTTTCCAAATGCGCTTCGGAGACGAGAGGAGAACTCTCTCACTTGCTCACGCATCGCTGCGCACCGTCCGCAGCCTCACGGGCAAAAGGCACCCCGTCCAACCAAGCACCAAAGTGCCAAATACACACACACTGGCCCCTCCTCGTCACAACAGCTCAGGAAGAGTTAGTTTAACAGCAAAAAGATGGAAATCTTCTCGCTGCCGACAAACCCTCGTCACCGTTAAAACTTTTCCTTAAAAGCCTTCCCCTGGCAAACTCCGAGGAAGAGAAGTAGAAGGATTCTAACCCAGAATTTTTAAGCTCTGAGAGAAGTGCAGCAGGATGGGTGGGCATTCACCCGCCCACCAGTTGGGGGGACACAACATGGTGGCTTCTCCAGCATCTGCGTGGGGTTGACTTTAACTATTGATATATGCCTTTCACTTCTTCTGGAGCCCGTTTCTGACTAAAGGCTCTGAACCCCAGAGGAAGAGATGCTTCTTCTCAGGCTCGCTCTCCCCTTTAATCCCTCCAGTTTCAAGCACTGGGGCCCTTGGAAACCTCAAATTGTAAGTTGCAGGATGTTCTTGGATTCAGATTAACAATTTCAAACCATTTTAAGGCACCGACATCATTTTGTTCCTTATTAGTAGGTCTACAATAGATCCAAGGGCAAGGAGCACCTCAGCATTCCCCAAGGAACAGAGAACGCTGATGGAGCTCAGGTGAAGTCCCACTGCAGGACCAAGGTGACCAGCTTTGGACTGGAGCAGGCCAGGAATGCTCCTGGGATGCCTAATTGCAACCAGACCATCGAAGGGATAAATTCTGGGCAATAAGAACAAGCACTATGGGATGGGTTATGTTAGCAACTCTTACACATCATCTCAAAGGTAGCCCTTTTCCTGTGCCCTTATTCAAGGAACAAAATTAATTAAAGATCTAATGATGAAATAACTGTATAATTGTACACTTAATGCACTGTCATTAATGCTGTCCAAACCCTGCATCTATTCTACTTATTGAAAGAGGACCCAAAACAACAGTTCATTATGGAACAGCTAGGAAACGTTCTTCCTTTTAGCTTTCTCTTCTGAGAAAGAGCGAAGATACTTCTTTGTATCCTACCCTGCCATTCTCGACCCAAAATCTTCACTTCAGCCCCACAGACTCCAACCAAAATGGCTTTCATTTTGCGGTGATACATCACAGGCCAAGCACCACCCAGAAGTGAGGCAGGGCTCTATTTAGGCCGGTAGAGAAAATATAGAAATCATCAAAATCATCGAAACACAAGGTTGGAAAGGACCTACAAGATCATCTAGTCCAACCGTCCTCCTGTCACCAATACTACCCACTGAGCTACTAAATCTTTTCTCGTGGCACCTCGTCCAGACACTTGTTGAACACCACCAGGGATGGTGACTTCATCGCCCCCCTGGACAGGCCATCCCAGTGCCTGACCACTCTTGGGGAGAAAAAGCTTTTCCTGACATCTCATCTAGATCTCCCCTGGTGCAACTTGTGGCCATATAAAGTCCAAATCCTCAGCAACTCTTTTGTTTTCAGGCAGAATATTACCAATAGAAAAAAAACATATTAAGCATAAAGCACAAAAAGCTGGTTTTCCTCTTCCACTTTTTCCCACGCCTATGAGGGGTACAACAACTGTGAACAGATGCTCAAGTCACCTTCCAGCTTCTGTTCTATGGAACAGTTTCAAGAAACTCTTAGCACCAGGGTAATTTAAAAGCCTTCTGGCACAGGCCAGCCAAGCTTTAGGTGCCTTCACCATCAGGAGTGTGATAATTCCAGCACTGAAATTCTCAAGTGACTGCACATGCACACAATGTTGAATACAAACTGGGATACAGCCCAACTATATGGCCTTTTCTAACACAGGCACTGGTTATCCTGAAAGGCTCCCATCTCCAAAGGTGCTGAAAATTCGACTACATATAAGTCTAGACCCAATGTTGCAGTCTGTCCTGCTTTGGGGTGGGTGGCTAAAAGAGAGGTCTGTCAGAGGCTCCTTCCAAACTGACTCCTTTTGTATTCTAGTATTTTCAGAGTTTTGATTGAGGTAAATGAAATAGTCTCGGAGGGAAAGACAATGCTTATGGCCTTGCACAAAATAATTAAAAGCCCTCTTTTCAGATTTCTCTTATGCCACGTACAATCATTGGGAGCATGCAAAAGGAGTCCCTGACTTCCACAGTTTATAACGTTAGGTGAGACAGGCCTGGAAGAGAGAGGGGAATGGCCATTGCTGAACTGTGAGAGAATATTCCAGCCACAGTGTGATTATTATATTTTTTTTCCATATCTACCCAGTGCAGATGAGCTCACTGATCTTCAGCTAACAGTGGTCTCATGGTAAAGAAGCCACACGGTTTTGGATGTGGGAAACCGTATGATCTCTAATTTACTCAAATTTCTGTCCAAACTCAAGGCCATTTTTTTTTTCCTCTTTAGTAACACACTAATCCTGTGGAAAAGCCTTCATTCACTTGAAGAATCTACTCTACTCTTTTTAGCACCTGCTACATGCATTAAGTTTTTAAAAAATCCTGTGTTTAGCACTAGTTAGAACCTGTAACAACAGGAATGTCCATGGCTTTGACCTCTGGGAAGTGCTACTTTAAAGGAAAAAAAGGTAAAAACACTAAAAAATGAATAATACAGAAAAAAAAAACCCAAACAACCAAACATCTTATGTGCCCTCTATTCCCTGCCACCCCCCCCTCCCCAGATGCTGATCATCACTTAATCTAAACATCAAATACTTCATTTTAACAGAACTGACAAATGGTGTCAATCAATTACAGCACAAGTGAGCAAAAGAAAACAAACATTCATCTGGCAGACATTTGTGTAGCTAAATTTATTACACTAAACCCCAAACCTCAACCTCTCCTACTTCATTCAATTAACGTTTTCTAAGAGTAAAACAAACAACCCCCCCAAATCCAAACCCCTAATGCTCATCTATGGGTAAGGAAGAATTCAAATTGCTTTTTTATGAATGGTCCACAAGTCAGCTGTTCCATGAAACTTACTTTGCATCTACATTACAAAGGACAAGAACATGATAAAGAAGCTTTATTTACTATACCTGTATGTGAACAGCTTCCTTCCCACAAGAAGTGTTCACTTCTCTCTCTCTCTCTCATTGTAGTTCCAAACCATAAAGACATGGCTTTGATAAATTGCTTTGCAACATTCATTAAGGGCAATATAATGATGTAAACACTATGTCAAAAGTGTTTGCTGAAAGTGTTTTGTTCACTACTACTGTACAGAACTTCTATTTACAGCACTTTTAAGTTTAAATTGAAGGATTTCTGTGAAGACAATGCCTCCAAGACACGTATTAAGGTACCACTACACAAATTACAGCCTCAAAACCTTCCAAACCAACCGTTCTTCCTTGGTAAAACTTCTGAAATTCTGACAGAACCAGGGTAACTCCCTTGATGAACTGAAAGAGTATAAAATGCAAGAGAGCTATCAGCAACTGCTGCATTAGTTTTGAAGTACATTCTCAGCGTAACACGCGACTGCATCTATAGTGCCCTTCTCAAATACTCAGACTAAGAACCTGACTGAAGGGTGTAATGTCTGTGAACTACTAGAGAAGCCCACTGTAGTTTTGAATATTGCCATCAAACTTCTTTCAAAAGGTGAAATACCAAGTGTTAACATCTGGCTTTGCAGAAAAAGAGAGGAAAGTGACATAATGATTCCTGTGAATGAGAGAGAGAGAGAGACTGAAAACTAAATGGCTTAATTGTCAAAAGCAAGTGCTAAGGAAGAAACAACATCCCACAAGGTTCTACTGGGGAACAAACATCCAAAATACAGCAGGAAATCAGCTCTGGATATCAATCTCCCCAGGGGGAGTACCAATAACATTCAAACAGGTTTTAACACACATTGGTCTGCCCTTAAAATCCTCCAACAGCCGAGGTTACTCAACTCCCCTAACAAGCTTCTCCCGTGCAATTCTTTTTCTTGTCCAAAGAAAGCTCTCTCTCGCCTAACTCACATCATCTTCCTACAATGTGACTTATTTTTGGTCTGACCAGAATTGAAGAACAACTTCGGTTTTTCCCTTCCTTGCAGCAACTTCTCTTTTCATCATCTTTGTATTCATTTAGCTGTTTGGAGACAGACTCCCCAGTCTCCTCTAGATTAAAGAAATCCAACTATTTCAAGCTTTTTTTTTTAAAAAAAATAAATTCATTTATGTCTCCTCTAGTCTTCTTATCACTCAATTCCATTCGCTTGGGACTTTCCCTACATAGTTCTTGCCCAAGCAGACAGAATACGCTAGCTGAGACTTCTCCAAGGGTGAGATTCTGGTCTTCTGATTACTCAGGAGGAGTATTTTCAGGTGTTAAATTTAAGACCTCTCTTTGTACATCCCAGGTATGACCAGTTAGATTCATGGGAGGTTTGTGATCCAGAGTTGCCCATAACCTTCTTCTCTGAAGATGTATCTCCTGATCAGTTACTCCTTGTATCTTAATCACGCCCTGAACAGTGATTTGCCTTTTTCTTTCCTGCACTGAATGCTTTTCCTGGCTGCTTAAAAATTCACTTCTAATTCTAACACTAGGTCCCTCACATCATACTGGTTATCACCTGCAAATGTAACCCAACGCTTTGTTCCAGTACCTAATACACTAAAGCAAAAATGAACACAAATACAATAATACCAAACTGGACCCAGGAGAGCCCAGAGAGTGGAATATCATTTCAATTTGGCAGTGAGTCCACGGTGACTGGTCTGCTTTTCTAATGAGTTACATATTTTATTGCCACTTAATTAACTGAATATTTCTGTAGCTTATTTAGAGGGACGTCACATACAAAAATTAAATTTTTCAAGTCTTACTAGAGCCAAGATGTGTTACATTTATCATTCCCTCCTACTCACAATACCTAGACCGTGCTAGTTTAATAACTGAGCATAAATCACAGTAAACATTACTTTCTTTTGTTTTTCCCCCCAAACTCAGCATGACGTACAGGCAAACACCACCTTTTTCCCCCACCTCGTCAGCACAGCCTTTGGATGTAACATTTCATCTCCAGACTTCTGGACAAGTGGTCACTAAACTTGGGACTTTTCTTCCTAAAGCAAATTCATGGACTTTTAAAGACCAAATTCGTGCATTAACATCTACTTCCCAGTGCAAATGTCTTTATTTTCCCAGGAGACATCGCATGCCTTGCCAATACAGACCAGTAAGCATTTCTGATTGTTCAGACCAAAGTCTTACTCTGATATCATCCCACCCCCTTTTTAAAACAAAACGACGTGTTAGACATCAGGTTAATTTTATTTAACATAATATCCAAACATGAAATGCCCTGGGTAAGATAGGACTGGTAGATAAGTATACACAAACTTGTATATTTCTCCTATTACTTATTACAGCATTTAATTTCTTTCTTAAGTTTAAAAAATATTTTCAAACGGAAATGTGCCTTGATAGATGACAAAAAACCACCATATCTCAAGAAATCCAAAGCTTATAGGTCATCAAGTTACACGCGTGATTGCATTTGAGCAGGATTTTTCCGAGCAAGTTGGAGATGAGAACGATGAAGATGCCAACACACTGCTACTGTAGAGTTAAGAACCGGATTGGTACCGTTTGTAGATCAAAATACTATGTCTGCATCTACCGGGGTTTATAGGGACGAAGCCGAAGATCTCAGTTGTGTGATCGGTTCTTCATTCCTTCCCCAACTTACACCACAATTTCGGATTTGTTTTGGGAGGAGATAAGCTCGTCCTGGACACTGCCAGAGGAGTAAGCCAGAGAAAACAAAGCTCTGCATATACTCAACTTTTTGCTCAGAGCAATATAGGTATAGCTCTAGTCACTCGAGTGTCTGAAGTCAGGAACAATTAGTTCATACTAATAAGCATAAAATCAATTCTGCTGTGGCAAATCTATTCCTTCAGAATAGTAAGTCTCAAGTGTTTTACAGGTCTCATTATCACACAACATTTTCTTTTTTCTCTTGGTTTTTTTTTTTTCCTTTTTTTTTTTTTTTCTAGGAAACAATCATTTTTACAATAGGNGAAACAATCCTTTTTACAGTAAGGTCTATGTACAACAGGGTGTTCTCTCTCTAGAAATATTCTTATTGAACCGCGAGTAAGTAGAGCGGCAGGCGGATGGCAAATTCATTCGGTATCACCATAGAGGAACGCACGATATTTAAGTCCCACAGGCTTCTGTCACTCTTCAGTGAATCCAAGCATTGCATAACATCATTTGCCAACGAAGCACAGGGGAAAAAAAGACATTACTTAATAAGACAATTCTGACAAGACATTTATCCGGGACTTTTCAACAATGCACATATGAAATGTTCCTGATTAGTGAAGAAAAGAAGAAAAAAAGAAAAAAGAATATGCAGGCAAATTAACTACCTTGTCAGTCCAAATAACAAACCAATCAATTACATTCTTTCTATCCAAGCCTGACGAGCAAACTCAACTTTTTGTCATAATAAGCTTATAGTAGAGACAAGGTAGCTGTTCTCCTTTACTTTAGGTACTCTATTGAGAGCTTTATCCACATTTAAAAATCCTATTATAAAAGGCTTCCACGATTGCCTCCGAGGATGAGTTGTGGCAGAGTTGTGTCTCATGAAGGGTATCTACACAGTAAAGTGATAAGAAAAAAATATTAACATTGCAAGATCATAGCAGCTCTGCTCTCTCTTATGAAACATTTTTAACATCACACTAAATGCAAGCAATGCATCCTCAGATCCAAACAGATTAAGACACTCATACTAAACTTCCAAGAGTCTCCCAGTGTCAGAACACCGAACTGGAGTTAAGTATAAGCATCCTGTTAACTTTTTCTCCAAGAACAAAGGCAGTCCACCAGAAGACAGAGAAGACTTTCTTTCTTTTTTTTTTTTTTTTTTAAATTATTAAAACAACAATTGAATAAAAGTAGGCTGGGCTGTGAAGCTAGGGTTGGCCTCAGATTTGAAACCCACCAGTGCAGCTCTGGGACTACGTGGCAAGCACAAACACCATGGGTACTCTGCTACAACCTTAAAATAATGTTGGTTTTACAGAATGGCATTTGAAAGTAAATAAGCATTGAGTAAGGGAGAGTTTCTTTCATACTGCAATGTAATAATTCAGTACCCAGAGAGCTTTAGTCACTTCTAAAACTATGTCTGAGGCAATAATTGAAAATTCTTCACAGCTTTTTTCCCCTACTTGCACGTCCTGCCTTTTGACCCTCTCAGGACAAACGTACTTCGCCGGGATGCGGTTTTACCTAAAAATGAATACAATTTTAAACATGGATTCTCTACATTTAAAGCCTTTACAACTGCTTGCGGCACAGCAAATGAATGCAGCTGAGATCTCTGTGAGACTTTAAGTGGGGAAAAAAATACCTCTGTTATCTTTAAGCTGTGCTGGCATATCATGTACACATCAATTTGCAAGGAAAGTCCTATACAAAGCCTGCACTGCACTTGTTTGGCTGTTTTCTACGGTGAAACATATTAAAGTAGAATTGTAAATAAAAAGGAATTCTAAACTTCTGACATACTTTCATAAAATAAAAGAGCCTAACAAGCCCCTGAACAGAAGCGACAGAGTCGCCACGTGTTCCAACACCAGTTCTCTGCAAACACATTTTAATTTCGGGTGTAAGGACTTTGAGGCCAGGAAGTGAGGGATGAGGAGGAAGCAGTATACGCAAATGGATTCCAATTCTTACACATTCCAGTGCAGAAACAGGAGGAGCAGCACCAGCAAACAATGGGGGGAAAAGCTCGAG
>VZTM01033744.1:107394-166922 GCA_013400555.1 Jacana jacana | reverse complement strand
GACTTTCTTTCTTTTTTTTTTTTTTTTTTAAATTATTAAAACAACAATTGAATACAAGTAGGCTGGGCTGTGAAGCTAGGGTTGGCCTCAGATTTGAAACCCACCAGTGCAGCTCTGGGACTACGTGGCAAGCACAAACACCATGGGTACTCTGCTACAACCTTAAAATAATGTTGGTTTTACAGAATGGCATTTGAAAGTAAATAAGCATTGAGTAAGGGAGAGTTTCTTTCATACTGCAATGTAATAATTCAGTACCCAGAGAGCTTTAGTCACTTCTAAAACTATGTCTGAGGCAATAATTGAAAATTCTTCACAGCTTTTTTCCCCTACTTGCACGTCCTGCCTTTTGACCCTCTCAGGACAAACGTACTTCGCCGGGATGCGGTTTTACCTAAAAATGAATACAATTTTAAACATGGATTCTCTACATTTAAAGCCTTTACAACTGCTTGCGGCACAGCAAATGAATGCAGCTGAGATCTCTGTGAGACTTTAAGTGGGGAAAAAAACACCTCTGTTATCTTTAAGCTGTGCTGGCATATCATGTACACATCAATTTGCAAGGAAAGTCCTATACAAAGCCTGCACTGCACTTGTTTGGCTGTTTTCTACGGTGAAACATATTAAAGTAGAATTGTAAATAAAAAGGAATTCTAAACTTCTGACATACTTTCATAAAATAAAAGAGCCTAACAAGCCCCTGAACAGAAGCGACAGAGTCGCCACGTGTTCCAACACCAGTTCTCTGCAAACACATTTTAATTTCGGGTGTAAGGACTTTGAGGCCAGGAAGCGAGGGATGAGGAGGAAGCAGTATACGCAAATGGATTCCAATTCTTACACATTCCAGTGCAGAAACATGAGGAGCAGCACCAGTTTTCCTGGCGGGGAAAAGCTCGAGGTGTTTGTGCCACCTCTGCCCCCTCAGCACTGGGCTAAGTAGCTGCGACCATGCCATCAGGGCTGGCAGGATTTGGGCAGAAATACAGTGATCCGTGCTTTTAGTGCAAGTTTTTATTTCTCTTTCTCAAAATGAGCATGTGTATATGTATATATGCACACATATATACATTTGTATATGTTCTCATATATATTAGGCTATAATTGTACTTATATAAATACATTTATATTCATAAATTATTATATTAAAACTGCATGCTTTTATATATGAAACAAGCTTCACAGTTGAACTAATAACATGATAACTTAAATTTTAACAATAAGCCCACAAATCAAAGTAACAAAAGGCAAAGAAGGCTCATGGAAGAAACTTGTAACTGGAGAGTAAAGCCAAGATCATGACTTTTTATAGTGCTTTAGGTGAGGCTGTCAGAAATCGGGCATCATTAAGAAGTGTAAACGACCTACACCTGCCCCAGGTGTTCCTACAATATTTCTCTCTATTCCATTTTTATTGCTAACAGCATATCAAGATATTTTTAAAAATATTACAATATTTACAGATACATTAAGGGAAACTTGCCTTTTTTTTTTTTAAATGGTTGGGTGAATTCTCCAGTTCTACCATTTTTAAAATTTGACTTGACATCATTTATTTCACATGATTTCAGGTTATCTTCACCTCTCTCATCTCTGAAGTATTGTTTAGATAAGGAATTCCTACTGCCTTTGTTTCAACAGTTTTAACCAGCAACAGATTGGTAAAAGACAAAGGATTATAAATGAATAAACACAATGAACTTTTTCAGCATAATCATCTGGTAAGTGACTACTAATTTTGGAGAACTAGTTACATTTCCATGTTTTACTCCCTGCTTTTGCCTTTCTCCCATCCCCACATACCGTTTCCTACCCCTCCCTCATCCAAGGAACTGCTCCCATTCCCACACATCCACTCTGATTCCTTCTGACCTCAGGAACCAAAGCTGCCTGCAATATCTCATCTTGCATTTTCAGCCTTTAGTTGGGAATAAGATTTGCTGAAAAAGTCTGAAATGAGGACAATGAACAAAACTGAAGGGGTTTCCTGTCTCACCAGTAGGTGGAACAAATACCAGGCAGAAAAGAGCACTTCAGGTAATGCCATAATAAATGTTTTCAACAGGGAGGTTCTCAATTGCATATCTGGTCCTTTAGAAGAGCTGCTCTCTCCCAGCTCTCCTTCATTCCAGGACAAAAATAGTTATGAAATCACTTTCCTTCAAGTCTTTGGTACAAAGAGAGAGAAGAAGCACTTCAAGCTCTCTCAGTCTCCTCCCTATCGATACAGGGCTGTCATCTGCTTCCTTCTTTAAGTGAACACCATGGAATGGGGAAGCATCCATGAGTATCATCGATTATAGGGGAAGTGCTGACAATGATTAGTTTTGGAAGGCAAGGAACCATATCTGCACTTAATGCCAAACCAACTGAAGGTGACATAAGCAATATGCATTTTGGAAAGCCAGGCCTCGATCCCGGGAATTAATGTGCACCCACGATGATGTTATGGGGATGAGAGTTACAGAGCTCTTCACCACAATGACATTATGGGGATAAGAGTTACAGAGCTCTTCAGTGGGGAGAAAAACCCACAACAGACCCCCAAAACAACAATGAGACACTGCAAATTATCTCAATTCTTCTCAGTGTACCGTTCTCAAGATTAAATTCTTCCTGAATGGTTACGGGTTTCTATTTGTTAATGTCCACACTGATTAGCCTGTATAAAAGTCATCTGCAGGACAAAACCATCACTGAAGCCCCACTGGAATAGAAAAATGCTGCCTCTTTTTACTAAGTGGCAAACTGGAGCATAAATATTGGCATTTAGAGGTAGTCACTGCACAAACTCGTCCCTGTTCCCACTTCAGAACAAGAACACGTTTTCAAACTATTTCAAAGCCGAAAGGAAAACAACATGCCCCCACAAAAGATTAAATAAAATATTGGTATTGTGCTTGTGAAATGGTTTCATTTGGTAATAGAAGCATCATTTTCCTTCATTCTGCACTCCTTCTGTGAACACAAGCGTCTGAGAACCCATAAAAAAACCCCCTCCAGTCAATACACTCAATACTCTACATGAAACCCAGCTTTCTCTTTTAAGAGACTGCATTTACAGACCTTGTCACAACAAGGTCCTTGATGTTATCGAAGCAATTTCAAGATACTTTAATCATTGGCAAAACTCAGTAACCTGACAAGAGGAATTTGGGCCAGGAAGATTTCAGTAACTTGAAAGGAAGGTTATTGACTGATGTAATTTCATTTGGACGTGACTGAATCCAATTGGTCTGGGTTTTTGCAATGCATATCTCCCCTCTGCAGCTGTCTCTATCTGATTCCGTCTGCGAGGGCTGACTATCCCTTTCCACTTACAGCAAAACTCTTCCTTCCTCCTGCTATTATTTGGAATGAGCACATGAGGAGAGCATTTTCAAGTTTAACCTCTCTACTCACGGGATGAAGAGAATACACTGAATGCCAACCCGTGACTCCAACTGAATCTTGTGACTGCCACCATAATCATTACATAGTGAGAAAAACAGGTCATAGAACATAATTTTTTATCAGAATCCGAACAGCTCAGGTTGGAAGGGACCTTAAAGATCATCCAGTTCCAACCCCCTTGCCCTGGGCAGGGGCACCTCCCACCAGACCAGGTTGCTCCAAGCCCCATCCAGCCTGGCCTTGAACCCCTCCAGGGATGGGGCAGCCACAGCTTCTCTGGGCAACCTGTTCCAGTGTCTCACCACCCTCATAGGAAAGAATTTCTTCCTGCGATCTAATGTAAATCTCCCCCTCTTTCAGCTTGAAACCATTACCCCTTGTCCTATCACCCCACTCCCTGATCAAGAGTCCCTAAATTAGTACTGGTAGTGCTATTATTTACTGAAATACGCTTGTATAACACAAGGTCGCGTGACAGTACAAACTAATTCTCAATCCCAACTGCACAATATCATGTAAACTAAATGGGAACAGATTGTATTTATTTTCAGTCAAGCACTTGGATGCATTCAAAAGAAAAAAACCCTGATCTGTATGCAACAAGCATAATAATTTATAAACATGGATACGATATCTATGGAATCGTATCTTCCCACACAAGCTTCATTTACAACAGCTTTAACAGATGTAGGAACTTTACAATGAAGTTTAAGTTTAAACAGGACAAACAAGATAAACAGGGGAAAAAAAAAGTGGTCTAGATGGGGAATTAACAAAGCCTTGAGGAGAAATGAGTGGGCCACCACCCGTGGGTCCCATTCATGCGTGTTGCTCTCTGCCCACCATCAGACACCTCCTGCTTAAACGACTAAGAGTCACCTTCCCTAACACCCTGTGGTGCAGGGCAAACCGATCAATAGAACGTTAGAGCAAATAAGGCAAAAGTCAGTGAGATAAAACAACTAAAACTGACCCGAAACAGTGGAGCTCAGCAGCTTACTGCACCGTTTCCATCATCACGCCTTTACCACGTGCTTAGTTCTTCTCCATTTTTATGCTGCCTTGGGTTTGAAAGCGAACAGATGGGAAGTCTTATTAAATGCATATCTACCCTGACAGCAAAGTTACACATTATGTTCCATTATTTCACCCAACAAGATGGATTTAATGTGCAAAAATGTCAAAGCACCAAAAGAAAAAGGGAAAGGCAACATAAGCAAAGAAATTTTTAAAAGCTCTTTTATCTACAGAAGTATGTACCAATTTATGGACAGAATGTTTTCATTTTGAGTTATGTGAAAGGTGGTCTTTTAAATCAAAAGTTTGTATTTAGACAATTTATCTTAGACAATTAACTGCAATGTCGTTTTCAAAACACTTCTGATCCCCTATGTAACACGTTGAGTGGATTGAAAAGTAAAACCTGGCCTTAAACCCCAGCCACTTGGTATTTGCTCCCACAGACCGGGGTTTACGTCCCCCTTGGCTTTGTTTTTATTTCATGAAGGTGGAATGAAGTAAAAACAAAAAATCAGGGTCCATCCAATCTGATCTAAAACTCGGCCTCAGTCCTTCAGTGCCTTCCCGACTTCTGTCACAGAAGATGTTATAAATCCTGCTGTCATTCAGTTTTTTATCTCTACAATCTATATACTTTCAAGTTTGAAGACTTTTGAGCTTTCTCTAGCGGCAGGAACGTTCAGGCTGCTCTGAACCAGCGTGAGCCCCAGACCTTCTCGTCGAAACATTGGCAGGGAGAATCCAAAATCCCACCCGCGACACCAAGCTCTCTGTGTGAGCCCAGAGCAGGGGGAAAAGGCTTCGGCTTCTCTTGATGATAATGGTCATGGAGCATCCTCCCAGCAAAATCTTCTCCTGCACAAACTGTGCACAATTAAGACTTCATTTATCACTGAAGTAGTCACTCACCGTACTGTGAGATTAAGTGCCCTCCCTTCTTAAGCATGACTCAGATATAACTAATGCACCATTAACCTTTCCCATGAAATCTCAAGTAGTATTTTTTCTTGTTGTTGCAGAAAAGTAGATGGAGTAACTTCTGTGGGTTGGCTCTTTATCAGTGGGCAGAGGTGACTTCTGAAGAGAAAAATCTAAATTTCACTGCAACATCCATGTTTCAGCACCCGAGGGTTCCCACCAGGGTCTGAAGGAGCCGCAAAGCCACTGAACTGCAGACTATTCTTCACGCTGCTGTTAATGCAAGTGCAGGCCTATCCCACCGAGCTGGCCACTGATGGCTTACGGAGATCTGTGAAGCACTCAGACCCTCCTCTGTGACTTCACTATGTTAAAATTGACTATCAGAGCACCAGCAAAGAAGCTGAAGCAGGAATCCTGGTTTCCCGCTCAGCTGCTCCCTCCAGCACAGGTCTCAGAACAAGGGGGAATTCTCCCACTGCAGGTAACACACTTCATAAACTGTTATTCCTCTGCTCCTTCTAAAACACAGATTTAGAGCTTACAGATGGTTTTTCTTTCTGCCTTTTAAAAGTAATTTCTTCTTCAAGGCATTTATAGGGTTTTTTGCAGCCCAACCTCCCACTCCTAGAAACCTTAAAACCATTAATGGTCCTACTGTGAGCCATTCAAAGCCCTACAGCATCAGGTGGAACCTCTCTACCAAGCTGCTGTACCACCACAGCCCAGATCAAAAACCTGTGAAGCACTTGTTGCCATGGCTGAGAAATCCAAGAAATCAGTTAAGAACAGGTTTTATTTATAGTTTAGACCGAGAAGATTAATGGTGCTACTGAAACTTCATTGCTCGTTGGAACGTTGTGTCCCCAGAACAAGGTGAAGTGTAAGTACAGTCTCTTATCACAGTTATGGTTTAGAAATTACAGAATAATTTACTACTTCTTAATCAGGAATGCTACAAAAAGCTGTGTTATGGCTTTGGAAGAGAAAACCTTGGCCTGTCAAAAGAACTGCTGGGCAGAAGCCTGCAGGTGGCTCTCAGGAAAGGGACAATGGAGAGAGAAAGGTTATCAAGTGAGAGGCATGGTTTTGAATAGAAAACTTACTCCGAACACAGAGCAACACAACACCCCATTGCACAGGGTCTGAGGAAAGCCAGCAGAAGGTCTGCTTGGTTAAGCGAGAAGCTTCGTAATGAACTAAATATACGAAATGAGTGGTGGTAAAATTTGGAAAGCAAAACCCCAGACAGCTTCCATGGGAAACAAGAAGTAGCTGTACAAGAGTGTCAGCAGGGAGAGAAACTTCAAAAAACATATGGGCTCAATTTCAGCTGGTGGTTTTCTCAGTGTTAGGTCGATGATCTTGATGATCTTAAAGATCCCTTCCAACCTAGATGATTCTGTGAAAGATTAAATAAATAAGGGAGAAGGGGCTGATGTACTCGATGCCTTTGTGCTCAATGCCTCGGTCTGCAGGGTGAAAACTTGCTCTCAGATTTCCAGGCCTACCAGTGTAAGCTGGGAAAGAGAAGGATGGCCAACAGCAGGAAGGCAACAAGTCAGGATCTACTCTGAATGTATTCCAATCCATGAGGATTATCCAATGGTTCTGAAAAGGATGCTTGTTACCTCTGCCAGGCTCCAAGGCAGGTCTCTGACAACTGCAAAACCATGAGAAAAGCCCAACATAATGAGCTAAGATGTCCACTAAAAACAAGACAGTAAGTAGGACCTAGGAAATTATGGGCTGGTCAGCCTCAATCCTGCCCTGGGAAAGATCAACATGACATCTCAGGATCCCTTTCCAAACACATGAAGGGCAAGAAAGTAACCCATAGCCCTTAGCAAAGGGTTAACAAGGGCAGATGAGTTGGTCGTATTAAAAATGACCATGATGAAAAGTGATTTTATATTTGACTGAAACCTGGATACTGTAAAAATTTCACCAAGCAACAAAAGCCAAGGAAATTTATGTGGGTAAATTTTATAACTGCGAGTGTATCTAAAGTATATTTGTAGTCAGTAACAACAACAACAAAAACCCCCACAAACCTGTAATCAAACCAGAAAACTAGCATTGTTTATGTATATTTATGACCCCACAGTAAAAAACTCTACACACAAAATGGCTTAAATAAAAAGCTCCCAGATGTGTTACCCACCAAAATAGAAGGTAAGTCAGAAAACAAGAGTGTGGACACTGTAATGCATCCACTTGCACAGTACATACACATTCCTGGATTTTAAGATACACATCTTCACACTGGACCCTTTTTTTTTAGACCAGAAAGTTTTTCAAACTGATTGATAGGTACAGAAAGGTTGCAAAGATGTGTTTCTAAATACATTTTCCTCAACTTGCAAGGTAAGCATTTCATACACTCCATTATAATTTCATAATTCAGTTTCAGTCTTCTTTTAACTTTCTAAACCAAAAATGGCAAGTCTCTACGTGAGAAAGGACCAACACTAGAACAAATCTAAAATACACAAAACCAGGAATGACAATTTTCTTTCAAACTAGTTCTGGAGCATGCAATATTTAGTAATAATATTTTTTTTTTTCAAATGGCACTAACCTGTATTTATAACCAGCACATGTGTTTCCATTTCTATCATAAACAAGCTATATACAAAAAGCATCATGCAGCACTTCTGAAAATAAGTATTTAGAAAAACAGTAGTTACAACGTGGCTGTTCTACACCCTGGCTGAAGTCTGCATGCAAACAAAATTCAGATTTCATACATAAACCTTAAAATCAGTGACAAAGATTCATTAATAGCATTTAAGACAATGCCAGAATTTGGATAGAAGTGTATTAAGAAAAGCTCTGTTTGTGGAACTCCCTGTTAAGTATTTTATAAATCATTTCCAAGATTGAGAACTAGAAGGAAAAAAAATAAAATCATTAAAATAATACCATGGTGCACAAGCTAAGATGTTTACTTAGGTTTTTCCACAAACAATATAAGAAGGGGCCCTCAGCAAAATTCTTTCATTCTGTCAAAAATGTAGGTTTTTCACAGTGTTATGACCATCTCAATGTCTCTCTGAATATTGCCTTTCAAGCAGGTCCATGGGCAACCCAGTGTAGATGAAGCACCAAGTGAAGTGTGCTCTGTTTCACCTGCATGTGAAACTGCAGTGGTTCGCTTTTCTAGGTAGGAAAATTGTGTTTTATTTGTAATATATATTCTCCTTCTATTACATCTTTGTCTGTAAAATCTATAGGCAGCAAACCTAAAGTGGAACAAAGCAGCAGGGTGAACTGATGCCTCACTCTACGCCATGCCCAGTATAAGGTGAATCAGATTATTTTTCAATTCCTTCAGTTTTCTAAACTTTTGTTCCCGCTGTTGTTGGGTACTTCCAGCCAGACCCGTTCCAAAGTACATCTCTTCCCCTGTGACACATCAACACAGTTAGTCCAGGTGGGAATGAAACTGCTTTTAAAAATAATCAGTAAAAATAATCAGGCTTAAGCGCATTTTGAGCAATTCGTCCTTATAAACTTCTGTCTTCAGAACATGAATTTGGGGAGAAAAATATGAAATAAGATACAA
This sequence comes from Jacana jacana, assembly GCA_013400555.1. Classification (NCBI taxonomy): domain Eukaryota; kingdom Metazoa; phylum Chordata; class Aves; order Charadriiformes; family Jacanidae; genus Jacana; species Jacana jacana. The sequence continues at coordinate 158,020 of VZTM01033744.1, read as the reverse complement.
CAATCTCACATTCTGCATGACTTCCCTGCCCAGGGCAGGGGGGTTGGAACTAGATGATCTTGAAGGTCCCTTCCAACCCAGACCACTCAATGATTCTATGACTCTGGAACTACAGAGAGCAAATTTGGGCTTTTGCCTTATTCATGGTCACAGTCACTCCAAAATGCCCTTGTACCTCCCCTATTCCTTTTCACTTATTTTTTTCCTCTCAAGAAGGAAACAGGGAATATGAATGTCTGGTCCCACTGGAATGATGGACACAGAAAAGGTAAAACTGACAAAGAAGTTAAAGAATTTGATTTCATGAAAATTGCACAAAGTGCTTGAATGTGGACTGTGATTAACTGTTCTCTGAAATCTCTCCTTTCCCACATATTTGGAGAGAACAGAGGAAAGTGAAATTATTCCAAACAAAGCCTTGACTATTTTATTTCTTTTTATTTGGTCCAGGTAGACAAAAGATGCTTGCTGCTCACAGTTTACTTTTTAAAAATACATACTGTCTTGTTCAGTTAGGACCTTTACAAATATTTTGATTAATCAGTAAAAAAAAAATTAGGCCGAATCAGTCCTCATCTATTTGGTGTACTTGTATTACAGATTTTTGTATATCATAGAGTGTTGAACAAACACCTCAGAGGCACGTTGTCTACCTCATGCACTGTGCCTCCCCATTTGTAAGAAATTTTGACAGAAATTCTGTTTTAAAGAACAGTTCTTCTCCTATGACACTGCACGTTGCTGATACTCAAATGTACCACCTGGAAAGGCACCAAAAAGATCCCATCAAAACACCTTGAGGAAGAACTGGGGATGACAAAGGTCTCCTATACATGTATCTTATCTTCAGTCCTTTCAAAATAACGCATCAGTATCAAAGAGAAATTTCACAATCATAATAAATAAATATCCTCTGTCACCTATACCAATAAAGTAGCTGAAGTTGGCTTCACCAACTTGCCTTTCCACACACGTTTCTTATCCCCAGCTCCCTCTCCCTGCCTCTTTAAGAAGTTTCAGTGCCTCCCCTCCTCTCACCTCCATCTATGGAGCTTTCTTGTTCCAGTGTCTTTCGCCAACCAGCCTGACTTCCTTCTTTCAAGTCCTGGAGCTTGAAAAGTCTGGATTTTGCTGCCTCTCCACACGGGCTTGCCACAGTTTCTCAATTCTATTTCTGCACAACCTTCTCCAGGCCACCAGTCTCAGTCCCATCATGATGATAGAACAGTCTGGGTTGGAAGGGACCTTAGCGACCACCCCTGCCCTGGGCAGGGACACCTCCCACCAGAGCAGGTTGCTCCAAGCCCCATCCAGCCTGGCCTTGAACCCCTCCAGGCATGGGGCAGCCACAGCTACATGATCTCCGTACCCGGCTGGGAGTTCCATCTTTTTTGCCCAGGTGACCACAGCTCAAGAGTTTGTTGGTCTGTAACCCAAGGCCCTGTTTCATATTGTGCATCTGCATGACCTTGGCTTAGCTTTACTGAGGAAACGACATAATATAGCAAAAAGCCAAAGGCTGCTACACAAGTGAAAAATGTCATTGTGCCTGTTTGAAATGCTCTGTGGTAGTGACTCAAGAAACAAACAAAAAAGCCCCCCAAAACCCCATGAATCTGAAACACCCTAAGATTCTGGCAATGAATCTGAAGATGGCAATTCAGCAAGAACAGGCCCAGCACAGTCCAAGGAACAACACAGGCTGCAAACACTCAGACTGATTAAGAAACAAAAGAGAAATGGAGATATTGGGGTCCAAGTGATTAAAGTTTTACCAATTGTAAGAGATTGAAAATGGGATCTGGTACTGCAAAGTATTCCTACTGCCCTGTGTTTCTAACTTGCATCTGGACCAATACAAGCTAAAAAACTCTTCAGAGGGTCTGCTTTGCTAAATTTCAGTCTTGGACCTTTTGCTTGAGCATTTCACTGTTTCTCCTTCAGCATTTCCCAAGAGGATCATTGTACAGAAGAGCCATCATTCACGATGCCTGAGGAAACAGAATGGCTTGCTTCCGCTGCTTCAGGGCAAAACTAGGAGTATGAATTTGAAATGAACGACTTGAAACCAACATTTTAAAATAAAAACCGAACATTCATAAGAAAAAGCTTCTGAAAAAAACATATATAACCGAACATTAACTTTTAGCTCATTCAGCAGTGACTCCTCTAATGAACTCCAGGAAAAAATCTTCCCTTGTTGACAATGACAGGGACACAGAAAGGCTCAAATACAATGACCAACAGAAGCTGAACCTCTATTTTTCCCAAAGCTCTGGTGCCTTTTGTGTGTGTGAACAATGAAAATGTTACATACATCTTTTGAAAGAGCAAAATAAAAAATAACACACTCAAAATTTTCCCATTTCTGGGGCTGGCTGAGGATATTAAATGCATTCCAGCTACTCAAAAAGGCAACAGCAGCAACATTTAACCAGGAAGAGCTTTTCCTTTTCATTAAGTGACTGGTTACATACCTGCATTAAGCTTATTGTCAACTGATAAATCTTTGTTAAGGTGACAAAAGTTACATTTTGGACCTCATCACTTTATCTTATAAAACCCACCAGCTTCACACAGACTTTTCTACATATACCTGGCAGAGAAAATGTACTTTAAAAAATTTATCATATGGAGTAATCTATAACCCATACTATAATGTATAATCTCTATAAACTGTACTGAAACCCTCTTCTGCTCAATTTCCAACTTTTATCTATCTCAACTACTAAAACAGCCAAACAACAGAATGAGGTGCCCAGTGAGGATGCAAAGACTCCATCCCTGGAGGTGTTGAAAACCCAACTGGACGCCACTCTGGAGTACCAGGCTCTGTCTGACCTTGGTTTGAGTACAGGCACTGGGGACCAGACCAGCTCTAGAGGCCTCTTCCAATCTCAACCACTCACTGACTCTGTTTTTTATAAAACCTCAAATGGTTTAGACAAGCCTTTCAGTATAAAGGAAAATCGAAGTCCTGCAGTTCACTTATTGTTCTTTAATGTGAGAAACCACTGGAGTTTTAAAAGTCCACTGGTTTTCTTATCTCCTTTTCACAGCAAATGTTAGTAAAAGAACTGTCAGTGGGTACTGAGCAGGCAATAGGCTGGTTTTATGTACATTTAAGCAATTTTTACTGAGACTAGTTACAAAGTAACACTATTTTGTTTTCTTTTCATTTAATCTGATTTTCATTTTAAGATATTAAACTAATTCTTTCCTGTTTTTCACAGGCCAGTACTCGCACAATCTCTCCAAAATGCAGAGAAACTTCAATTAAACATTAGGGGCTTGATTCACATCACACAATTGGACTACTAAAACCAGCACTATTGATTTTACTCAGGCAAACCTAAAATCTTAACAGATGTTACATTTGCTTTCAAAACGGGACATTTTCAGGATTTTTTTTCCTCAAGTGCTTTTCTCAACATCCCTCCGCAGACCCGTAGGTTTGGCAGTTACAAATAGTCTTCATCAAGCCAGAAAGGTCTAAAAGATGCTCTCTAATCCTGTGATTTATTACAAAACGCTCTTCAATCCCGAAGCAAACAGCTTTATAAATAAGGTTGTCCCTGTCACCGTTTCTCACGCCGTTACCGAGCCCCGTTCGTTATTCTTTCTGAACAGCTTCAAAAAAAATAATCAACTGTTCTTTTTCAGCGCTGACCCTTCGTCCCATTTTATACCATCCTCAAGGAACTTCATCTTTCTTCTTCCCAATTGCTGCATCATCAAAGGACACACCGTCGGGAAGTGATCTCCACAGCAGCTTCTAGACTGGATTCCTTCCAGTCTCCACGTGAAAAGTCGGGTCTTTATTCGCTACTTTGAGATCTACAGAATTTGAAAGCTGATTTCTCTTCTACTCATTACTCCCTTTACATTCCTCTCTGCCTACTTACCCCCTTCTTTTGCCTCATTTTCTTTCCTCAGTTTCCCTCATGAGCAGCATTTTTGTATTTTCACCTTTTTCTCAAAGCCTTTAAAAAAATAGAATTAATTTATATAACCTAAAACCAGTTGATGTTCTCAAACAAAAACGCTCTGGACTTGCACATATTCTTGCTGACTAAGCCAGCTACGTTTTCTGTTGCAACTACCTAGTGCCTAGCTCAGTAGGCATCTACAATAAACCCAGAAAATTCCAGAAAATTCTTCCACACACCTCCCCAAGGACTCTTGAGTTTCTATGCACAGGCTAAAGGACACCCAATTAAGAGATGCATCTAGACCCTGTTCCCTCAAAAATGGCCCTATAAAGGAAATGACAGTCAAATTCACGATTTCAATGGACTTAAATTCATAAAGACAAAGTTGAAGGATTTTTTTTTTTAAATTTTAATTGCCTTTCACCAAGCATTAAGTACAAGTCTGTGCTCCCACTTGGTTGTGCCAATGAGGTTTGATTCTTCTGGGTTAGATGCAAAAACACAGGCAGGAGTCTCATCCCTTCACTTTTATGTTTGATTAACTGCTGGAGAAGGTACAGCAGAGGGCTACAAGGGTAATTAGGGTCTAGAACATCTCTCTTATGAGGAAAGGCTGAGGGACTTGGGTCTGTTTAGTCTGGAGAAGATGGAGGGGGGATCTGATCAATGCCTATCAGTACTTACAGGGTGGGTGTCAGGAGGAAGGGGCCAGGCTTTTTTCAGTGATGCCCAGGGACAGGACAAGAGGAAACGGGCACAAACTTCAACATAAGAAGTTCCATCTAAACATGAGGAGGAACTTCTTCACTTTGAGGATGGCAGAGCCCTGGCAGAGGCTGCCCAGAGAGGTGGTGGAGTCTCTGTCTCTGGAGACATTCAAAACCCACCTGGACATGTTCCTGCAGGACCTGCTCTGGGTGGACCTGCTCTAGCAGGGAGTTGGACTAGATGATCTCCAGAGGTCCCTTCCAACCCCGTAGCATTCTGTGATTCAGCTGGATCGTTGAGCAGAGATGCAAATACTTAAACGAACAGCTCGTATCACAGGCTCCAAAGAGATTTCCATTTTGAGGCCTGGCAAGGCTTAATACAGGCACAAGTACAGAACAGAAGAATTACCTCCTCCTCCTCTATTTCCTTCCACAGCAACATCAGTAGCAGGTGTAATTTGTCTCTGACTTTTAGTAACAAGAACGCTTTAGAAAACTCTTCAAATTTATGAGATTTTTAAACCCAAGGATAAACCCTGGCTGCAGTTTATACTGAAGCGTGCACTTTTAGTCATAACAATATTTTCTTACCAAATTATAATCCAGTTTCTGCTATGCAATTTTGGTGCCGCTCCTGCTAACTTTTACTGCTGTATTAAATTGTCAGCAAACAGCTAAAGGCTGCCAAACCCATTTCACCACGTCTATTTCATTTTTAATAGCCTTTGGTAAGAAACAGCTCTGAAACTATTGTTTACACATTATGGTCAAAGAGACGTCAACAAATTGTATAGCTCGGGTTACTGCCATCAGGATTTTTACAATTCTTTTAGCTTTTATTAGAACATTCTTTCTTTTAGAATTTACTAAGGTAGCTATCACTCTGCTGCTATCTTTGGATTAGACTGGTATTTATTTCTGCCTACTCAGGCTAAAACTGGGTGATACCTCAGCTTTGAAGTGTCGGTGCCGAATTCCCCTTCGACTATCATTGCCCTTTTAGCTCCCTCTCAAAACCACAAACAACTCCTCAAGAGCGCTCATAAAATCTTGAAGGTCCTACCAGATGCCATGCAGTTTTCCTTGGAAACCTCTTACCCTGACATCCCCAATTGTCCACACCAGCTTCCAGGAAGAATAGGGAGTTAGTTGTCTGTGTTCACTTTTAGCTAGGAATATTTAAGTTACGTCTGTGATTTTGGTTTTAGAGAACAAACTGAGGTTTCTCTGCCCAGAATTTAAGAGTCTTCTGATTTGGTCAAAGCCAACACATTTTCTTGGCCAACCAATAATGTGACAAAAAACATGTTCCAACATACATATTTATATTTTTTCTCTCAAGATACCATACAACTGAAACTCTATGTTTATTTCCAGTGACTCCAAACTACAATATTTTATTCATATTTAGATGCCCCCTCAGGGAAACATAATGACTTACAATGACAACAGTCATCATCCACCACATTAAAAATACAAGGGAGAGGGATAAAATAAATGAGGTGCCAAAAAAACCCTTCACACATCCTTAAGAAAACAAAAGCAAAAGCTGCTTTTTTTTTTTCCAAGATGGAATTGTATACTGTGCTAGAAACAAGCGAGGCTTTTCATCAGCTCTCCAACAGGAAATCGAAACCTGCCAAAGGATGCCTGAACCACACTTCAGACAAGTCATTTTTCTGTCCAGCCATTCTTACAGGGATTGCTTTAGATGCAGACAAGCTCCTGGACGACATCAATGGGCAGCAGAGCTTTGTGTCTTCTCACTCCATAAAAATTTATCCTTTTCCAAGTGACAAGTGCTGACCTTTCAACGTCCCGTGTCTGCTCGTGCTTTGCTCCCTTCTACAGTCATTTCTAGCAACAGACATCAAAACTGACAAGCAGAAATCGGTGCACTACTGGTGCTGTGCTGTCTGAGGTCTCTGTGATTGCTAATTAGAAAGGATGCTTTGCTGAATTATCACACTTGGTGTGCAACTACTGAAAAGAAACAACGTAAATTAACTTCACAGAACGAGGTGCTCAGCACTGACGCTGGAGATACATTTCCCTTCCCTTAAAACCAGTAAAATCCACTGTCAGAACTAATGTACACCCAGCATCGCTTTGCTTTTATCTTTAAAAGAGCATAGAGATTCCTGTAATGGAATTCAAATGCTTGGCCACCCTTCCTCTACTTTCCTAACCTAACTTTTGTTTCTTTTTAATAAGAAAAGGGAAAGTCAGCAAAACAAAATGTCACCATTAAATCATTTCACAGCATTTTGTGTCAGAAATGTAATGGAAAATGTGCACATCACGGGAAAGGTTACTGTTCTTCCAGAACATCCTCTCACTTGGTTCAGGGCTCATCCCTCTGCAGAACCGTGCAGGCTCTACTGATGGTCGTTCTCCCTGGGCTTAATTTGGCAGTTGAAGGATTGTGGCATTTTCAGGAAAGCACAGTGCAGTGATTTTTAGTGGTTATCCAGCTGAAAGCGATGCTATGATTTAGAATAATTACTCTGTTTATGTGCAATGGTAAAAGTCAGTTATACACCATATCCCAATGTCAGCTTATACTTTACTGCCTATTTCCCAAATATGGCATCACAGCAGATCTCAAAGTCAGAATTAGAGGGATTTATTGATTTATTGGTCCTCTTCCTCAACAGTAAGTACACAAACAATACCATTACTATACTTAGTTTAAATGACAATTCAGGGGCAGGGTAAGTGGGGCAACAAAAAATAAGTCAGTCCAGCCAGTTAATCAAAGAACTGCAAATTAATTTACACTTGACCTTTGCAGTGTTCCAACCAGTTATATGAAAAAGGGAACAGAAACACAGCAGGCTCTGTAAAAGCTTTTAGATAATTCCCAAAGAATATAAGGATTATTTTTGTTTCACATATGCGTTCCACAGCTTTTCTTCTAAAAACTAAAACAACCTGAGGTTGTCAGGTTTTCCTCAAGATGAAGACAGAGATAAACTTAACAATTTGAGCTGTAACCTTAGTTAAGCCAGCATGGCAAAATTCCATTTTTATCATGAAAATAACAAATATGTAATTCTGTTTTACACATGAATATGAAAGTCATGTAAGTCTATCTTACAAATTCCTACAATTCACCTACAGAAAAAAACCAACTCCCAACTCACTTTAGATTATTCAATCTGTAATTTCAATGGCCACAGCGAAAGGGAAACAGAGCAAGACAAGTGACAGCAGACAAAACGAATAATCTAGTGGGCATCAAAATAACACTGAAATACAGGACCAACAAATAAAACCTACAACTCTCTATCTTTCTCCCCAAAACAAAGAAATTCTATAAAGGGATTAACTGGGGTTGTTCAGCCTGGAGAAGAGGAAGCTGATGGGAGACCTTCTCACTCTCTACCACAGAACAGGCGATGGGACAAGAGGAAATGGCCTCAAGTAGCACCAGGGGAGGTTCAGATTGGAGACTAGGAAAAAATTTTACACTGCAAGGCTTCTGAAGCCTTGGCATGGGCTGCCCAGGGAAGGGGCTGAGGCACCATCCCTGGAGGAATTTAAAAGACATGTAGATGTGGTGCTGAGGGACGTGGTTTAATGGTGGACTTGGCAGTGTGATATTGATGGTTGGTCTCAATGCTCCTTGAAGTTCCCTTCCAAGCTAGATGATTCTATGATTCTACTTACATGTTATTCGATGCAAATTACTTCAGCTACATCAAAGCAAAGTTCAGTAATAAAACCAAATTTCTCCTTTAGCATACACTGCAAAAAAATCCCTCTTCACTGACCCTATCCTAACCCTGAAGAGGCATCATGACAACAGCTTTTCTCTATTTTTCACTGTTTACATTTTTAGAGGTAGGTTCTCCAGTAAGCAGCTCTGAAATATTTGGGGCTATAGCATTATTAATCTAAAAAGGACAATAACATCCCCTGTATATTATCTACATCCTCTGAGGTTACATATGAACAATTCTTACTTTAGATCTAAATGAGCAACCCATTGCATGCAGCCTTGCTCAGTTGATCAAAACTCTGGTCAAAGCTGAGAAAAGTGCCTCAAAATCCTTTTTGCATGTATGGGTTTCTTTGGTAAGGTAAAACATACTCTCACATTACTCCCAGATAAAATTTGTTCTGAATAGTGGGGGTGAAGTTTTGCACCCAAACCTCAGGCCTCCCACTATCAAAACCCCGCACAGATTAACTAACTGCAGATCAAAGACTTGTAAAAGTAGTGGGCAGTAGGAACCAAGTGAGGGGAAAAACCCAGGTAACAGTAAGGATGGGTTATTTTGCAAATTAAGATTTCTTACTCAAATAGTCCATACTTGACATTATGGTTCTGTTGCCAGAGATTCACTTCAGAAAACCGAGTGACGCTCACTTGACACTAATTGTGACGAGTCAAAACTGATGCCACAGCACAGCATTTCAATGATTGCTGCCTCCTGCAGTGGTCTTCTACCAGGTTCTTTTAATACCTGAACACAAATATTCTCAGGATATAAGTTTCCTAAGTGTAAATTTCCGTTTCGTGGCATCTGGAGCAATGGCTCAGCCTAACGATGCAAAACAACTGAATTGCTGATGAATTTGGCATTTGTTTTCTGAGCACCCTGTTCTGTGAAACGCTCTGGTGGGATAACCTTGCTGCCCAGAAAGCAGATGAAGCACTTTGACCAGAATGATGGAGTATCTGACGCATTCAAACACCCACCAAATCGATTTATTTGATGCTCCGAGAAAAAAAAAAACCTCTTAAGAAGGTCCAACAAAATAAGAAGGTACTGACCCCATCAGGAGGGATATTTTTTGCAGCCATAACCTGTTAGTGGTAACCAGACTGGGAAATAATTTGACATGTCATCAGCTTCCCCTCTGCTGTCACAGGTAACGCCGTTTCATATTCTATCTCCTTTCATTTAAGTAATTTTAATCTTCTCAAGAGCCCCCTCACTCAGTGATCACTTTATCTGAAGAACTCGCTCATTACTTACAGCAAAGCTAATTAGGGCATTGTATTTAATTGGCATTGTAAGGGTTTTTTTGTATTATAGATTCTTCCAAATCCCAGGAGTTATAAAAGACAAAAAGGTGCAAAGGTCCCCGATGCACACATTTCCCAAGGCAACCAGAAAAATACTAATAAACCAACCCTGAAATACTGAGCTGTTTGGGAAACAGATAACAACTGCCAAATAGTTTGTTTTTAATCCACAAATCCATGATTGCAGCACTGCCCTGATGAAGCAGTTCTAACTGAAGAAGAGAAGGATGTGTTTTAAAAATTCACTGACCAAAAAAACCCATTAAATAGTAATTGTTAGTAGAAGACAAAGCAACTTTAAAAAAAACCGCACAAACCCCTAATTTACAAGTGGTTATCTTGTTACACACTTCTCAAGTTTATGACACTGGTAACTCAAGTGGATCCCCAGACTTCAAATATCAACACTACAAACTTCCAACAATTAAACACCTGAAGCAAAATTCTACCTGAAAAGTTGACAAACTTTTACTTTTCACAAAGGCTCCACAGATTACAGCCAACAGCTTGGGAGTCATTGCTCTACCACTGTAGAAAGATCTAGCATTGAACTTCAAGGAGATCTGATAATGAAGAATCGAATGGAAATGAGTCATTTAATCATGGCAATATTGTCCAAATTTTCAGCTCGGGGTCACTCCACCACAGACTACCCCTAAGTCAGTTCCTTCAAGAATCCAACCAGAGATGGAAGAGAAAATATCCAAATTCATATCCAAAGACATGAATTACTCTTTAAGTGGCTTTATTTCCTTAAGCAAAACTATCAGAAGATAAAAATAACCCGGGTCTCAATTCAGGAAATTCAATTCCTGACATTCTGTCTCATTTCAGGAAAATAACAGACAAATGTACTAAAGAAATCCTTTAGGTATTGTGTAAATAGTAAAGAGAAAACTCAAGATTTTGCCACGGACTTTTTGCAATACAGCATGGAATATTCCAGGCATGTGTAGCATCGGGCAGCCAGGTAGCCCAAGAGGAAACGTTCCTAGCCCTCTGCTTCTGCAGAGGTCCTCTGTGGCAGCAGCATGAGTCTTGCTACCAAACCTGTCCCTGAATGTCAAGTATTTCACAACTAACCTCCACAACACCTACAGCTTGCTTTCTGTTTTTTTTTTTTAAATCTCTACCCCAGCACAGAAATTTACCAAACCTGAAAACAAATGTGGTATTTTGCAGTAAAACACAATGCACTGCAGGTAATTCAGTAGGAATAAAGCCCTCCATGAAGAAAATTGTGCACTTGTCACTGTATGTATTACCCTGCTATCTAGCATAGTAAGAAAGACTTTTTAGCAGGCAAGAAAATGATGCAAACGACAGAAAAAAGGATCTAACAGGTAGCTTAAGCCATCAGAAGAGTTAATGTGCAGAATTAATCCCTCCACATCACACAGCAGAAATAAACTACACAACTGGACGTGAACTTTCCTTTCATTCAGGTACTTCATCCCAATAAAATAACGCATTTGTAATCCTTTGTAAAACATAAGGTTGTTGCAAATTCTGGGTGAATTAACTAGTATTTTCCTTGTGATTAATCTCTATTTTAAGCAGCCTTAAATTTCTAAATCACAGGCTTTCAATTACTGTGATGGATTCCAAATTTGTTGCGGCGCATTTAAAGCCATCAATAACGAACACCCTTGTTCTGGAATAAACTTTGGCTCATACAGAGCTTCAAAACTAGCAGAGAGCAGAGAAGACATCCTTCACCTGCAGGCTGGAAAAATCAGGAAGAAAGCCCACAAAGCTCAACCTACACAAGGCAAATGCAGTTAGGGAACTAGGGCGAGTAACTTGAGAGAGAAAATCTGCAGAGGATTCTGAAAAACCTGTCTAGAACACACCTTCTGTCCCAACCAGAATTAAAGTAGATTCGACTCAGTCCTTTATACTGTATAAATTATTATCTTAAATTTGATTCATACATTTGTAGCAGCAGAATTACAGATGTCACAAACATTTTAAAGATTTTTTTTTTTGATGACTCAAAGTTATGAAAAACATCCAGTAACTTTTACTCAAGAGTTTGTTTCTTTTTCTTCAGCAAATACAACACTGCTACAAATACAAACTGTAAGATTTCTTCTTTCTCTCTTCCTACTCCTCCCCTTCCCCTCTTGGCTCTGCCTTACTACAGGGACTGCACACACAGTTCCACTCACTTGAAATGTGAGGCTTTGAATACTGGGAAAAAGAAATACTTTCACAATTGCTTATTTCCACGTAAAACCCTGCATTAGAACTAAATACTACATGCATGCTTACTAATTTGCTTTGCAGCTTTACACTTTTTGCCTACTTTATAAGCAGCCTTCGAGTCTGTTTTCAACAAATTCTGTTCCAAATTCTTTCAGATACAACAACCTTAGTCTATTCCACCCCCTCAGTAATGCTCAAGTAATAATTTTGCCTCGGTCGCTGCAAATCAAGCAAAATGGAAAATTCTGACTCAACTGACAATAAAGCATGAAAATTCAATATACAACACTGTAAAAGAATGTATTACTACATCCTTGCTATAAACTGTGGGATGGAGAAATCTAATGCTTTTTCAGTGATTCCTTTCACCTGGTCAAATACTATTTTGCCCCCTACATTCTAATAATCATAATATTCTAATTTTACTCTGCTTTTCTCAAATCTGGTATTGAAGTATTGATTTTATCTAGTGCACTCTATTCCTAAATATTACCCAAGCACATCTTAAAGCCAACAACCGAAGCTCTAATATTACTTTAATAGCAGCACTCAAGAGCTACGTCCTTGTTTGAGCACAGGCTGCTTCTTTAGAAGTGAAGTGATTTACAAGTCTTCCCTTGCAAGTTTTTAAACTAGATTAGCCTATGGAGCCTTCTTTAAATAACTCTGTTTTACATGTTAAAATAAAATACATGATTCATCTTAATTTTTGCTTTTAGCAGAAGAGACAGGAAAACTGTGCAAGAAGCACTAGGTGAGTACAGGGATTTAATCACTTGCCCTGGAGTGTGGTGCAGGATGAAGGCCAAGCTTTAGCCATCACATATTGAGCCACATGAAATACACTTCCTTCTCCGTGTTTCTGCTCAATATGGGCAAGCTCTAAAGGGAGCAGTTGGGGAGCTATTTTTAAAGATTCACATTAGTGAGTTATGGCCTCGGAATAAAAGAAGATATTTATGAATCAAGCACTTCCTTTGTAAGATCTATCATTCTACGTGATTCATGCAAGACTCCAATAAAGCACTTGGGCAATCTATTAAATGTCTAAACTTTGAAAGATACACAAAATGAAACAAATGAAAAGCATTATTACACAAATGTGTTCTAAGCCAAATAGTCTTACCTCTCCAACCAAATACATCCTTTCAAACTATTTCCTGAGTTTGTTAAAAAAAATTTATCTTTCAGGTCAAGCTTTAGAAACTCCCATATTTCAAAATAAGTCTTCAATTTCAAGGAAATATCTTCAACATTTGATTACCCCTTGGGATTGAGCAGTATATTGTTATAGATATCCTTGGGCTTCCTATGTGCACGTTGTAACTTCTTCCACCAAACTCTTACCCCATGTCTCCATGTTTTACATTTTTCCTATCTGCATCAAATATCAAATATCAGAACCCCTCCATGCTTTACTACCACCTCTCTCAAAACTCAATTACAGTTCATTTGAGTAAACAGGTATTCACAATCCACTTTGCTCAAATTACAGACATTGATTCCTTGCTGTCATTGGGAATTCTACGGATCAGACTTTGCCTCATTTGAGTAGATGTTTCCAATTAACTTCTCACTGTTTGACTGATCTTGTCCATCTTGACTGTGCCACTCACTAAGCTTGGAAAAGCTAAAAACTGCAGAAGTATTCTGTTCAATAAAACTTACCCAGATGCATATAAAAGAATTTATGAAAGGAAATCACTGTAAATGCCAAAAAAAGGTATACCACCAAGGGATCGCAAGACGTATTGTGGGTCCTTTTTTGTGGACAAAACCTCAATTTTTGGTTCTAGTACATTATGCCAAACTGAAATGGCCACCCTATAGAATCTGGCAGCAGGCATTAAAAAAGTACTGTCTTGGCACAGATATACAGACAGCAACTAGGAGCAGATATAAAAGTAGAGAATGTCAATACATTTTAGGCAAAGGTAATAATTAAAATACACTAACTTTAATCACTTTTGTTTAGTAAAATCTATGGTCACTAAGGCAAACCAGCCAATTAATGAACCATTATAATTTATCAGAATGAAATGCGCTTTTTTAGGAACAATTTTGAGTCTTTTCCCAGGCAATTATTTAAAGAGTTTAAACCATATGACCAACAGGTTAAGTAAAGACATTGCACACATAACAAATAATCCCTCAGCAATCCAACGCTGCACGTGAACCCCTGAAATGGAGATTAAAAACCCCTCAATCTCCATTAGTCAGATAGTGGAGTTAGATAATTTAACTCCTAAAAAAATTATTTATTTCAGATTCATTACTAAACACTTTGCTGCATTCTTCCAAGGAAGAAATAATCAGTTTATTCCTCTAATCCTTACCCAGTTACCCACCCCGAAGTGAGAGCGCCACATCAATTTCAGAAAAAAAAAACAAAACCATGATTTTTATAAGTGGGTTGTTCAAGAGTTTGTGCAACCAGCCCTGATCATGGTCACACACTGCAGGGAAAGCTACGTGGCCCCATCAGGGTTATTCCTTCAATCCGCAGTTTCAGCAGCGGCGTATTTCTCCGTTTAACTTTGCGATAAATGTTTCACATTCAGAAAACTCTCTTCTACAACTTCCCCACAAACCCCTTTAGTTGCAGGTGGGCAGGAAAAGGTGAAAATAAAATGACCAAACATCTGTTGAGCGAAGATGATGCCAGAGATGCCTAGTTTTCTTAGAAAGTTTTTGCTTTAATAACAGACGGTGCCAAACAAAATGAATATTGACAAAATGCTTCTGTTTTCCCTCTTCATCTCTTGCTCATGAGGAGCATTACCAACTTGCATTTAAAATATCACTTTCTACTGCCACAAAGGAAATCCTGCACGATGGTCCCAGCAGGAGGAAAAAGCAGGGCAAGAGAAGATCCCTTTTCTCTTATTTTGGGACAACGTGAGAGACAAAAGGAGTCTGAAAACTTTCCCTGACAGAGCAATGCTCTGGGGGTCAGAGCCCAACACAGCAGAAAGTCTGTGGGGTAGGTGAGGAGCTTCCTGAAGTCCCTAAACTGACTCTCAGCAAAAGAAATACAGCTTTAAGAACTGAAAAAAAAAGACACTAAAAATATCCTAAAATTTACTGAATTCCATCATTTAGATTTATCAAAAATATGGACTTCAGAAGCAGCAGTCACCAGACTTCCTTAAAATTGCAGCTATTGACAGAATCACCTCTAGAAGGAAAAGCAAGTTTTAAATACAAGATCTCTTTTTGAAAGACTAACCCAGAAAATAAGGCAGAATATTTAAGAAAATATTTTTCAGAGTATTAGGAACAAAGGATTAGAACATAAAAATCTCTTTTTGTCCTCCTCTGTAGGATTAATATTCTCTTTCTAAGCCTAATTATGAGGATGAGTCGTGAGATAATTTGTTGGGTGTTGGCATGTAGAATGCTTATTTTTGGCCCATCTAAATTACCACTAACATCTTTTCATGTAGTAAAAAAGACATACCACTGATTTTCTACCATATTTTAAACTGCAACTTAAATATACAGCTCTTCACAGCATTTCTTCTTCTTATACTTTATGTTCTCAGATGTGTATTTAACACTTCTAGAAAACGCCAGAAAACTAATTAACTGCCCTTTTTTTTCAGGAAAAAGCACGGTATGTGTTGTTCCCAGGGTTCTGTCCCACAACAAAATGGTCTTTCTGCATCTTTTATTTAAAAACATGGATTTTATCTGAGCTAAAGAGAAGATCTTTTCCAGAAAAAAATCTCGCTGAAGTACACAGGACCTAAAGACAACACTATTTTTTACCTGAACTTAAGAGATCATTCTAATGAAAGCTCAGTAGACTCAATTAAAATCCACTTGCTGTTTGCTAAGCTCTGGTTTTTGGTTTTTTTCCCAAGAATTGTGAGCTGTTTCTACAGCTCTGCAAAGAGGCCACAAGGCCAGTCAGAAAGTTGAAATCAGCAGAAGTTGTGGTCACCAGGAGCTCTTCAGTGGCACCTATTCTACTCTTTAATTAGATTTCTGTGCCTGTTGAAACACCCTCCGACAGATATATTTTTGCCTTGTTTCAGATAAGAGACACGATTATTAAACCCTTTTGTGATCTGCCTTAATGGAGGTAGCATTAATACATTTTTTAAAACATAAATTCCTCATAACTCACACTTCAGCTCATAAAATCATTGATGATGCTTATTTAATTACTTTTAGGATGCTCCTGTAGCTTTAATATTATTAAATTGCTGGTTTGTTTATCTTTCCGACCTGCACTACAACACTGATAAGTCAGTCTGACAAGAGAAAATTAATTCTCTTGTGTTAGAAAAACAGATTATCTTGGTTACTTACATCTTAATCCAGAGCACAGATGTGTTTGGCAGGTCAGTAAGCGAAGCAAGTCAATATTTCTGATGTAACGTTCCCCCTAAGTAAGTTTCTGTGGAGGGTTTGTTTTTATTCAAAGGGCGTTTGCTTTGTTCTAATCCAGGTGACGGAGCGATGAAAATGGGATTTTAATTGTTCATAAGGTACAGAGCATCAAACCTACCTGACTAGATTTTCGTTGTCCCCAGTCCCTTTGCAGGTGGCACATTCTGTCCTTAAATCCTCCGACTTGGGCTTCTTCTGCAGAACAGACTGTCGTTGCCTCCTTTCTCTGGGAATCCGTTCCTGCCACAGCAGAGGGGGGGAAAAGACAGGAATGGGGTGGGTTGGGGAGGGAAGGAAAGCAGATATTTGCAATTATAGCACTGAAAGTAACACTACAGACTAAAGTTTAATTATCTATTTAAATTCTTTTTTTTTTTTGTGAAACTGTTAAAAAAACCCAAAGAAACAAAACACAATATTCCAACCTCTGGTTTTTCTTCTTCGGGCACAAAGCTTCGTTTTCGTCCTCTAGTTCTCTAGAAGAAAATATATTTAAAATTCAATATTAGGTAAGTGAATGGCTTTGCTCTTTATCTATTATTCATAACAACAACAAAAACAGACCACAGGAAATAATTTACAGCGTTAACTACAGAACCAGTGCAAGAGAACTACAATAACAGAGCTTGGAACAACAGCTTCAGATTCTCAATATAAATCTACAGAAGTAGCCAAAAAGTAAATGTAAATATAAATATGTGTGCTGACCTGAGCTTGTGGAATCTTACTCTAAATAAAATCCCTGCTGCTAGAATTACACATCTCTCACAGCCTTTGCATAAACTTCCCAGCACTAAAACGTGTAGTTTGAAAATGGATATGAACAGTATATTACAGGAACTTCCATCAGCAATTAAAGAGCTCTATTTCTAACCCAGGTGATCTAATTAAAAAACAAATCCCAATTAAAACACTTCGTCAAAACAGAAAAAGAAAGTAGTTCTCATCGCTTTTGAGGAGTGAGCAAGAACTAAAGGTTTCACATTGAAGTCAGGGAGTGGAGTGACAGGACAAGGGCTAACAGCTTTAAACTGGAAGAGGGGAGATTGAGATGAGATGCCAGAAAGAAATTCTTTGGTGTGAGGGTGGTGAGAGCCTGGCCCAGGTTGCCCAGAGAAGCTGTGGCTGCCCCATCCCTGGAGGGGTTCAAGGCCAGGTTGGAGGGGGCTTGGAGCAACCTGGTCTGGTGGGAGGTGTCCCTGTCCATGGCAGGCGGGTTGGAACTGGATGATCTTCAAGGTCCCTTCCAACTCTAATACTTCTATGATTCTATGATTCTAAGTTTAATATAACGGGGTTATGCTATTGATCATGGAGCTGGAGCATGTGCCATCATATGACCTGTACAGCACAGAGAGAATGGGTAATACCAAAACTGGAAGTTATTTCAGCTTTACAGTTGGCCAAAATTCCTAAATGCCAACAGTATCAAGGAAAAGAGGTTTCCATGAACTGTAACAACCACCACCTTACGAGCAGCTCTAAGGAGCTACACGCCATTCACAGGTGTCCATGGGCAGCCACCAACGGGTTTGTCTCTGAAATAGCAGCATTATAACCTGCATGCATTGAATAACTGCAATAAGCAACACCCCACTCCATCTCGCTCAACAAGGAAAGAAAACTAGGAAGGAAATGAAAAACAACAGAGAATATTCCACTAATCCCCAATGCCTGATACTTTGGTACTAAATACTAAATAATTAAATAAATGCACTTTAAAGTGCCTTTTTTCTTTTGTCCTGGAAGGAAATTGTAATTTTAGGAAGTCATCCTATGGTAAAAAAACCAACACTGCCTACTTTATGATTTCTTAAAATGCTTTTTAGTGTTCGTCTCAGGAAAATTATAAAACAGCCAATAAAGAAGACGACGACAGTTGAGGATAAAAAGCCAAATCCAATTCAGAAGAAGTTAATTATAACTCCTCTTACTATGTTTCTCCTCTTCAGGGTCCTCCGTGAAGGGGATTTATACTAAGTTTCAAATTAAGATTGTTCATTATATTCAACTGTTTTACACTTTTCAGGTTTAAATATAACCATATGACAAATATATTAATGACATACTTCCAGTTTTGCCTTTTGTCAGACTACAGCTCGTTGGTACCTCTCACTCACATCAGACACTTTCTAACTCTAACCCTCTCACTCACACAGCCTTTAACACATGCTTGTTAAGGAGAATCTAAAGACAATTAAAAGAATAGAAATTAGTAAATATTCAAATGCTATGGAACCAGTCCAAACAAAGAGGTCATTGCACGGAGTCGTTTCATCGCTACAGAGGAGATGATGGCCCTGATATGGAAGACAAGCAGAGCAGGGCACTCTCAGAGCAGAATTGGGAAAGCTACTACTACCAAAAAAGTCACCTCCTGAAATCACTGCGCTGACAATCCACAACATGCACAAAGCAAACTAAAAAACTTCTCCAAGGTGAGGGAACACTGGCAGGGGCTGCCCAGGGAGGGTGTGGAGTCTCCTTCTCTGGAAACATTCCAAACCTGCCTGGAGGCGTTCCTGTGTGACCTGCTCTGTGTGTTCCTGCTCCAGCAGGGGGATTGGACCGGAGGAGCTTTCAAGGTCCCTTCCAATCCCTGAGATTCTGTGATACTGATTTTCAAATGCCTGAGAAAATACACGAGCAGGTTGAAGCCCTGCAGAGATAGCAGGCTCTCGCTCATGTTAAGCACAAACCATTACCATTTTGCCAAGACAGCAATTTTTAATCCAGGATGTCACCCAATCCTTACTAAGAGTTCAATGTCATAAACATTCCTTGCACAATGAAAAAGTTCCAATTAAGCCAGTTGCAGAAAAATCCCTTTGACTTCCTTTGTTTTGGTAAAAGGCAGAAACAACACTGTATTAATGGCACCACACAGGGCACAACATTATTTTAAATAAAAGTAAGGACAGGTATATAGACAGCAGATGGCACAATCGCCCAGTGCAGAGCAAACCGAGTACCTGAAACAGTACCCATTACCACTATTCAAAATATATCTCTACAACAATTATTTCATTTCCCAGAAAGCTCACAGTAATAAAAAGGGAACTGCCAGATAAAAGAAACCAAAAGCAATACATTAAAACATGATTATAAAGAGAAACAAGCAGACCGTGAAACTTAATTACACCAAGTTACAACTCTCCCCTTTTTTCTCTTTTCGTTACCATTCTCTTGAGAACTTTTATTTTCTAGAAAGGCAAAACTTCTGCAACGTTTGTGCTGTCAAGCTCAACTATCGCTGAATCTGGCAATTAACTTAAAACTACCGCTTCTAAGAGTAAAACATCTTAACAGAGTTTGAGATCTAGGATTGCTCCGTCTCCTTCTTAACACTAATTTCCTCCAAAGCACGCACAGGCCTTTACCTCTTGCTACACTCAAGCATCGTGGAAGAGCTGCACCCATTTATCCCAGCTCCCTTTCCACAGCTGACCTCACGCCAAAAGAAAGAGTCCTACATGATCACGCACCCATGTATCCTCCAAGCTCATTGATCTCGTTTTTACATTTGTCTTGAGGTGTCATAGACCACGTTGAGTTTTTACATTCAGGGATGAAGGACCAAAAATCCAGCTTTACAGAGCTCTTCGTAATGGAAACGTGGGGGTTTCAGAGAGCTGAGTAACTCCTGATTGGTTTTTCTACAACATTCATGTTCAGTTGACAATTTAAGTTGAATATGTCAAAACCATTACTATTGGACAGTTGCTTTAAAAGGTCTTCTAGGTCATATTTAAGTGAGTTGACCAATCAATGACAACGTTAATTAAAAGGAAGACTGATAAGCATAGTTAAGTGTTTTAAAATTACTTGGTTTTATGAAGCACTAGTACTAACAACTGAGATTGGAATTGATGTTTTGTTTTCCACTTGTAGCCATTTTTTTTTCATTCAAAACTTGTATTTATGGCATCACATAATTAAGTTACACAACAGATGCCTGGAAACTGCTTTGGTGGAAATGTTTCAGTTCAATACAAGATAACAGACCTGTTTATCTTCTAATATACTTGCTAAAAGAAAAAATAATCACTTTCCTGCTATCTTTTCCTATTATTATAATGATAATCTATTCTAAACAACAGTATGTATTTGTAAAACAAAATCACTACACGCAACATCTCCCTCTGTTGAAAACAGTTTGCAGGTGCTTTGTCAGTGGTTTTTTATTATTATTATTTTTCAAAACTAATCTACTTAACTATAGCCCCTCAGGCACAGATTTGTTTTCTTCCATGTTCTGAAGACTGAACAGCATAGTCTTGGCTAATAATTCTTTCCCCAAATTGCAGACTTTTTACTGGTCTGTTTATTTGGATTTTATACAATGTAATTATAGGGAAAAAAGTTATCAGATTCTCAGGGTTTAGATAACAAAAATAAGTTTGATATCAGAAGATCAGAAAGTTTTATTTAAATCCCCCAACAGACTATTTAGTTTTGCAAAAATGCCTTTACAAAATGCCTTTTTCACCTTTGTAACACTGGGTAGATACTTCTTTTTCAATGAAAAGGAACCAGAAAATGGAATTTACACACACACACACACACACAAAAGCAGCATCCCACCCTCTAATATCCTCAAGAGTACCAGGATCTGACAGTGTTTGTTGGAGCATGGAATATTCCACACCACAAACACTACTGAACTTTGAAGGATATACCAAAGAAGAGTAGACATTGTGTTTAGAGACATGTTAGTGATGGTTTTTGTCAGTATTAGGTCAAGGGTTGGACTAGATGATCCGAAAGGTCCCTTCCAATCCAGGCAATTCCATGATTCTAACATCACTACATTGGGTATAAAAAGCAGAAAGAGAAAGAAGGAAAAGGCAAGAGGAGATACAAAGGGTTGAGGAACACCAGGTAAAACTTCTTTCTGTGTGAACAACAGCATGATGACAGTCAGTTCAACCTACTGGAACAGCTCTAAGAACCTGTGTGTCCTTACATGTAGGGAAGAAGGGAATTTTCCCTCAATGAGAAAAAAGAAAGAAAAAAAGTTTCTTCCCTACAGAGAGGTTCTTGGTCATTCCCAAAATTTCATTTTTGGATAACTCACATTCCAGATAGTTTGAGCTAAATCAATCAGTTTGGCTTGAATCATTCTTAAAGTTCTTCTTAGTCATAGACCAGGAAAACAAAGCCATTTGGTAAATCTAAGATGTGGCCCAAACAGTCCAAATCTACTGAAACGTAATTAAAGCCAAAACTTAAGGTTAGGTAAGGAAAATACTTGCTTAATCCTGTCAGTGTATGCTCAGAAGAGCTAAGCATAAAAAGTCTGGAAAGGTCTGTGAGGAAAATAAAGTTGTGCTGCTTGAGAGATGAAGTACGTCCAACCCCCATGTGAGAGGGTTTAAGTATCTTCTAATACTAAGAAGTATATTGGAAGATGAACCACCAGTTTATACACAAATACTACAAGTGTCCCAAGGTTCATGGGAACACTACTCATTCCCTAAACTAGACCTTTGTGAGCATTTTATAGGTGGTGTGATATCACACATGAAGAACCTTGCAAATGAACAAATAGCAGAGCAAAATTTTAGGGATTAGAGCGGTAATTAATAAAAATGTTTGCCTTTTCAAGGAAGAAAGATGCTAAATATTTTGCTTCTCTTCTCCACAAATCTATCCACCAGAAAACTTGGAGAAAACATACAATGACTAGTAAGACTAGGAAGCAAAATAAATTGAAATAACAGGGTCTTGTGACAGGCACAAAAAGCGCAGTCAGTCAGAAGGCTGCCTCCACATAAGGAAATGAGTAATTACTTTACAGCTGTTAATTGGCCATTTGATATATTTAAAACTTAGCATACAAGAACAAAGCACCCTTACTGTTTATGGGGAAGAACAGCTTTAAAAGCTAAGATTAAGCATAACCTGAATTTTCCCTTTTTCTGCAACCAACAGAGAACGTTGTGACCCAGGTAAGAGGAAAAGCTTGTCCAGCTCTTCACTTCAGGGCTGTGTTTCCCAACTTTTTACTTTAACATGAGTATTAAAATCATTAAAACAGAGAAAAGGGCATTTATAACAAAACTGGAACATCAATCAAATTAAAATCCTGCAATTCACAACGTCCAGAACATAAGTCATCTTAAATAAAATTATTATGAGTATGAGCTGCAGAAGAACAACTCAACCATCATTTACCGTGTTTCTGATTGGAATCTTCTTCGGCTCTGGTGGCACATCCTGAGGAACGAATTTCACTGGTTCCTTGATCTGCCTCCTTGATCTTTTGGTCCCATCTGGTAAAGTTTCCATGGCGATATCAGCCTCCATGTCACTGCTACCTGCCTGGTCACACTCCGAGCACTGCCTGCAAAAGGGGAACATTTTCCATTTAAAACCGCAGTCAGAAAAGCAGAAATAGAAATATATGGAAGTGTTTGGGTTTAAAAGAAATTAAAAAGTCAAGAAACCCAATGGACACCTAAAGAAGTCCCTCAAACGTATGATATTTTAAGAAACTCGGCAAAAAATGAGCAAGACGTTCTTATCAGTAGGCTTTTTTTCCCCCCAACAGTGGTTAAACTTTGAAAAATATGATTTTCAAAGTAGGATTTAGGCCCCAAGAAAGATGCACCCTGTTTCACCATTTGCCTCCTACCATATTCCCATTTTTAATGGTGCCCACTGGTCTCTAATCTACTCGTTACTGCAACCGCTGCTGCAGTTTAATCAGGCTTTAGTGGCAGGGATTTAGAAGACATGCCTGGAATGAAAATCAATTTCAGGATGCACTTTCTAGGGGAATAGGTTTTAAATCTGGGGAATAAAAAAAGAGAGAGACAATTAAAGATATAGAAGCTGGAGCTGTAGAGTAACAAACTTTGAACACTGAGTTAAAACAAACAAAAAAAAAAGCATATTGAGTCTTTGAAAAAGTACAAAATCCCAATCAGAACTGCAAAAGTGAGCAGATGCTAAGGTAATGCTATTAGCAAGCTCCATGGCTGAATTAACAAGAGGGGAAATCATCAAGTTTTGGCCTAATTTGCAGAAAATATTAATTTTATACAAAATCATAAATGCAGATGTTAACTAAAAATATGTTAATAAAAACTT
The DNA here is from genome assembly GCA_013400555.1 of Jacana jacana. Lineage (NCBI taxonomy): Eukaryota > Metazoa > Chordata > Aves > Charadriiformes > Jacanidae > Jacana > Jacana jacana. The sequence goes on along the minus strand of VZTM01033744.1, from coordinate 134,639 downwards.
CAAAATTGCACTTACTGCCTAGAGCAAGTTTTTAAATCCCTTCTCACACTACATTTCCAATTCAAAAATCTCTATATCCTTCCAAACAAATTCCAATTCATCACTGTTCTCCTATTAAACATATTCTTTTTATGATACCAAAAAAAGTAAGTCAACATTTTGTTCTGCCATTAATTGGCATTAACATGGATGCAAGCATTAAAAATTACCTAAACAAAGGAGCAAATTTGCTTTGGAAGGAAACAAACAAAAAAAACCCCAGGTATTTAATTACTTGGAGATAAACATTCATACACACTGCTGACAAGAAGGTATATCCATCCTGCATCTGAACAAAACCACCAGGTCAAGTGTGCATGTTGTGTCTGAGCTGATTTCTTCAGATGTTCAAGGGGAACAGTCTTCTCCTGAGAACGTCAGTTTGGGCTAACACAAGATCAATTCCATCAGCTTTCCACGTCTTCTAATTCTTTCAAACTAATCCAAGCAGAAAAATCTCAGATCTCTACTGGTTATACCAGAAGACAACAGCAGTTGTTATGGTCCACTAGACAGACCTCTGGCCACCAAGTCAAAACAGAGGAGCTCTAATCTTGGATTGGATAATTTATCAATGTATTCTTGGCTAAATCAACATCATTGTTCTTCAACTGGAAATGGAACTTTCAGTCCACAACTAAAGAGCTGCATTTAAAAAAAAAATAAAGAATTGAAGTTTTTAATAAGACAAAAATATAGTATAATGTTTTTGCAGTGATATTTGGAGTTGGGAACCAGGCTCTTGGATCTACCACCCCGCACCTAAGTTTTAAATCACTGTTGTTTTTTAGCTCTGCACTACTAAGAGGGAAAGACACTGGCTTTCTTCTACGTAAATTGAGACACTTATACTGAAAGCAGCAATGCAGATCAGCAAAGTGCCTGAGTTCCACTGGGGCCTTATTTATATATAAAAAAAGGAAGCATTTTAACTTTGATGTTAGCAAGGAAGACAACTATCTCTGCTGAGGATGAGGTACATGAAAATTCATGAAAGTTCCTGAAATTCCATTTTTACGGCTGAACTTGCACGAAAACAAGTGGTGCAAGTGCCTCAGCAATCAAATTTAGAAAAAAAAAAGCTATTATCTACATGAAGAAAGCTGCAAAATCATAGTATGGTGAAAGAGAAGGGTGCGTGAATCAACACTAAACTTCACAAATACCCCAAATGTAAGGAAAAAAAAGGGAGAAGTTATAAGGATGAACTTACAGAAAACATCTTGATTTACTGGAATAACCTCAATTCGCACACTCACCCACATCTTATCAACCCTATTATAAAGCAATCAAGCTTCAGCTCTAACATAGTTGGGTTGTTGACTCCCACAGGGCCCACAGAAAAGCTATTACAGACACACGCTCCTCTGACTTGGGAACAATCTCCTTTGTTCTCCTCCAATCTCCTCTAACTTTCAGCTCCAAGTATGGCTTCTTTCAACACAGGTCTTTAAATTCAAGAACTCTTCCCATACTGCTGTTCAACCCAAACATAATCACAGAGAGCAGCAGAGAGACTCCCCTTATTCTTTTTGGCTACACTAAAGTCATGCTCGTTCGGTCTCACCTCTTCAAGGACAAGAGGTGAATAGAGAACCTACCACAGCAGGTCACCTTTCCAACCATTCCACCAATCCAAATATTCCAATCCTCACCTGCCTCTGAATTAGCAAGCACTGCCACACAGCACAAATTAAGAGGAGAAATGGTGCCCAAGATTCAACTTCTGTACACAGGTTTTGTTTTGCTTTTAGTCTGGACCTGCCTCACCCAAACTCACAGAGAAAACCAGTAGGTTTTTATGGAGGAGGACACAGGTCTTGTAGACGTACTCTGTAATAAAACATTTCCTGCAGCGTTAGCAAAGGATCAGACCACTCCAAACTTGAGAAACGTGGAACAAATCTTTAAGATGACATCTTTGCTCTGGTAATTTGAATAAATCCCACTTGTAGAATGACATGCTGGAAGTGGAAAAAAGGGGATGACTGCTCTTATTCTGGAGTACATTTGAACTAAAAATAGTCTGTCAAAGAGCTTCAAAGAGCTCTTCAAAGAGTTTCAGACAGCAATGGTACAGAAAATTTGCCATTTGCAGTGACCCAAATATCCTTCAATCACAATGAGTGACGAATACATACAAATGTATGCTATATGCAATAGTCTATTGCCTTCCTAACTACATAAGTTAATCATTTTATACCATTGAGAGAGTCCAGGGCAGGGCTACCAAGATGATGAAAGGAGTGGAGCATCTCCCATAGGAGGAAAGGTTGAGGGAGTTGGGTCTCTTTAGCTTGGAGAAGAGGAGACTGAGGGGTGACCTTATTAACGTTTATAAATATCTAAAGGGTGAGTTCAGGAGGATGGAACCAGGCTCTTCTCAGTAACATACAATGATAGAACAAGGGGTAATGGGTGCAAGCTGGAACATAGGAGATTTCAGTTAAATATGAGGAAAAACTTCTTCAGGGTGAGAATGACTGAACACTGGCAGGGGCTGCCCAGGGAGGTTGTGGAGTCTCCTTCTCTGGAGACATTCCAAACCCACCTGGAGGCGTTCCGGTGTTCCTGCAGGTAGACCTGCTCTAGGTGTTCCTGCTCTGGCAGGGGGATTGGACTGGATGAGCTTTCAAGGTCCCTTCCAGTCTCTGATATTCTGTGATTCTGTGACTCAGGAGGACAAAGCAATCCAGATGTGTTGGATCACATGAATGAATGTCCAAATACTGAGAGAGCGTTCATGGGATTCCTGGTTAGGAAACTCCAGAGTCCATTCCATCCTGTGCCCCGTACTCCCACAGCAGAGTAACCAGTAAAATAACTGGGTCATCAGCACAAAAATAAAACCCACCAGGACCAATATCATCATTAGTCCTAGTTTTGTTCATCTCAGTCCCCAGCATTCCACGTGCTACCAGAAGTTATCACTGCTTTTCGGCAATCTCATTTCAGTAGAAAGAGCTACTCCTGGTTGGGAGCTGCCGAGTATTTTCTTCATGAAAAAGTCAGTATTTTACAATCAGATTTTGATTCTGTCTGTCAACATATTGATATTGTCTGTCAACACTTGTGTACTGCTTTTGTATCAGGTCAGGTCCCAGTCCATCCAGAATCACAGAATCATTCAGGTTGGAAGAGACCCTTGGAATCATCCAGTCCAACCATCAGCCTCACTCTACAAAGTTCTCCCCTACACCAGATCCCCCAACACCACATCTAATCTACTCTGAAACACAGTCAGGGATGGGGACTCCACCACCTCCCTGGGCAGCTGATTCCACTGACTGACCACTCTTCCTGGGAAGAATTCTTTCCTAATGTCCAGCCTAAACCTACCCTGCTGAATGGCATATGGGGGGGGGGAGCATAGAGGCACACAAGTTGTCAGAGAGAACAAGACTTAATTTTATGATAATGTGTGAATCAAAAGAATATTCTAAAGCTTAATCAACAGGATTTCTAAGAAACTGAAATTTTTCAAATAGCAGTATGCCCCAGCATTTTCCTCTCCGATTAGAGCCGCTGGTCTGCTTTGAAAGCACCACATCAAACCAGGTAGAAATTAATGCTTTCATGTTTTATTATGTAAAATAGTTGTCATGCACTTCATTTCAAAATAAATCCATTTGAAATGAGGACAGGCTTTGAACTTAATAGGGTACATGCAATTTCTTTCTAAAATAGTGAAGATGTATAACTGTTACCTTGGAGAAAACTGTCAGGCCTCTGAACTGGGGAAACACTCAGTGTTAAGTGCTTGAAACCAGTTTCTAAAAATCCGTGAGGCACTGGTGCTCACTAGATCCAAACTCTAATTTCGCTGAGATTAAGATCATTACCTTCCTTTAACGTTGAGGAACATCGAGATCATCAATTAGAATTTTTGCTTTCTTTAACAAATTAGTTTTTAAATACAAAAAAGATTATTTTATTTTATTTTTACTAGTATAAGTAATACTGGATTTAGTCAAATAATTTTGGAATCCTTTTCTAACATATTCTATATTAAGCATTTACAATATATTCTAATTTTAGCATGAAATGGACAAAAAGTATAACTAATCTATGTGGCATCACACACATGAGCAGAGTCATTTGGCATCCTCACAGTATAAAATAAGAAGCGTAAGGAATTAACTCACATTAAACTACCCAAAGTTTAAATAAGTACCTATTGATAACATATAGGATTCTACTCATCCAACCTTTTGCAAAGGCTCAGGTGATCAACTGTGAGTAAAGGATTAGAAGCGATATTGGAACAGAAAGTAAGAATTAAGAAACAATTGCTTTTAACTGACTGTTTTAAAAGAGGATTAAAATCAACATTATTAACCACTTCAAACACCAAACGTTTCATGGGATTTCCCACTACACCCTTTTTCTTACTTTATTTTTTGCATAAGCTCCTGTTTTATCTATACAAATATCTGAAAAGTGCATTGACCTCATATAAAAAAAAAATGGTAAAAATGCACTTTCTTCTAACTTAATCAAAAGATTAAAATTGTATTCAAGAGAGCAAGGGGGTAGAAACCTGGAACTCCAGCTTAAATTAAGGGTCCATTCTATACGCTCTCTACTGATCCCGAAAAGAATAGATAAAGGCATGGTCAATGATGACAAGAATGCAATCAATACAGCTCAATTTCTCTGCTATGATCTCATACTCCAGAATATGCCTTGGCTAATTAGAAGTAAAGTTACATCTGTGAGCTGAGATATAACTGAAGCATGAAATTCACCACAAAGATAAATTGTAGCCTTGAAATAAAAGGATTTTACTACTTAACCTGACCCGTCCTGCCTTCAACACCTACTGAGAATTGTGGCCTCACATCTTGTGGACTGATAGCTTGCAGTGAGCCCTTTCAGCTTTGTTAAAAAGCAGAACAAAACCTGAAGAAGAACCTCCTGTGCAAATGCAAAAGCTACTTAGAGAACAAAAAAGAATTAAAAATACGCTTCCATAAAACATAACCACTTTGTAAATTTGACCAAAGAACTCAGAATGACCTTGAAATACTGAAAAGTCCAAAATCACAGACTACATTAAATAATTAAAGGATAATTAAGTTTGGAAAAATATTAGGGATGGTGAAAACATTTACAAGTATTTTTCTGAAGATCTGGAGAGAGCGTTGCTTCTCTGGGTCCTAAGATAAACTGAAGAAAGTTTTTAATTTCCTGAAGGTGGCCTATTGTTTCCTACCATTCTTGTAGAGCACCATTAATAATCAAAAATAAACTCAAAAGCTAAGAAAATTAAAGCTATAATCTACATCTACATTTATAATGAGAAAATCTTTATGGTTTTTTTTTTTTTACCTTGAAATATCACTGCCAATAACCCAAAAATAAAATCCCTCAGTTCAGATTGCATCATAGCACTGCCTAAAATGCTTAGGATTTGGAAACTTATTCGTGTTTATGTCCTACTTAAAGTACAGAGACAAGATATCAACTGCACTCTCACCAGTAACTGTTCTTGGTCTTCCTTGGCATCCTTGTAAGAGGTGGATCCAGGCAACCGAGATGATAATGGAGTTTACAGGTATCACACAGCAGCAAGAGGTGTTGGTCATGGTTCTTCTTGCAAATTCCACAACTTTTAATGTAGGTAGCAGAAAAGCATTAGAATTAAATTTAAAAATCATAGAGAACAAATGATACATCCCAGCACAACCCTCAGTTTCAATACCAACATGTGGCAACTTTCATTTGAATGCATCATTTAAATGCATAATTACTTTTTGAAGAGCTTCTCCCTATATACAGTAAAGCATCAAATGCACCTAATATAGTTAACTTCAGATTAAAATGTCTTTCAATCTAATTTTTTGAGGAATTCTAACCAGTCAGTAATCACTTGATACTTCAGTAAAATGTACCAGTGGGAAATGAGAAAAATATTACCTGTGCCATACAAAAGCTTAAACAGAAAATTATGCTGCTATTATCAGTCTTAACAATCATGTGCTCATTTTAATAATGAAATGGGTCTGTGTTGCTATTATGTTGGGCAATGTATCAACTCCTAAGAAATTACATTTCCTTTTTATTATTTACTGGAATTGAAGTTTTAGCTATTTCAAAATGACCAGGTGTTCCTTGATTCCATTATAAATTGGGAGGAACTAAATGAGCTGGATTTAAATAGAACAGAACTAGAAAAGCACGACTCCTGCTAATCGTTTGGGTATACATCTAAATGGCCAAATCCTCAGCCCAGTGCTGTGTTTCTCAAGAACTGGAGACAGAACTTCTCTGCTATGAGGGTGGCAGAGCCCTGGCAGAGGCTGCCCAAAGAGATGGTGGAGTCTCCATCCCTGGAGACATTCAAGCCTCCCTGGACACGTTCCTGTGGGACCTGCTCTGACTGACCCTGCTCTGGCAGTGGGTTGGACTAAAGGATCTCCAGAGGTCCCTTCCAACGCCAGAGCATTCTGTGATTCTGAGAGTCCCACCTCTTGCAGCACTAGAATTAATTTTTGCTTCTGTAACTTTTCTTCTTTCAGCCCACATGCTGGGCGAGATACTGCCCACTGGCTGCAGCTGGAGATAAGTGACAGACCGTGCCATTTCTCAGCTGGTGGCCAAAGAAGAAGGAAGATTCAATATGAGATATATATGTATATTGCCCAGACACACACTGGGATCCCAGCATAATTTCCAATCTTAGGCTGAGTTAAAACCCAGTCAGTAGCTTCCCAACTTATAGACAAAAAAAGGCAAAATGATGACAGGATAAGTGGACCTGTTTTATTTTCTTGGGAATTAGGAAGGAAACTTGAAACACGGGCTATCCCACCACAGTTGACAACCCATAAGCAAAAAGTAAAAATTCTTACATGGCAAGCGTTTTGTGCACCCCATCACTGTGACTGGGCAGCACTGCTGGCCAAATTGTCCACACAGATGACTGATGTGTGCTTAGATACTGTTTGACTTGGCCTTCAGAAGTCAAGTAAAATGTCTAGAAAATTCTGAAGCATTCTGTTGACCAAAAATGAAGCAAACTGTTGTCTCTTAGCACTTTTCACAGAATCACAGAATATCAGGGATTGGAAGGGACCTTGAAAAATCATCTAGTCCAATCCCCCTGCCGGGCAGGAACACCTAGAGCAGAAGTTCCTAGATACTGTGTCTGTTCTGCCAAGACTTCATTACTTGCCTATAAAGGACGGCCGGAAGCGTAGATGTCTTTTGCGTTCCTCCTTCCTTTTTACTCGGTTTCCTTTCCTTAGGAGCACGTAAAATTGCCGGTATGTTCAATTTCTGTTGGATTTGAACAAAGGAAGCAGATGTGAACAAGTGAAGAGCCTTGAGGCTTTTAGAGAACCCCACTCCAATCTCCACGCACAAAGAACGAGACTCAAGTGACGAGTGGGAACTGGGGTAGGTTGAGATTTTGCAGACAAGAGCAACTACAGATATTTGTATTACAAAGTCATACTGGGATAAAGTAATATCACTGTATTTTTTTTCTGATTCAATAAGTAAACAAAACTCACATTGAAACACTAGCTTTTAAAGTGATTCTGCAAGCTTCAGAGGGATGGACAAGAAGGCATTTATCTAAGCAGCTGAAACAAGAAATGGCAAATTCCTGGGACTGACAGAATACTGAGGCAGTTTATTTTCCCCATCATCCCTGCTACACCGGTGCTCAATAGGTTAATTAGAAAAATTATCTTATTGGACCAAGCCCTCCAACAAAGCAGAGGAGATTCTCTTCGGGTTTCTCCTAATCTGCAGTGTGCGAGTTTCTCAGACAGCAACCATCGATCAAAGTCAGTTCTCAGCAGCCCCGTGGGTCTGCATCTGTTCAGCCAACTGGAAAAAAATGTCATGCAAGCTGTGCAAATGAATTCTACTTAACTCTTCTTCTGGCTTGTTTTTTTTTTTTTTTTTCCTTTCTTGTTTAGTAACATTTGCACTAGGAAATATATTTGTGAATACTTACTCAAAGCCATCTTAAAAAGGAGGGGAAAACAACCTTGATTCAAGAGGTACGTTATATGAGAATCCTTCTTCACCAATAGCAAAGGCAGACAAACACAACCAGAAAAAGCTGGTCTATCTTAAGACCCACAACTGCATAATGGAAGGGTAAGCCTTGTTTTCTGGACAGCAGCACAATCCCAGTGGTATCAAAAGGCACAAAAAATTGTGACCTAATTGTATGCTTGCATTTTCCCAATGAACAATTTCTTCAATCTTCCTTAAAAGTGTAACTGGCAATCTTTTCAACCTCTGTCATCTCAAAAGTCCACTGCCATTTAATACCTTTGACATAAAATATATATCAAAACATGGCAAGGTTCTATACTTCTCTCTTTGCTCCATGTGTATCAAAGAGAACAAAGATATTCGCTGGCCACAGGAACCAATCCAAATCTGCTCTTCTCCTGGATGTTTGTATTCATTTGACCAAAATGCTCTACCCAGTTAAAAACCATCACATATACACTGCAGTTTTTAAGATCTGTATCTTATACAAGCCATAAAGAGTTACCATATAATTACAAGCGTACAGTAACTAAAGACAATGTGGAGAAAACATGGTAGGATTAACACATGCTTCATCCCAAATGACAGGTTAATCAGTTTTACCAAAAGAAAGAATTTTGCAAACAAGATCACTATTACAACAAGAAAATTCATCTACAGGTTCCCAATAGGTGGTTTGCAGAAGTCTAGGTACTTGAGTCAGGAAACATTATCCGCAGAGCAAAGCCTGGGTCTGCTCCAATCAATTTATTCGGCCACAGAACAAAATCCTTGGGACACCAGCTCTGCCTACGGACTAGGAAAAAAGGGGGGGGGGGAAACCCCCACTCACCTGTCCAATGATTCTGCCCAGCAGAGCCCAAATGCCTTGCCCTTCATTTCGCAGTTTTCCATTCATGTTTTGTAGCTCTTCCAAGGATTCACACAGCTGGAAAGTTAAAGAACAAGGACAGAAAAATCAACAGGAATGAAAATGCATTTAGAGCTATTGAATAAAATTCAGTGGACCTCTTACCTATCTAGGGTGCATTACTTTAGTGTGGGAATAACTCATGGCAAGATAGCTGATAGAATATTTTTATAAAAGAGTAGTTTAAAAGAAATACATTTTTAAATAGCACTTTTAAAGAAAGAAAGGTTTGTATCTTTCATCCTAAATCATTTTGTTTGGAAAGCAGAGCACTATCAAAGTTAACAACAGCAACACCACAACAGTACAACAGTTCATTATCCCTTTTTTGTCACCTTATTGTACTCCACATGAAGCTTTTCTTGCTCGTTTTCTAATTTATCCTTGATATTCTTCTGCTCAGCCATGTTCTCCTGGATTTGAATCATCCGCATATTTCTCTCTATTTAAAAGAAAATGGCATTATTTCCTACCCTTGGCTACGGTTTCAAGTTTTAAGCACAGAAAAAAGCGAAGCAATGGAAAGCATAAAGCCACAGCAACACACAACTACCAACTATCCCCTACAGGTTATTCACACAGATTGAGTGAATGGGCAACACACACTTTCTGCTGAGTAACTAGTGTAGTTATTTCAATGGTGAGGTTTGATCAGTGATCTCGAGAACAACCCCAAAGACAAAACCATGCCATTCCACACAGAAAGGCAGGAAACCAAAAGAAATAGAATAACACCAAAGGTTCCTGCGTAAATACGGATATCAAGCAGTAATATACCTGATCTAAAAGGAAGATATAATTCATATTTATCTATTGATAACAAAGAGATACCAACAAAATAAAAAAGCCTATCATAGAATGGTTTGGGTTGGAAGGGACCTTAAAGATAATTGAGTTCCAACCCTCCTGCCATGGGCAGGGACATCTGGTCTCTTCTCACAGGTNGCATCCACAACTTCTCTGGGCACCTTCTTCAAGCCTCTCACCACACTCAGAGCAAAGAATTTCTTCCTGAGATCTAGTATCCTACTCCACGTATGCACCTGAAAGACCTGATCCCAGAAGGTGGCGCTACTTGTCTAAAGCACAGGAGCTCTTCCACAGTGATGGTACCTACTGCCAACTCCTCAACATTCCCATTCCCTCCCTGAGTGAAAGGATTTCAGCTGAATCACTGTGGAATTCCCATTTCTTTGGTGCTAAAGAAGAAAGCCAGCCCCATCCAACCTGGCCTTAAACACCTCCAGGGATGGGACTTCCACAGCTTCTCTGGGCAACGTGGATCAGATACAGCAAAGTGATTATATTTCATTGAGAAAAACGTGTGATTCTCACTCTTACCAAGGTAGTAATTCACAAAATCAGCAGTGAGAGCCGGCTGTTTATGTTTTCTTCTTCCATCAACGCTGGAACTGGTATCTGAAGTATCCACTGGGAAAATATCTGTGCTAATTCCCATTAACTCAGCTTTGCGCATAAGCTTCCGTATGGCTGAGGCGCTGCTGGTGAGGGGCCGTGGCAACTTCTCCCTGGGGACCCAGGCCTGGGGCCGGGTGGTGCGGGCCAGCTCGGCCTTGGCACGATACTGCTGTAGCCTGGCATTGATTCGGGCCTGCAATGAAAAATTTCTATACATTAAAACCATAAGGGAACAATTCCAAACCTGTTCTTGAGTTATATCTCTTTCCAGAACGCGCCCACAACTTACTTATATTCATCCCAGAACTCTCCAGCTCAAGAAACAGCCACTGATGCGGGCATTTCAGATCTTACTTCCAAACACAGACACAAATAACATTATCCTCCACCAGGTTTCTGAGGTAGTCACAGCTTTTTGATGAGATTTCCCCACCAATGGAAGTAACACAGCTGACCACTGGCTTTCAGACAAACCCCCCTAATAATGATCATCTGCTGGGACTGTGAAAAGTTACTACCGGGAGGAGCCTGAGCTGAGCTATGGAAAATGCATTTAGATACATTTTAAATTGGTATCTACAGGAGCAACAGAAGTTGATGAATAGCATTTTTGCCATATTTGACATCTTTTCATAGGAACTCCTTTCTCAATGCCATATTTCCTTATAAATGTTAAGCCAGCTGGTTATAACGTGCCAAACACCCAACTGAAACAGAAGTGAAGCGGGAAGAGAAGCTCAGGGTGTATATTGTCAATCACTTCTGTATATTTGTGACTGTCTGGGAGATCAACCCCAGAAGATCACGTGGTTACGGACAGGTGGAAAACGCTGTCTCGTGGGAACTCTGTGTAGCGGCAATTCTAGCAGAAAACGGTATCAACCTGCAAACCTTGAGAGGCAAAACTCCAGCAGACTCTCAGTTAGAAGTTGTTTACTTGCCTGCAGGAAGAAGACACTAAACTAATCCAACTGCCCCACCATATGGCAGGAGATACTCCCGAGACAAAAGTGTGTGTGGATGTACAGGCTGTGGGTAAGGAACGTCAAACAGCATGGCTGAAGGTGGTATTACAGACGGTTTAACACACGTTACCTTACTAAGTCTTGAACATTAATGACCAAGAAACATTTGGAGGCCAGCTCTGACCCCAAGGGGTTTTTCACTTGGACCCACAGCAGCCACCACCCTACAGGACCTACCTGCAGCCACCACCCTGGGAAGGGTTTAGAGTATCTTCGCTAATTACACGCTCAGTTCTGAAACCCTTGGGGTCATTGAAGATGCCATGCAGCTGTATACCCAGAGTTTTATACCAGCAACAGATGACAGACTAAAATCACTGTTGCCTAGATGGAATCCTGAGCTCAAGTATATGCTTTACGAGCAAAATATTCATTTCCTTTATTTCCTTTTTTGATATATAATCACAGAATGGTTATGACCTTAAAGGTTACCCAGTCCCACCACCTGCCCTGGGCAGGGACACCCCTCACCAAACTAAAAGCCCTGTCCAACCTGGCCCTGCCTCCAGGGATGGGGCAGCCATAGCTTCTCTGGGCATATAAAAGAAGTATTTCAATGTAGGACATCTTCCAACAATCCATTCTATTCTAACATTCTAACAAGACATCCTATTCTTTACAGAGTTTCACTTTCTTGGGCCACAGGACTTGCCAGACCATTGGCTCAGTTATTCCTGTCTGGGCTACAAAAGCACCAAATAGCTACTTTTTCTCCTTCAAAAGTGTGCCTCAAAGATCCACTTTCACAACACCAGATAAATTATTTCTACAACTGCATCTTATTTATGTTTGTTAACCTTATTTAAGACTACAAACTCCCCTGCAAGTATAAACATATGTATGCTACTTACATACATACACACTATAAATAGGTATTTACTAAACAGTTTTCCCAGACTAAGCTGTCTCAAGCTTATTTCTCAGACAAAATCCTAATTTAGCCAAAATGGTTGAATTTACTGGTGGGATTTTAGCTTCCTCACGCAGACAACACAGGGTAGGGGCAGGGGTGAATTTATACATACTTTGTGTCAACTCCCCTGTCAGACATTTCTAATGTGTTTTAAGTACCCCTTACAGTTCTGCATTTCTAAAATGTCTCAGAAAGCATTCAAAAAAAACTACTTCATAAAATCCCAGTAAGTACAACTGGACATGGCAATGTATTTTTCAAGCATCCCATCTCTTTCCATCCATGTAAACTCACCCCCCCCCCCCCCCACACCCATCAACCACAGNCCCCCCCCCCCCCCCCCAAACTAATGCAAACTAGATCCATGAATGGTGAAATCAAGTGGTTTTACAAAATGTACATGAGTTATCAAATTTGTATCACGGTGCCTATGACACCACGTCAAGTAACTGCACCTGCAGTTTTCAGCATAAACCTTTTCCAAACATTTCTTGGTTTGGGGGAAAGTAAAAGTAGAGGAAGAGAGGGGAACTTTTATCAGCACAGCATCCCAAATGCCTCAATAAAAACTTAATAAATCCCACTGGACCCAAAATGATTTTGACAATCGCCACTTATCATTATGTTGAGTATTGTCCATACTATTGAGATGTCTCCACCATCCAGGTGCATTTCACCTAACAGAGAGCTGAGCCTATTCAGTGAGAATTACATATCCAGTACCCCACAGAAAAAAATATTATTCAAAATTCATCTATGATAGGGTTTGCTCATATTCATCCTCACCTGCACAGGTAATTTAAAATTAATATTTTCTTCTCCTATTCAAATATCTTTGAAGAACTAGAAAGGCAGGATTTTTTAAATAAGAAGTTTGATGGTAGGAAGATTAGTTTTCTGATCGTTGCACTACAGTTCTCCCTTCAGAAAAAACCCTCAGTTATTTCTGTCCCATAACTGCCTTGCATTATTTACAGCATCTGCTACTTTCTACAACAAATTAGGCAAGATTCGCTCAGACAACAAACTGCTTTTCTACACAGCTCTGGTTTTCCCACAGGCTGAGTTCAGCCTAAGCAGTGATAGAAAATATGCCCTAAATTCCTCAGAATCAGAAAAAAACAATAAAGTACACACATTAAAACATATCAAATACAGTTTCCCTTAGAAAGACGGAAACCTTTACATCAACAAGACATTTCTCAGTTGAGCTTATGCAGTAACCAACAGCTTTACATGGATCTGCCACTAGACAAGGGTACAGGAACTGCCTATGATTTTCACTCAGCCCCCACTCAGCAGCACAGACTCAGTTTCTCCAACCTGTGTATTTTTCTACCTATTTCTCCTAGGAAATCTCTACTGTGAAAAAAACCCCAGCACATAGAATTCTACTTCAGCCTAGAAAAAAAGGTGGAAAAGGATTTAACAAGAAAAATCTCCAGGCAAGCTAAACTCTTCTGCCAAGTTCAAGATATTACTAAAGGGTGAGGGGGGGAGTGGATTTTTACTGAACTTGAATAAAATGTTAAACAAAATTGATGAATTATGTTGACAATGTAATTACCAGGGTTTTGCCACAGAACCAAAGTAAGATTTTTCAATTCAGGCAAGTACAGATATCCCCATTTCATCATTTAATGAATTGAGAATTGTTCTTCGAGACCAAAATTCACTGCTTTGTTAAAGGACTGGGCACTGTCAATATCTTCCACATTTCATTTCCTGCTATAACAACAACAACAACTTCCCATCCTCCTCATTTCCTCCTCGTTTGAGGTGGGTGATGAACACAGACAGGGGTGTCTCATGCACACAATACCTGAGCTTCTGGAGAGAGCTGCTTTTCTCTTTCCTGCAAGGACATTTTACAGTAAGATTGTAAAGCCAAGTAGTTCTTCCGCTTCCATTTTCTGTCTAACCTGTCCGCATGCTGTTTACAATAAGCAAAAAAAGGGTCAGCTATATCCTGTTTCAGAGAAAACAAAGGGGAAGGAATGAAAATAAAGTAAGACATACAAGGCCAAAAGGCTCTGAACAGCACAAACATTCTGGCAAACAGTTCTAACATCCAAGTACACATGTTTTTAAAAACAACTAAGAAGTATGTTTCTAAACCAGTTTTGTCATGTTGATGAAATTGTTTTGACTGTGTGACCCTAAACATCTAAAATGCATTAACTATTTAACTCTCTGCTGTTCAATCATTGTCCTATTTTCTCATTCCTAGAAAAAACAGAATTACAGGATGATATGGGGTTGGAATGGACCTCTGGAGATCATCTGGTCCAACCCCCTGCCAGAGCAGGTCCCACAGGAACACGTCCAGGTGGGGTGTCAATGTCTCCAGAGACGGAGACTCCACCACCTCTCTGGGCAGATTCTTCCAGGGCTCTGTCACCCTCAAAAAGAAAATGTTCCTCCTCACATTGGGTGGCAATTCCTATGTTCAAGTTTGTGCCTGTTAACTCTTGTCCTGTCACTGGATGCCACTGAAAAAAGACTGGCCCCATCCTCCTGACACCCACCCTTGAAGTATTTATAGGTGTCTTCTCTTCTCCAGACTAAAAAGACCCAAGTCCCTCAGCCTTTCCTCAGCAGAGAGATGCTCCAGGACCCTCATCATTTTTTTCAGTCCTCTGCTGTACCCTGTCCAGCAGTTCCCTGTCCTTCTGGAACTGGGGAGCCCAGAACTGGTCCCAGTGCTACAGATGCCACTAGATCCAGTAGAAGAAATTCCTAAATCCAAACCCATTTGAGATATAACACGTATCGTTAACTCCCTGTTGCTTCACTCTGTCTTTTGCATGATAAACTCCAAGGGATTATCAATTCTGAAGAACACAAAGGCTATATATCTGCTTTTCTCAAATGATTTTCTAAATGTTTTCAGTGGCTATACTCCCACCTGATTTATCATCCCTCAGATGGTTATTTTTTTCCATTTTTTATTCTTTGCTCCATCAGATCTGCACATTATCATGGCTGTACGTTTATAGCAACTTTTAGCACTTGCAAACCCTGCAAGCAGGCTACACGTATCTGAGCCACGAGGAGACAGGGTTTGAGAAGTATATTTCATTGCCAATATATTTTTAAAAGGTGTAGAAACATAATCATAAAGCCACAGACTAAGATGAAAAACTTAAGTCTTCCTCTATCAAGCAACACAATTTTAAGGTGGAAAGGCAAGTAAATGCATACGCCCAGGAGAAATTTTCACAGGGTTTGAAGAATCAACTTTATATATAATTTAAGGACAACAGTGAGGTAGCTGTGCTAATCTCCCTATTTATCAGTCTCACAGAGGGCAGTATGTTGTGATTCCTTTAAGAATTACCTTGTGGTCCCCTGTTTTCAGTAACCAAAGCATCGATGTCAACAGTGCAAGTGACACTGGTTACTGTGCTGCCTGTGGTGCTTCCTAAGGCAGTGAGAAGGTAAACTGTGCAGCCACGAACACGACAGGCTTAATCCAAATTATAGGTATTAGGCTGGAATTAGGCAACCTAAAAGTACTTATACTGTAAAAATGAATTCAGAAGTAGGAGCTTCAAATCTCAGTTGCTTTAATCATATAAGAGGGGGAAAACCGGTAAGAACAGGTATTAAAGGAGTTATCAGTAGGTTATAGGTGTCTGCTGTTCATTCCGATTCCTAAGATTAATGTCACCACAAGTAAAGTCATGTACCTGTACTGCCATTTGAAGCAAATGCTGGAAAATATGCCTGAAAAATGGCATTACAAACATGGTTGGTTTCTCAAGACAGTGCTATTTGCTATGAAAGAGAGGTTACTATAGCACATAAACACCTGGGTAAAAATGTCAACCTAGGTGAATGTGGAGAATCAGAATTCACGTGTGTACTGACTGATTGCCTCTTCAGCCAACCTCTCTGTTGACCTTCTCCATCCCTTTTTTCCAGGCCCTTTCAAAAAGTGCTCAGAGTTGAACAATCTGGTGAACAAAGAGCACTCCCCAGGCAGTCTCTTTACTCAGCCTGGGACTCGCTCAGGGTAAGTGACCAAAACAAAGAGGCAGGATTTCAAGTCATCTTCACAAGCCTGCCATACAACTCTTTATTCTATCCTTTCCATAGGTACCTCTTCTGCTGCTGCTTCCGAGAGGAGACCTTCTTTCTGAGCGCAGGTCACGTGGAAATAAGCTCTGCACATCCCAGCGTCACAACTAATGCAGACCCCAGTTCTGGCAAAACGAGGATCTTCACAGAAACTGCATTCCTTGATCAAGAAAAGCAGGAAATGCCACAGTAAACATTCCAGGCGTGTTTTGCTTAATATTTGATAATTTACACCTTACATATTAAAAAGCAAATGGGCAGGCTTACTCCTGTGTGGTGCAGAACTCCAGTGTGCTACTGACAGTTGACACTACTTAAAATTTCATTGATTTCATTTTTCAACTAGCCATGGAAAAGGGCTTGACCAACCTCAATGACAGGTTGGATGAATTTTTATGTGGACTTCTGTGTCTTCCTCGTCCCTTCAGAGCAACAACTAAACAAACTACTACTCTCACAATTCGTTTGTAATTAATCAGTATCCTATCACCAAAAAACCCAACATTGCAGCTCAGTAAATGTTCAACTGTTCAGAGGACAAAAAGGGGAAGGGGAAGGAAAAGGGGAAGGGGAAGGAAAAGGGGAAGGGGAAGGAAAAGGGGAAGGGGAAGGAAAAGGGGAAGGGGAAGGAAAAGGGGAAGGGGAAAGGGGAAAATAGAAAAAAGGAAAAGGGAAAAAAAGAAAAAAAGAAAAAAATNAAGGGGAAGGGGAAGGGGAAGGGGAAGGAAAAGGGGAAGGGGAAGGAAAAGGGGAAGGGGAAAGGGGAAAATAGAAAAAAGGAAAAGGGAAAAAAAGAAAAAAAGAAAAAAATAATAGAGCAGTGCTCTGTATGACTGAAAACAATAGATAATTACATAGATGTCCATTGATAAGCAAGAACTGAGGAGCAAATGTGTGACAATGCAAGAAGGAATATCTAAGAATTGTAAATATCAGTAAAAAAGGCTGTGATTCACTCAAGCACTGCCCTAGGGCTTCAGCTACCTGCCTTCTAGAGAGCTGGTAACACGGCATACTGGCATCCCCTAATGTGACCCGGAAAAAACACTCCTCTTATTTTTCAGCCAGATCAATTCTTCAGTCTGTTTTTTCACCACAAATTCCTGCCAAACTGCTGTGCCAGCAAACCAGGGTAACAGGCACGCAAGCGGGAACACGCAGATGATAGTAAAAAAATGATATAAACTGATAAAAATTATATAAAAATGATAGAGGTGTGCATTTCCCCCTCTCTCCCAACCGGAGAGGGAACGGGGCTGTGTGTCACCTCCAGAAATTATCTCCACACAGAAAGTCAAACTACGACAGAAAGGAAGGGCAAAGGAAACTCGGCGAGTGAAGAACCTCAAACCACCACCCTGTCCACTACAGAAGGGCACCCTTTAGCTGTGGAACAATAGGTGACAGGTAAGAAATGGAGCAAATAAGGAGTATTATGTTAAGCTGGTTTTGCAGGGGGAAAATTTACCCACAGAAGCTGTAAATTCCTGTCTCGATACAGCCAAACAGCATTCGTTTGTTGTGGGTCTGCAAGAGGAATGAGTCCCCATCTGTGTGGTTCCCTTTCACCTTATTCACAGCAGTAAAATACAGCCAAACTCTTAGCCCTGCTCCTATACATCACTCATGTTACTGAAAAAGAAAATAGTAATAGTGTGTGACTCATTGCAACAAGAATTTATAGGTTTGGGTAGCTTGCTCCAACTTCTTTTTTTTATACAAACTTTTCTAAACAATCCTAAACGCCTCAGCAGGCCCAGGCTGAACACGCTTCTCATCCAATTATGGTGCACACGGGCAATCCAAAGTGTTTTCATTCATTTTACATATTTACACATATTTTTTTAAAATGTACCATGTATTTTCATTCAACTTGACAAGGTGGCATTCCAGGAAATGACACTGACTACGCCCAAATGAAGCATTATGGTAGGAGTTCAACCACGTTCCCCCGCAGTACCCTATAGATATGGCTTCTCTGCCCACTCCCCATTAGCTACAAAAACAGTAATTAGCAAATTACAGAGTGCTGCCCTCTGCCCATGGCAATGCTTTTCTGCACAGTTTGTGTGTACAGTTTGTCACCTTTGACCTGGACTGAAAACATTTATGTGTACAATTATTTTAATTTTGGAGCCATTTTTGTCTGCTCGGGATGAGGACCCCAGGTTGTTGTGGATTGTTGTTCTGTTCTTTTAAACACTGCTTGGCAGCAACCTTTGTGTATGGATTCTAGCTTATAATTATATACGACCAAAAGTAGTTCTTACTGAATGTAGATCTGTCTCTTTCTTAACCCACCCAACCTTCCATTTCTCATCCCATAAATCCTCTTCATTTTCCATCCATATTCTGACAGTCTGCCACTAGCTGACTTTAAAAAAGAGTAATTAGCAGCTGTGTAAAAATAAGGGAAATGAGGGTGAAAACAGCAACAGAGATTATGAGCAACAGTGGTGGGGGAAACAGAAAGAAAGAGGGAGGGAAAAGCAATGGCTGAACAACCATGAACAAACTTTGTGTCATTTTCAGTCCCAAACTTCACTGCAATGGTTATAAACCAGAAGATATAAAGTTGGCAAGAAGTGTATTATTCTATTATAGGTAAAAATGTAAAATAAAGTTACCCCTTGGCAGTATGCCTCTTCCAAACTTACCTTGGCACCGTACTTTGAGTAATTCATTTCTGTAAGCGTTACTGGCCGCAGTTTGTCAATGTCCCCAAATGCCACTCCTGGAACATAGAGGGCACAAACAATATGGACCCACCTAAAACAGCAGATAAAACTAGGTTACCTTAATCCACGTTTTCATCCTGTATTACTATACTCACCATCTGCAGATTTCAAAGGACCTTGTAAACGTTACAGAAGAAGAAATGTGTTTGAAGGGAAGGACATGAGAAGTAGGGAGAGAACTCACATTTGGAACTTGGTGCTCCCATTCCAAATTATTTGGAACTTCCTATTCCCAACTCCCACTTGGAAGTTCACACACCGAACCATGGGGTTAGGCTTTTCAAAGCCTATTCAGTTCTAAACAGAGGGGAGCTGTATTGCAGAAAAGCCTGTCTGAAACTCAGATGAAGAGATCATTACATTACTCAGCTGTACTCTTGCTGGCCATGAACACACTGGAGGGTCAAAGGTCTCAACTTTCAGCCCCAAGAGGCATAAAATTAGAGAGCAGGAATCTGGACCTCAGTGTCTGGTCATTAAATACAACGCAACGGTAACAGCTTCAGCCTCCTGTCTGCCTTTGAGAGACATTTTCACCATCTTCTGAAACTCCCAGATACCCAAAAAGCAACCCCTGAAGCAGAAGACACATTTTCTTCTTGTTGGGTAATGAACCTAGATCCTAAAGATCGAAAAGGTCCAACCCTCACTGTCACAAACCATCAGTTCGTGCCAGACTCAAAATCTGCTCTACCCAGCACACAGGACTCGCATCAACCGAGACAAACGACTCCAAAACCCAAAGCCTTCCTTCCCAAAATAATTTATCAAAATTCCAGAAACTATTTGCTACCCCTTGCTAAGTCACTAGGTGGTAGTAAACTGCCACCGACAGAAAGTACTTTCTGGTACCTTCAAATAGCCAAGAAGACAGATTTGCAGCTGCAGAGGTGTGTAGCTGCCACTTGAGCTCCCAGATGACAGGGGATTACAAGAGACTTTGGACACAACTGAGCTAAAATATCCTGTGTTTGAGCACATACCTTAGTTCAGCACTTTCCAATCTTCCCAGTCACAGTATATCTATTAGTAGAGAAGACCAGAACTTCTAATAGAATCAGGGAATCTACTCCCTGGGTTCAAGAAGACTCATGACAACGACAGAAACACATCTTCCCTTGGCTCCTCCATTACCCACATACTGCAATTTTCCAGTTTCCTTAAACACCAGGGGTTCAGCACAGACATATCACCCCCTACTTAAACCTGCATCCACCCTGCTGTGCCCTGCTGTTCCAACTTTCTACCACTCTTTAGCCTATCTCTTCTCCCTCCTCTTTGTTTTCCATATCACTTAAAGAAACCCCCAACAGCTGGGACCAGAGCAGTAAGATCTTGGCTATAGCTGCACTTAAACAGCACGTTTATTCACCTGCTGTAGGTTAAATTTGGCTCTCTACAGATGAGAGAAGTCCTGAAACTGATGGTTCCACTAATCAGGAGCTACATTTAATGCTGATTTCCCATGTTTCCCATCAGTGGTCCTTAGACCTACAATGCTGGAATTCCTCATGTTCAGAATTCTTAAGTTGCATCTTAACTATATACAAGTCATATGTCTGAAGAGAAGCTCCAAAAAAAGTAGGATGAGAAAGCCAGCTCAAAAATACACACACATTTCAGTCTTTGCAAAGTTCCTGCCATGTGTGAGATTGGCAGACACTGAAGATTAAGCATTTTCCCTAAAAATAGTCCATGATAATACCTGGATAACAGAAAAAAAACCCCAAAAACCAAAAACCAAATCCAAAAAACCCCAAACCCCAACAGTAACAGTAAGAAACTACTTGGAAGCCATTAACTCACTTCACTCTTCAGAAATTTCTCAGAAAGCCTACCGTGAGCCCCAACACTGACAGACCCACAGCATCTCACCTGATGGGACTCTTTTCAACTGCATGTTTGAAACACGTTCTTACCCTATAGTTACATCACTCAGGTTTGAGATGAAGTGATCGATTCCCTTTAAAATATGAAACCTTAGAACAGTGAGAACCATGCATACCCCAAATACACACTTATGGGGGTATAACACACTCCAGCATGGTGGCACAGCCCCCTAACTTCATACATTTGGACAAAAGAAAATAAGATTCTTCTCATTACTATAGGAAAAGGGCATCTTTGCCTCCCCACAACAGCTAAGGAGGCACAAAATACTCCTCAGGAAGAGCAAGGGAGCAAGTGGTACCATCTCTGCCCTTCCACGCTGCCTCCGGAACTGGCAAGAGCTGGGCCTCAGTCACCACCATACCTTTATGAAACATTCTTCCACAACAATAAGCATATGCCTGTGAATAAACATGCATTTTGGTAAACACTACATATTTACTGAAATAAATACATCATTTCAATTAATGTACTTGTTTTCAAAAGGAATCAAGACTTTTTTTCCTCTTTTTTTTTAAAAAACAAAACGCCAGATGTAAAATGAGACTTGTGACCTTGAGATAAAGAGACCCCTTGCCTGTAAATAAAAGCCACCTGAGTTCTTCAGGGCTTCTTTTCTAGGTCTTTCCATCGATTTCAGAGGTGTTACACACAGCAGAGTTGTACGAACGGAAGTTACACATCTCCTCAATTCCTATTCTTCCCCAAAATCCAAGGTTCTGGCTGGAGATTCCCGATAGCCGGTTTTAACGCAGGCTCCGAAAGGCACCCGCCAAAGCTCCATATAGAGATACGCATCTTCTACCAGCAGCTGCTTCCCAATTCCATTTGCACAGTTCTCTCATGCTCCACTGGTGTACTAAATGCTGCTGCACTCCGTAGGAGTTTATCTACGATAAAGCCAACAGCTGGCTGCTTGCTCCGTATTGACCTTCTCAAAATGTTTTAGTACATGTCACCCAAGTATTACAGTATTCCCCACTTCAGCTGCCATTCCAGGGTGATTGGCACACGGGGGCCTCAGTTCTTTAACCACCTCTAGGCGAACTCAGACCCGAATCTTTATTAAAAAACCACACACAAGTCAGTCAAGTTCACAGCTGAAGCGATTTCAACTGCTTTTAATACCGGTTCTAAATATTTTCCTCCTCATTTGTTTAGCTGCACATGTTTTAGAAGCTTGTAATTAAGACAAATTGGGTAATCAAAGAAGAATAATCTTCCTTGTTACTTTACCATCCATTTAGCTTGGAGCAACGCTGACAGATGTTGATTAGGGAAGAAGAAAAACTCCACACCGAAACAAGGACGGAATTCATATTCTTGGATAATAGCATTTTGAGAAATAAAATTTCATAAATTCACATTTATGCTCGTGAAACTGAGAGGTTAATGTGCAAAGGCTTCTGCTGAGAAATTAAGCACCTCATTATCCTAATGATTCACCTTTCACACAGGAACACAGAAATTGCTCCAACTTGATCATGAGAAGAAGCTGAATAGGTTTGGTTTGGGTAATTTCCGGCACCGATGCATTTGAAGAATTTCTTTTAAAAAGGTGGTAAGGGAATGGAGAGCAATAGTGAGTTAAAGAACTCTTCTTCCAAAGTTTCTCTCCTCTAGGATGTCAAGAAAAGGACTGAATTGGGTTGCAGCTACCAAATACAACGAAAGCATCATGGACATTGCCTGCCCCAAAGACCCTGCCCTTGGCCTGTAGCACCCCATTACCCTCAAGAATTCAAATTTGTAAATAAATGACAGAAAGAAAGAGATCACAAGCATTTTCACATGGTAGGTACTATTTGTTTCTTCTAGCACACCAGCTCTATTCATCCGGGAAAATAAACTTCTTCACAATAACTGTATTACATTATCCAGCAGGTATGAAAACAACAATAATGGCAATAAATTAATGTGTTAATGCCCACAATCACCAAGGCATGCATGTGCTTCTGCCGTTTTTTAAATGCTGACTGTAGATTCTATTATAGTTCTATGGGAAATTACATATATAGCGCTTTAACTGCCCTATAGTACACAGAAATAACAAGGCTGAAATAAAACCTGCCACATGACACTGACTCTCACATTTCCTAGCTGTTAGACACCTGACTTTAGTCTTTCAAAACATGTTCTCCATACAGCAGCAGTGTTATTCACACAGAAAACAGAACTGAGAAGAAGGATTTGTTTATTTGTTGAATTGTGCAACAGCTTTCTAAAGGAGACGCACAGAGTTGAACCTAAGACACACCAGAAACCGAGGTTCTGAACCCCAAAAGTATTTAAAAAGAAATGCAACTGCTTTTATGGGGTCACAATTATTCACTACTGATCCTGACTCACGTGTGTAACTATTTTTTTGTAAAACAGCACGGTATTTTCTTCTGCTTTCATTGTTTCCCCTTTGTAAGATGCACATCGATGACATAAATGGAAAAACAAATAAATAAATTTCTTTTATGTGCTGTATGTGTATCTTTAAAATGCACCTCAGCTAGAAATTAAGAAGCTGAGCTCAGAGTATATTCAGTGAAGAAAGGTAGATGCCTCCAAAGGTTACTGCCAGCATTTGCATCCTGTGGTCAAATTCCGAGTTACAAATACCCTCGTTAGCTCTTTATTCCTGACACAAATTCAACATCTTTTTTGCTACCAGGAAAAACCACAAACTAAGGGGGAAATGCAAGGGCATGTACAATTGAATCCCCAAAACTCAAATCGACGTGACATTTTCATCCTGTATTTACTTTTCGGAAGACAGACAACACAGCATGTCAAAACAAATCTTTCCAAACCAGCATCCTGAGCTCTTTTAACGATGGCAGGACCAGATCATTACAGTAATGTCTGTGTAAGGCAGGACAGACAGTAAAAAAAAAACAAAAAGAAAAGAAAAGAAAATACAGCAAACTGTAAAAATCTTTTACAGTGCCACATCCTGACACTTCTGATCTTTAGAGGACTTAAAGCATTTGTGCTAATACCGGGTATTTAACTGGATTCTTTCCAGCTCATCTATCATCACCAGTAAATGATGTCTGCAGACTTTCATGTTCCTACATCTCAAGCAGATACATTGACTCAGGATTAAGAAAGCTTCTTTTTCCTCTGAACAGCTTTGTCAACTAATTATTGCCTTCCCATGTTAACATGATCAATGAAAAGCTCACGAGAGGCCCAGCATCTGAAAGCTTCGTATTATCGCACCTCTGCAGTTCACCTAACTGTAAAATGTATGGAGGAAGAACTGAACTGTAATGGTTAAAAAAACCCAACCAAACCAAAAAAAACCAAGCCAAACCAACCAAACAAAACCCCAAAACTAACAAAAACCCCATGCACAAACCAACTCACCAAAGAACAGTACCACTAGCCATGAATCCCACATCACTCATAATCCAGTTCTCTTTTTCATTATAAAAAATTTGTTACCATTAATATCTACATCTTACTTTATCATAGAATAGTGTGGGTTGGAAGGGACCTTAAAGATCATTGAGTTCCAACCCTGGAACAGGGACACCTCCCACCAGACCAGGTTGCTCCAAGCCCCATCCAGCCTGGCCTTGAACCCCTCCAGGGATGGAGCAGCCACACCTTCTCTGGGCAACCTGGGCCAGTGTCTCGCTACCCAAATGTGACATGAATGTCACATTATTTTCCATGTGACAAGAATGTAAAACATCTGCTCAGCAGGGGGTTGGAACTCCATGATCTTTAGGGTCCTTTCCAACCCAAATCACTCTATAACTCTGCAAATACAATGGGCACAAAGAATATTAGGAGCACACAAGAAGTTAGATTGATTATGCAAAGAGCACCCAACTCAAAAGTAAGGTGAGAGAGGGAGGACACCAACAACGAAGTTTAATTTATGCCATGACCCCCTAGAGGAACGGAGTGGGGCAAAACCCAACCTTCGAAATGCAAGAGGACAGCAAATTCAAACCATCACTTCTTCCACCTTACCTGCCTGCATCAGTCTCCTTGAAGATCCCATCTTGGTTAGGACACAATTCACAACTAGGGGTGACACCACATTTACAGGCATCGCAAAACCAAGGTTCCGTGGAATTTTCTGAAGCTGAGCTCATGATCGAGTCACTCTCTCCATCCACGCCGTAGCAGCCTACGCGCACGGCAAAGGGAAGAGCGGCGTAAGGAAGGCGGAGAGCTGTCAGTTCCCGTTTCCCGTAGGAAACGCAGACATTCGGAAGGAATGACACCAAAAAGTCCCAAGAAAGCTTAAAGATCGTTTTGCAAATGTTCTCTCTCGTGAGAAATTAACATCCCAAAGAGATGCACGACTCTAAGAAGTGATCTGTTTTATGTGACCTTCTTTGATTACAACTGAAAAAAAAAAAACCCACCCAAAAGTTCGTTTTACTTCATTCTCTTAGCAATGCTTGGTGTTATTCCAGATTATCCATTGAGAAGGAAAGGAGGAAAACAAGACTCAAAACAACCAACAAAGACTGGAAAAAGTCCTCAAGAGCAGGTTTTTTTTCCAAAGAAATAAATGTATTTCAAGTCAAATGCAACAAGATAAGGAAAATTTGAAAAAGCAAAATAAAACACTGATCAATTACACTATTTTAGAGTGACATGTCAGAACAGTTCTTCAGTTCTTTATTATTACCCCTATTATTATGATCCTCTTATACCACATCCCACTTCTCCTCCAGTGGGGACAGTCTAGTGCTTGTGTTGAGCTGCCTCTCTCTTCCCACGCAACCCGTGAAGTCTGCTCTCTGTTGGTTCCACAGCCTATCCTGAATTATGTATTCCTCTCTTTCTCCTCCTCCTCACTCTGAAAACAAACATTATTTTCCAGGGTTTGGGTTTTTGCTATTGTTGTTTTTCCTTTTTGTTCAGGTTTTTTATTTTTTAGAGGCTGATTATGCCAGTTGTATCCAATCAACAAATCTGCATTCAGCATCCAAATCAACTACAAAAGAATATACAGATGAAATAAAAAACACTATTTGCATACTTTAAGGGTTGTAGGACTGAGCTTAACAGACTTTCTACAACTTCAAACCCAAAGCACAGTTTGCAGAGCAGAGACTGACAGTCTTGAAACACCAGGTTACTTAAAAAGGGTAATATACTTCACAAACCACCATTCTCATTTTTAAATTATGGCCAAACTCAATCATTTAGTTTCTCCATTTTTCTTTGGTATAGCCACTATATTTGTTACTATTCTTGCTCAATCACTACAGGTTTAGAAAAACATTAATTTTCAAGTGATTTAGAAGCTTGTTATTTAAATTTTACACAAGAATAACAGTAACATTACCACTACTGCAAACAACAAAAAGGAAAATCTTAAAGCTTATTACCAGGAAACTGCACTTCTGCATATGCCACATTTGGAACATTTATCTGTTATTCAATAAGAGAAAAAATATGACTTCATTGCCAGCACTTAAAACACTGTAGGGACTTTGCTAAAAGATTAAATTCAGCTATTTGTCAAAAATAGTGATCAAGTCAACATTTGTGCTTGCAGAACAGTTAAATTATTGAATTCCGCAATTAAATAGCAACATGATTTGTTACTTTGGTTCATTACCCACTGACTGTAATAAAATAGCACCAGTGCTCTAACTCCCCTTGTGACAGGAACAGAGCTCTGCATAATGGACTAAAACTACACTCAGGAAATAAGCACTAACACTGCAGGAACTGTTTAAGAAATATAGCCTTCCATTACACAATGAGGTTCATCAATAAGAATTAAAATAAGCAGCCAGAATGTTTCTTTTCATTAGAAAAGCATTCCACAATCAAAGGACAAGTAACGCAGAGAGGCAGAGTTTCATTAGGTACAAACCACATCATATGGCTCACGTTTAAGGTAATTCCATTTTCTTTGTAACAGGGGACCATCTTTAGGTAGCATCCCAGAAAGTAAGATTTTAACTTCTAATAGCACAATCTTAACCAGGTGCCAGTGAAACTACTTTTAAGCACAGAATCATAGAATCATTTAGGTTGGAAGAGACCCTTGGGATCGTCAAGTCCAACCATCAGCCCCACTCTACAAGTTCTCCCCTAAACCAGATCCCTCAACACCACATCCAATCTACTCTGAAACACACTCAGGGATGGGGACTCCACCCCCTCCCTGGGCAGCCCTTTCCAGGCTCTGACCACTCTTGCTGGGAAGAACTTTTTCCTAATGTCCAGCCTAACCCTAC
>VZTM01033744.1:52024-107046 GCA_013400555.1 Jacana jacana | reverse complement strand
CACCCATTGCCCCTTGTCCTGTCATTGAACATCACTGAGAAGAGCCTGGCTCCATCCTCCTGACACTCACCCTTTACATATTTATAAACATTCATGAGGTCACCCCTCAGTCTCCTCTTCTCCAAGCTAAAGAGACCCAGCTCCCTTAGTCCTTCCTCCTATGGGAGATGCTCCACTCCCTTCATCATCCTTGTAGCCCTAATATGTACCCATATGTACCATATGTACCCATATGTACCATTCAATCCTTAATTGGAGCAACAAATTAGAACAAAAGCTCCAAAACCTGGAGCAACGAATTAGAACAAAAGACATTCATCCTTTCCTGCATCAGAAATGCAGAACGGTATTTTTTATTTAATAAATGGAAATTACTGAAGTACATGATTTTTCAAAGTGAATGTTTTATACGAGGGTGAGAGGCAAAATTAAAATGCAAGAACATTTTTCTACCCTGCAAAGCATACGGTGACCACGCCATAGCTCTCAGCAAGGGAGATTTTATTCCCTGCCTACACGTCAGAGCGAAGTAAGAAAGAAATAGAGAGGATGGAAAAGAAAGAGCTGTTAAAATGTAGAACTTCTCTCATTTAAATCACAGCAACTGACCCCCGGCAGGAGCAGCACCTGCAGGCAGGGCACACGCTACGTGCCAGACGCAGCGGGCGCTCCCTTCAGCCACGCTGCAATCAACGAGTCTTAATTCTCTAATGAGAATTATCTCTGCCCAGAAGTAAATGCTCTGAAAAGCATGGGTACTACCAGACAGTCCCTAAACAGGAATGTAAACATTTCCCCTTCTTTTGTTTTGGAAAAAAAAAAAAACCCACCTCAGGCCAATATATGAAATAAGAACAGATTTTGAACTGATGGATTTCTTAATTAATTACAGGCTGTTTAGGCATCAAAGATGAATGCAAAGTATGAGGGTGGGTATTAAATTAGCATTACATGTTCGCTGCTTCCACAGTCTTACAGGCAGTTACAGACTTCTGTCATTTTGAAGGAGTTATTTGCTCCACAAAGATTATAGATTTTGGGACGTGTGTCTGCAGAGCAAGACAAATCCAACAAATTCCTGGATTCCAATGTGTTTTTAAAACAGATTCACTTCTTGCTGGAAGACATTTTTGGGTCTACAAAAGAGAGCACAGGAGTACGAAGGACTTCTTATAGTATCGCCTACCTTCTTTAATTTCAAGGACTGAAGTAGCCTCTCTCATTTGCATGGGAAACCATGAAAGAAAAAAGTGAAACCCTAAAAAAGGTACAGGCTATCAGAAACTCTTGTCATTTTCACTGACAAACTTCAAGGCCGGCTGTTTTCACTTAAAACCTAAACACCAAGGACACCTCCTTTCTCTCCTCCTCCCCATCCCTCTGCCTTTTGGGTACAGCAAAAATGTATGCAAAAAACCTTCTCCTTTTAAAAGGCCTCCTGGTCTCATCATCTTCTCCCACAGTTACACAATCAAATGCATGTACTGTAATGCTTGAACAAAAATATGTTTAATATAACAACCTAAAGCCCTGAAAAATATAATTTATACCTCCAATGCTTGCATATTGGGATCCATTATACAGGTATCTGTAGCTCATGTCCTGTCCCATGGTTATTTGTATTTGCTTCACTGAAGAAAAAGATGGATGTTTCACCACTAAAAAGGACCCACGTAGTATTACAACAAATTACCTGCCAGAGTTCAAAGGTTTCTTTTTCTTTTTTGAAGAAAGGAAGCCAACATGTCATTAAAAGCAAAGCATATGCTCTCCTGCAGCAACGGGAATGAAGGGTGGCATTACCTTCGTGCACTGTTATTCCGCAGTTGTCACACTGGATTATTTCATCAGCATCTTCACTGTTATCCCCAAGACAAACGCAACAGATCAAAATATGGTCCATTTTCTGGGAACTCCAATTCTGAGACTTCTCAAGGATCAAGGAGTCCTAATATTGAAAAATGAAGACAAGTGGATTATGCCAGGAAGTTAAATTTTAATTAAAACAAACAAAAGACCAGTTATTTGCTCAATTTTGAACAACAACAAGATGGAATATAATTTTCACGAGAATAAAACTTCTTTGTTGTCTATTTAAATGCTTCATCCACAAATACAAGAGCTAGGAGAAAGGATGGATACAATCTGATCTCAGTAGACCCATAAATGTGTCAAGATCCAAAGGCCAGAGAAACATGAATGCCTTTAATCCACGTGTGTTCTACAAAAAGGGACGAACACAGGTACCTAAGAAGCTACTTAAAAGTAAAATAAAACCAAAACAACCCACTAAGGCCCAATATCACCTCCAAATGTCCCAATATTCAGAAAAGTGACTTCATTTTCTTAAAACTTGCACCTTCAAAAAATAAAAAAGTCACATGGATCTGAACAATCTGAAAATCAGCAGCTAACACAAGCCTGCCAAGTCTTCACTTATGTAAAATATATCAAATTATCAACTCATTTTGTTGTACCACAAATTGATATGTTTGTATGCAAAACCATAAGATTTATTAAAGCTGTACCAACTTCTTTTCTTCTGACTCTACAGAGGAGTCAGGGTTTGCAGAACAAGAGCCCTGCTCCGTTCTGGCAGCCTTCAGTGTGACTCCAAAAGAATGTGGCTTTTAATAGGGAATTTCTCTCAGGAAACAGAGAAGTGTGTTTCACAACCCAAATAAAGCTGTACAGAAATGTTAATTTTTTTCATGAGCACCATCAAGGCTTCTCATGATTTTCATTGTGAGGTGTAGCCCCTGCTGTTCTGCCAAGTTTCACAGCTTCCAAACCATGTCTTTTCTTTTTCTACTAAAGGTGAATACTGAGTTTGAACTGCTTTCCTGGGTGGCAGGAAGGCAGACAGGGAAGCACAAAATTAGGCACGCCAGTGAAAAATAATTACTGCAGGATAAAGAAATAGTAATATTTTCAGAGCTGACAGTCGTGCTTCAAACATCTGAGACCTGAAAATATTCCAAAACTGCTGCAGTATTCTGCCAGAAAAGAAAAAAAGGAAATTAAGGTGGGAAGATACCCTCTCACACATCTTTTTCTCATCCCAAACCCCCATTTCTGACACAGAACTTAGCACCAACACTGTGCCTGTGCAGCCTCAGCAGCTCAAAAAGATCACGAGTGCTCTCTGAGATAGGCTTTCTTCCTCAAGAATCTTCAATTTCCATGATGCTCCATGAACTTGTTTCATGACAACCTCTTCATCTGCTACAAGAAGCCTCCTCACAACATTTTTCAGTGAATCCTTAGTGAAGTCTCTTTGTACTTTAGGCTTATCTGGGCAGGTGTTTGGGGATGAAATTTTGGGGGGGTTCTCCGCTTGGTTTTAAAGCAAGATAAAGGGGTACAACAAGCTCACCGCCTAATGCTGGGCACAAATAGTTTATTTCAGGGTAACAGAGGTGGCTTACGGTGTTTGTGACCTAGGAAAGGTCAAACACGTACTTCTAGCAGCGAGGAAAGGCTTCTGGATCTCTTTTCTCTAAATGACAGAATGAAACACAACCCATAGCGAACAAAGCAAACAAACAAACAAACAAAAAAGCAACCCCCAAAAACCCAACAAAAAAAACCCAACCCAAAACCTCAGCTAGAGGTAAAACTGAAGGATTCCACAACCATTCACACGGTTGTGCCTCCTTACTGGAAGGTCACTAATTGGGAAAGATACAAGATCCTCCCCTGTAGAGCTCAGAGCGTTTCTTCCAAGGTCCTCCTGTTAGGCCAATGCTGCAGAGCATTTTGAGGAACACAAGCAACTTGCACATTTCTTTCAAAACTACCAACATTTAGCTTATTATTCACATTACAGATAGGAAAATGGCAGTAGATGCTCCCTCATTTTGGCAGAGTATTTGTGCAAATGGCACAGGCTTCTCAGGCATCACAGCTCTACAGAAATCAGCTTTCCCTGACAATTCCTTCAACTGAAACCATTGTTTGGCTTCGGTAACAAGTTTTAAAGAAATCCATGATCTCTACTGTTACAGAAGCCCAAGGTCTGGTATTTTAAATAGGAAAAAAAAACCTAACAAAACTATTCCTTTAACTTAAATAAACAGAGTTGCACTGTAAAAACAAATGAGATAACAATAGCTGTTTAGGCAATGAGAAGCAAACATGGATAAACAAAAACAAAACAGGCAACAATGGAAGGGCACAACATTTGGATGTGTTGTTAGGGTCCCCATCCATTCTGTTTACCTTACATGAAGACACCCAACAGGTCAACCAGAGCAGCAGAATGACTTCATTTTGTGTGCAGACACAGAGAGGGAGTGATGGGGAATGTGTCTGGTCTGCTCTGCTTATCACAGAATCATGGAATGGTTTGATTTGGAAGGGAACTTAAAGATCATCGAGTCCCAACCCCCTGCCCTGGGCAGGGACACCTCCCACCACACCAGGTTGCTCCAAGCTCCATCCAGCCTGGCCTTGAACCCCTCCAGGGATGAGGCAGCCACAATTTCTCTGGGCACCCTGTTCCAGAGCCTCACCACCCTCACAGCAAAGAATTTCTTCCTAATATCTAATATCTTACTCCATGTAGGCCCCTCTGTGAAAGACCCGATCCCAGAAGGTGGCGCTACTTGTCTAAAGCACAGGAGCTCTTCCACAGCGATGGTACCTACTGCCAACTCCTCAACATTCCCATTCCCTCCCTGAGTGAAAGGATTTCAGCTGAATCACTGTGGAATTCCCATTTCTCTGGTGCTAAAGGAAGCAAGCCAGCATTTCAACCTATTTGTCTATGCTCTTCTGGTTTTCAAGGAATAAAAAACATTTAAAAAAATAAAATAGCCACCTCCCCGAGAACAGAAGAATCCCATAAAGTGCTAGCCATTATAAAAACAGAAAAGCACCATTTATCTACTAATGATGCTTGACCCTAGAAAAGAAAGCAAAGTTTGTCTTCTGTGCTTAACACAGTAGAAAAGCACACAGCGTTTCATTACAGCACAGCTTAAAATACCGTACAGCAGAGCACAGAGTATTTCTGTAAAACCTAGAAAAATGAAAAGCACAAGGAAACAAAACCCAAATAGCGGAGGAGGAGAGGAGGAAGATTCGTATTAAGGACACTACATGTTCNCCGTACAGCAGAGCACAGAGTATTTCTGTAAAACCTAGAAAAATGAAAAGCACAAGGAAACAAAACCCAAATAACCTACGAGGAGAGGAGGAGAGGAGGAGAGGAGGAAGATTCGTATTAAGGACACTACATGTTCAGAGTTAAATTACCTGAACACTCTTTCATAAATGAATTATGCATTCACACATCTGTTTTGCTAAGAACACAGCTTCTGTAGTGTAATAAGATTTTGCCAGACTTGTCTACTAGACAGGTTTTATTTTTATTTTACTATTTTAAAATACGGTAGTAGTGGAGAATAAAGCTTTATAACACACTTGAGTATCCATCTAAAAATTACAGTCTGTAATCCAGGCTACAGATACTCACTGGGGCAAGACTTCTTTGTCCAAGTCCTACTCATAAACAGTACTTCACTTTACATGCAGTAAATTATCAGTTACAAAACCGTAACTTGAACTACAAATTTTCAAATTTTTAATTTTGTCTTTCAATCAATGCCCCAAATTCAAGGCAAGAGGAGACTCTGAGGTCCACGCATATTAAGAAGCTTCACAACGGATGCATCACAGACGGCTCTGGGTTTCTGAAAGAGCCCCGATTTTCCAAGTCAATGGAAATTATGGACATATTCAAGAATATATCCTTAAAAATGCTGACTCACATCTCCATTCTTATATGGGGGAAAAAAAGTCCAGATGAAAGCTGCCTATCTCTGTTTGAAGTTCTTATGATCACTACTGTTTATAGCACTTTCAGCTCCTGAGCCAAGAGAACACAAGAAACAACCCTGGAATTACAGAGCTAGAAAGATAGAAAGAAGATGTGCTGACAAAAAGTGAAAAAAAAAAAAAAAACAAAAACAAACCACCAAACCCACAATTACACTTTCTTTTTTTCAGTCACAAATATTAGTAGCAATTAAAACAGCACAGCGTGTTTGCAATCACATAGCTGTACATATAAAACACATAACACAATATCTGAAACCGAAATGACTGGTTCTTCCAAATACTGTGTTTAGTTCCCTGCCATTTTACACGTTAAAATAAAGATGAACTGGAACAGTTGATCTTTAAATAGTGCCACACCACAACCACCTATCAAATCTCATGCCAACACTGCAATGATTTCCTGAGAACTGGATGGAGATTTTACAGCAACTCCTAATTTTTCCTCAAAATGTTGCTACCACGGGACATGAAGTCAGCCATCCTGACAATCTCCATTTTTCCATAGGCACAACCTTTAGGCAACTGTAACTGTGCATAGGGAAAAAAAAAAATCACATTTCTAAACCCTTAACATATAACTTTCACATTCTGCAATTAGAAGATACTGAATATAACAAAAATAAATCCCAAATGCTTTTCTGTACTGTAAAAAACTGCTTCATTTGTGAGCATTATAAACAAACCCAATGTAAATTATCACCTAATCCTATTTGATTTTAAACCCAGTTCTACCAGCTCTCTACCCAGGGTAGAGAATAATCAGTTAGCTATTTGATGAATAAGTCACAGATGCTTTTAACTTTTAGAACATCACAGATTTGCAACTTTTACACTAAAACTGAACTAAGTCTTGCTAATCCATGTAGATTTGCATACTGGACCTCCTGTTTGATTTAGGACTAACCCAACCCCCTCTAAAGCCAAGAGAAGTCTCTCTGTTGACTTTAGTGGCATTAGATTGGCCAAATGGTCCAAGCAAGGCTATTTAAAATGCAGCACCTACGTAGCACAATTTCACTGCTTCGCTTATCCCTGCAAACACAGTTCCAGGCAATCAGGTTAACTTTTCAAATTAACAGAACAGCTAACGGGGAGTAGTTTCCATTTGTCAAGAGATAGATTATAGAAAGTTGGTTGCACTACCTCATTACTCTTGCTTTGTGACAGAGCCAGGCTATCATTTGTCAATTCCTCATCATCTGCATTATTTCTGTTAAGAACTTTACTCTTCTTCTTCTTGGATCCTCCATCACTGGCCGTGCTGCTATTGTCTTCTTCGTTACCTTCCTCATCGTTGTCATCCTCATCGCTTCCGCTCCCATCATCTTCATCGTCCTCATTATCTCCATCGCTCCCCTCCTTCCGCAGAGCGTTCTTTCCTTTTTTTTTCTCAGCTGTGGGCCGCCAGTCATTGTCATCTTCACTGTCATAGTCATCCATGTCATTCAGTTCTTCCATCGAGACAAAATCCAGCAAAGGTCGGTTCCTGCGCAAATTCCATTTTTTTGGTTCATTGGTTTGCTCATCGGCCACAGCATCGGGTTCAGCTGCTTTCTCTTTCTCTTTCTTCTTTTTTGGCTTTTCTTCTTCATCTTCCTGTTCTTTCTTTTCAGTTTTAATTACCTCTTTGTCTGCTGCTGGCACCTCCTCTTCAGCGGAGCTTTTGGGCTGTTGCTCTTCTACTTTCTCTTCTGCCGGTTCCTCCTCCAAGATATTTTCTTCTGATTCAGTACAGGAACCTTCACCACTGTCCTTTGATGCATCTTCGCTCCCATGACCACTTCCTTCAGAATCTGTTGAGCATATGAAAATTTAAAAAAAGTTCCGACACAAATGTACCCCCAAAACTAAAATCGGTTGAAGCAAGTTGTTAAACAAAAGAAAGATGCATGTTCCTCCCTCATAAGGCTTTCCACCTCTATTTTTTTTCTCAGCTGGTGTCCAAATACTGCTATTTCAAGTGGCATGTTGAGAATCTGTTAAACATGAGTGCATTTTAAGATGGCAACAAAAAGATGGCAGAATTTGTTAAATGAAAGTTAAACGTTCCTTTGCGCTGCAACTCATCTGAACACTAAGCAGGAGCAGCACAGAATAAGTTCCAGGTGAAGCCACACCTTAAAGAAAGAGCATTCCCATTTTTAATCTCTGGAGGCGTTTCCTAAATCTTCAGATTAAAACAGCTACCCAATGGAAGAGATTAAAAATTACAAAAAGAAGACTTTAGGTAACACATACTACCGATACTAGGGATACTCCCACACCTTCATTTTTAGCACAGGTTTGTTTTTCTGGGTTTGGGGGCTCTTTTCATTTCCAGTGTTGTTTCATCTCTTAATCCCACATCAGACATGTCTCATTCAGCGTTGCAGCTGCACGACAATCCATAAACTCTAACCTTATACCAATTTCTCTGTGTGTGGTCACTGCTTCTATTAATCAGCACAGGCCAATCTGTGCAACAGAAAGGAACAGAGGAGGGTTTGCGTGGAAAAAAAAGAATCACAAAAACAAGACATCTGTACTATAAAGTACATGTAAAAATTATTGAAAAAGATGACAAGTGAAGGTGTTAAATTTTATAATCATCCACCTTGACTCTCTCTCATCTTATATTCACCTACTACTTTTCACTTAAGGTATTAGTTTTAATGAAGAGAAACTTGTTTAATTTTAATTAAGGAGAAAATATAAAGTTGCTTGAGCCAACGTAGGGATCAATTAGGCAATGGCTACAGGGCTCAGTTTGTTCAGAGCCATCACCAAGCTCCTGATGCCTGTCCATGGGAAGGAGCCTTCTTCACCCATGCAAAGAAGAAACACGTTGATGCTCGCAAATTAAAATAATTATATCATCACTTTTGTTATCACAACACCACCACCACCACTCAGAATCACCTTGTACAGAGAATTTCCGTGCACATCCAACTCTGCAAAAGGCCAAGTAAACAGTGTGCAAACTGCAGTGACCCGAGTTATTGTACAGTTTGTTTGAGAAAAAGAGTAATTCAGTCATTTCCCTCCACCTACCAGCCTTCATAGTAGTAGTAGTGGAAGTACAACACAATCAACTGGAGTTCAGACAGAGCAGAATGCTCTTCAGACACATTTAAGAAATAAAAAACCCCCAGTATTAACTAATATGCAAATTATGCTTAAATTACAGTAGCTTTGTTTGGATACAAGTTCATGGGCCTGTTAGAGAGAACCCAGAGCAGGGCCATGAAACACTGCTACTATGAAGACAGGCTGAAGGTTGGGTTTCTTCAGGCTCCAGGGAGACTTTACTGGGGGCTTTCAATGTATAAAGGTGTCTTATAAGAAAGAGAGACTCTTCACCAAGGCCTGTAGTGACATGAAAAAGGGAACCAGTTTGAAAGTGGAAGAAGGCAGGGTTCAGATTGGACATAAGGAAAAAAGGTTTTTACCATGGGGGTGGTGAGGCACTGGAACAGGTTGCTCAGAGAAGCTGTGGATGCCCCATCCCTGGAGGTCTTGAACACCTCCAGGAACGGGGCATCCACAACTTCTCTGGGCAATCTGTTCCAGTGTCTCCACACCCAGGCTGGATAAGGCTTTGATCAACCTGGTCTAGTGGGAGGTTACCCTACACCCAAGTCAGGGGGGTTAGAACCTGCTGATCTTTAAGGTCCCTTCCAACCAGAACCGTTTTACGATATTTGCCACGTCTCGTACTTTACAAAGAACTCCTAAAGTTGCTTTTGTACTAGACATTTCTGTTGTAGATTAAATGCCAAATGGCTGCTTTGTACCTGACTTCACAGGTTCCCAGTGCCCACAGGCACCACTCCACCCATTGTAAATAAAGTAGTATGGGGTTTTGTCAAGTTAAAATTATTGTAACTGGATTTTTAAGTTACTCTATAGTACTTCCTTTTGTTTTACTTTCCCACATGACTCCATGGCAATTTGTTTGGGTACTTTAATTGTGCTGTTCCATTTCTAAATATCCTTAGGACTTCTTGTGCATTTAAGCTTCCAGTTAATTTTTTTTGAGGGAGGGGGAATCGTGGTCATACGATAATTTGGTCTTTAACAGCACTCTAAATAACCAACAGTGATTCTTGTGTATCAATACTGCACAACCAAAAACCTTTCTACCACTTTATGCCATGCAAATGATATAAAGTGGAACAACAACAACAAAAAATCATGTTAGCTTTATTCACTTCTTTTAATTCTCTTTGCCTTCTGCCCGTGCATTACGCTTGGTGCCCTCCTTTCTGCATGTACACACTGGAGATACCTCTAGTCAGGGATCTCCCTCTTCTGTCTGAATGCATCCACCCTGATAGGCACTTTTCTTGAAAGAGCTATTCTGCTAGAACAGCTATTTTTGCAGGTGTGCTTCTGTCGGATGCACTTTCCGTTAGGAGGAGGCTGTAGGATACAATTTTCTCCTTGAAAGAAATTCTTAAAGAACGGCTCTCTCAAATTGCCAACCGTATCATGTCATCCCCTACACGGGAGAAAAGTCAAGTTACTCTCAATGAAAGATGGGGCCAGATCCACTGTCAAATAGCGAAGAGTTCGGCTGAGAACAAGTATGAGAGAGAAGAGTCGTGGGAAAGGCGTCGTTTATTTCCCTACACCTTGGATCTTCAGCTCTGCTGAGCAGGACAGCAGGTGGCAGCCAAATCTAAAGTGGGTAATTCTGAGAAGAGTTCTCCGGGACAGAACATGATGCTCCACAAAGCAGAACATCAGAAAAAGGGTAATAAGGATTATCAAAAGTTACTATTAATCTCCACATCAGCTGGGAAGTCTCCTACAACATGTACTACGCACAAGACTTCGGGGGGGGGAAGCTACTGAAATCACTACAGCAGTTAAAAAAACCATTCCTCCCTGAGGTTTTGTAGGACCCTTTTGGCCAGAAACTTTCAAACTGGTACCCTGTGACTGTATTTTTTTTTAACATCCTCAGAAAATCCACGGACACAGAGAGCACGTGCTACACTGCGTAAGTACACGGCCACCCGCTCGCAGGGGACAGGCCGATTCCTCAATGCAGCCTTTAGCTTAACTTGCTAGCCCCGTAAAAAGCACCTTTATTGCTTGTTTTTAAGTGAGATCTGAAGGATAAACCAGTTAAAGGACATCACAGATTCGATTCAGGGTTTTGCCTCTCCTGCTAACCAACTCCAGACAGCAGATGAGATGCATCTGGCACGTCCCGTCTGGTTCAGACTTACCCGGGTGCCCAAAGCTACGTAGAAAGAACATAACCCAGGATCCTGGAACACTGGAAATGATGGAAAAACCTGAAAAACTGAGTGTGTGATACTGAAAGCAACTACTACGTCTGAAGTTATTCCTACTAAATAATGTTTGATAATATAGGCATCCTGGGGGAAGTCATCCAGCCTACAGTCTGCTTCACAATACCCTTCTTTTTGAGGGTGGTAACAAAAACCAGGCTGCAGGTAAGGATAATTGGAGGTTAAAGCCATTTGATCCCCACCACCCCGTCCAGTGGTCCCTTAGCCTCTGCCTCTCTGTCATGGGGGAGAAACATCTTTGACATGATGAGGTGAAATCACCCAAGTTTCTCTGCTAAAACACCCATGTACAATCCCTCACCCAGGTTGCCTGCACCCTGACAGATGGAAGAAGGAAAAGGCAACTCAAAAAGCATCTGTTGACAACAGCCTCTGCCCATAAACTTCCTTAGAAGAGCAGCTCCAGAGTCACACAAAGTCCCTTCCTCGTAGTGCTACAGCAAACACGTGTAAGAGCAGCTGTGCTTTCTAGACACCTGAGCTAGAAACTGCAAATAGAGACTCTAAAGTACCTTAAGGAAATGCTTAAACTAACTAGGAAGTTCTGATGTTAATAAACTGGATGTCAAAAATAAGGCAGGAAAACCTAGATCTTTTGTGGAAAACAGGAACTTTAAAAGTGCCAAAGGCAGAGCTGCCTAACTGGCAAAGTCCTGATCCCATTTGTCTCCTACATTAAAGCCAAAGCAGATCCACTCTAACTACATAGGTATATAGCTATATATATTCTGATATAACTACACTGAAAGCAAGAAGGGAAAAGGCTTAATACTTCAGCTTTCACCCTAAATTCGAGAAGGAGACTCTAGTGTCAGCTAGATGTCTGACACTGGCTTTCTATGCTCTTTTGCCCAGTATGACGATTAAACATTGGTAAACTACTGGCAACTCAACACTGGTAATGCTGGGAGGTGAGAAATGGAGCTGGGCAAAGTAACCAAATTAAGAAGATACCAACCAAACCCAACACGGATTAAGGTATTGCTGCTCTAAGGAGTGAGCTCTGTACCAGCCACACATGTAAACTGGGCAAGGCAGGACACTGAACTGATCACTGATCCATGTACACTTCTTTCATAATTCAGTTTAACAGAAAAGAAGGATGGAAGAGGAACATATAAATGTAGGTTTTTCAGTTGTTTGGTTTCCCCACTTCTATGCTAGCAGTAACTCTACCACACAGCATTTCAGCAGATCTCCATTCGAGTTGTGAAAGCACTCAAAACAAAAGGCTGCCAAGTTTGACTGCTGATCTTGGGAAACCTTATTTAACCTTATTTACAGCATCCTAGCACAGATGGAACCGGCTTCTCTACCTCCTTGCCATTTCCCAGTTTCAGACGTTGTCCTCAACTGGTTTTAACGTTATCATATTTTATTTGTTTGCGATGAAGGGTGGCACGCCCCACGACTTCACTCAGTCCTAAATAACCCTTAGCATTAGATTCCAGTAAATTATTGGATAGTGAGCCAGAATACGTACTTTTTCTCCCCAGAAACACATCAGTTTCACATCTTGTACAAGGGAAGTGACATCTGGGAGACAGCTGAACGCGGGCCTGGGACTTGCTATGTCTCTGAAGCTTATTTCTAACAAGTGCGTGCCCAGAGACCCTGGAAACATCCCATCCTCACTGAGCATTTCCAGACTCCTAGAGGCAGCCAGGCTCCAAACAGACCATCCCACCGAGCTGGAGTTAATAAAGTACAGAAGGATCTTCTCCACGTGGCAGGAAATAGACAAGAGATGGCCATACATACACAAAAAAACAAGAGGAGATGCAAAAGACAGTAAAGTAGGAGGCCGTGAAAATCCTCTTCAAAACCGACTGCACAAGCAGAACAACAGTGAAGCGAGGAGCAAAGGTTCCATAAGGGACAGACACAGAAAAACGAGGCACAAAGAGTCACAGTAGGGGTGAAACAAGGAAAAAGAATTAGTTTCCTCATCAATATTTCAGTGGTGTGTATCACTACAGCATTCAGGTGCTCCGCAAGCAGTTCTGATATTAGTGTCCCATACAGGAAAGCAGAAGTAGAATCTCTATTAGGGCTAAAAGGAAGCAAGTTACAGAAAGATAAAGATATTCACAACTTCTTATTTCTAGATCAAGCCAGAGGTTTGTCAGAATGCCTAACCCATGCATTCAGATAGATCTTTTCATGTTCTAAACAGAGCTCCTACTGACCTCAACTGCAGTACAGTACATGATCTTTACACAAGTCAGGCTCCATGTTCAGCGCCAAAAAACCCAAACTTTTACAAATATTTCTAAAAATTCGAGTCTGGGAGACTTGTAGCAGAACTAGTGACAGAACCCAGTTCTTCAATGCAGCGTTCAGCTCCGCTCTTCGTAGCTATGCTGAGACAGAGCCAGTCCTTAAAGTCACACGTCAGTCTTGTTCAGGGACCACACTACAGTTCTCTGCATCATTCAAAATTCAGTATATGAGCTGCCAAACCAGACCAACCTCACCAATGAGAGAGGAGAGAAGTGGTAGATTGTTGCTTTGGAATCCTGTTGGGAATTACTCTACAACTAGACACTGATTTCTGGCATCAGTACATCTCCAGGTGCTCTCATTAAATTTAAAAAAAAAAAAAAGCAAGAAAAAAGAAAAAAAAGAAAAGACAAAACAACAAACCTCCCCCCCAAAGTATGCTCTGGTTAACTTAACAGCAAAACTTCAAATAACTGATCTGTGGTGTGAAACATGGTAAAAACCTTCCCCTGAGTATATTACGGTACCATTATTTCAAGTCACACATTTGTATGCTCTGACTCCACAGGGACTGGTTTCTTGATTGATCCCACCTTAAGATTACAGATGACGTCCTTACTTAAGGAACAATTTTTTGTAGATGTTTGTAAAGAACAGAAGAATGCAGTACTTTAAAATATGGCATTACTACTTCCTATTACATAGAAAAAGAGAAGCCATTATAAAATTACTTCATTCAACGGTAACATAATAAAAATCTCACAAGTCTGAAAACTTCCAAAATCAGCTTCCCTACAGAGATGTCAGAATGATGAGATCTTTAAAGTGGGAAAGGCAGCAATTGCCTGTGGGTGTGACCTAAATCCTAAAGAAAAGAAAGTAATTACACTGTAAGTAAAGGCCCTATCTCCTATGGGGTCGTTGGGGTTTTTTTGGTGGAAATGGAGTTTAAGTGATCAGAAATATTTTCTGCAATGATTTACCAAGGCATCAGGACTCTGAATAAAAAATGCTGATTCCTTCCTAAAAGTACTTAACAGTAACTTCTCAAATCCTTACTGCATCTCATATTCCCAGAAACCTGATAAAACAACGAGGATGAATAAAAGCTTGAATGCTCAAGGGCTCAGTCCAAACAACTTTGGTTGCTTTTAAGTGACTTTTAAGTCACTATTTAAACAGTCCTTTAACTTTTAGCTTTTAAATTTGTTTGGTACTGGGTTGGGTTTTTTTTTAAACACCTCTATATGCATCACTGAGTCAAAGAAACATACAGGGTAGAGCTGTGGAGCTACCATACTGACGGGATTCTTCTGAGCGTGTGAGTAGAACTTAGGGTCGTTTTCAATGTAGACAGCCTGTTTCTTCCTTCTGTCACATTCACTGCCCTTCATAAGCAAACTATGCAATGAAATTCTGAATTCACATAGATAGCAAATACTGATTTGCAACAGGCTGCACATGGAGAGACCTCCACGGGCACTGAAAGAAGGAAAAACTGCCAACAGCCCAAACTGTACTGAAGAAATACACTTTATGCTCCGAGGGCTGAATCCACACTAATTAAAAAAGAAAACAAACAACAAAAAAAAAACCAACCCAAAAAAAGGGAAAACCTGTTTTCTCTTAGCAGCAATCCAGAATTTGTTTAGTAAGGCTACTTGTGTGTGTACACACACACTCCCTATATATAACTTTGAAATTACCAGTTTTAGTTATAGATACGTGTGTGTAAAAAAAAATCCCTTTATTAATTTCAGCGCTTCTTCCATTCCCATCTGCATCCCAAGGGGCAGGTACAATCAAAATCAAGGCTATGTTACACCCTCTTCATCTTAAATCAGCGCAAACGTTCTCTTTCCAATATCCTACAACTGTTCCTTTAACTTGTCTTACACATGAGAAACGGTTCTGTTCTCTTTCTGCTTAAGAGGTTATACATTTAATAACTTTCCTATTCCCTAACTTCTCCAAACCCTCACAACTTTCTCCTTTCACACTGAAAACCTTCGAATAAAGTGTATAACGTCCAACTCTGCTGCTGTTTCAAAGTGTTTTAACTAAATCTGAAATTCTATTAAACAGATTTTTACTAAAAGTGATAGACACAGGTCCTGAGGTGTTAAAGCAAAGTTATATGAAATACATGAACACAAAACAGTAATTACAAAAACATTCTGTAAGAACTTGTTTTTTTCCTCATATGCTCGTTTGATTTAGTGGTGCTTTTTTAAGGGAAACCCCTATCCAATTTCCTCAAAATGAAACTCGGATTGAAACGCTCTCACTGACCCCCCTGCCACGTGACAATCCTAGTAGTCTAAGAGGATATCAATTACAAATGAATCCTCTGCTTTTAGATGAAGTTGAATGAGGTTTCATGATTTTTAATTAATTAATGAAAGTCTTTTAATGAAATAATAAAGTGCTCTGAATTATGTGTCCATCTCCCATACTCCATTTTCAATTCTCCTTTACCTTCAAATCCTGCCTAAGCTGCCGGTCCAGAAGAGGGAGATTTTCTTCAGGGAACTAAAAATCATTTCCTTTTATAGCAAATTGTCTTTATAAGAGGCAGTGCCTTTACACAAAAGGACCAAAAATCCCCAAAAGCAAGTTTAAAAAAGTAAATAAACAAGCCCCCCCAAAATCTCAGCAGGAAATTGATGCGAGAACGTCAGTTTCACTCCCTGGAGTCACTGCAGCCTGTTTCGCCCAAACCAAGGGAAATATGGCTAAGCAAAAAAAAATGAAGCAACCCAAGGA
This sequence comes from Jacana jacana, assembly GCA_013400555.1. Taxonomy (NCBI): domain Eukaryota; kingdom Metazoa; phylum Chordata; class Aves; order Charadriiformes; family Jacanidae; genus Jacana; species Jacana jacana. The sequence goes on along the minus strand of VZTM01033744.1, from coordinate 90,910 downwards.
GCATTAGGGCATATCTTAGAACTGGAGAAATGATTATTAAGCACTTTTAAGTTCATTAATAAGGACGAGAGCTTGCCAGATGATACAAAATAAGCCTTTAAAAAGGGAGTCGGGGAATATTTTTGCAAGACACATTCACATGACAACACAGATCAGCGTCCCCAGTGCAGCAAGAACAGAGTGAAGTTCTTTGACAGGCTGTCATAACACTTCCCTTCCCTCTGACACCTCCTGCATCTCTTTGCTTCTTTCCTTGCGCGCACGCTACACAGCATCCAATGTGCAGCTCATTCCCAGACACGGTCCTGCCCCTTCTTTTCCCTCCCTCACACACACTTGAATTTATTCTTTTTATTTTGCCATCCTGTTTACTTTCAGTTTCTGTGGACGTTCACTGCGGATACAGGGATCTGCACACACAGAAGAGACTGCAGAACAAAAACAAAGCCTGAAGCAAGGACTTCCTTCTGGTATGAAACACATACACCCTTCTGCGTAGCTGCCCGAGAGCACACCTCAAGTTCTTCTATTGTGCAAAAAACCAGTAACAGCCTGAACACGTTACCTTTCTGCTTAAGTTTTTCACTCCTGGAACCTTGAGACACGGGCAAGTTCTTCAGCACGCAACAAACTATCCTCCTGACTGATTATTCAAACCAAAACGGCTCTAGAACATTCCTAGTTCAATACCAAATGCAGTGATTATTTCAAACGTTATCTCCGCATCGAAGAAAGAAATAGCAATAGATACAGCCGAGGCCGTCAGCACAGAGGCAACTCCAATGCTTCTGCCAAAGCTTGTTGGATAATCCCCAGCTTTCTGCCGAGCAAACACTAACTGTAACTGCAGTACTGTCTGCGGGTTGTGTTTAAAGCAGTTCTTTCTTTTCCAGAGCGTAAGAATTCCCAATAAAGTCCCTGAACTCCAAGTTTCTCCAAGTCCCAACAGCTCACTAACACCGTTTCGTCTCCCTTACGTTAAATGAGCAGCCGGAAAATAAGAATGAGACCGTTTGGGAACCGAGGAGAGGAGGAAGTATATTTACCTGAAGCATCTCCAACTTTAAAATCACTGTCATCAGAGCTATCATAATCTAAAGCTTCCAGCAGCGAAGCTGCCAAAGGCTTCACTTGTCTCCTCTTCGAACTGCGGTCCACTGCAGGAAAAAGGAAAAGAAGAAAAAAAGAGGGGAAAAAAAAAAAGCAAGAGTATGGTTACCGGGTGGCGTAAGGAGGACTCAGCATCCTTAAAGATATTGAAATTAGGAGGGGAGGACAAACGGCCGTCACAGGCAGGGGCTGCCTCCGCCACGCCGCCCGGAGAGCAGCCGGCACCGGGGTCCCGGAGAGCCTGCCGGGGTGAGGGAGGGGAGCGGCGGCGGCACCGCACCGGGAAGGGCTCAACCCTCTCCGCCCACCAGCGGAGACCCTGCCGGGGTGAGGGAGGGGAGCGGCGGCGGCCCCTCACTGGGAAGGGCTCACACCTCTCCGCCCACCAGCCCGGAGCCGCCCGCCCGGGGGGGCAGCGCCACTCCTCCCTTCAGCCACCGGCAANCGCCCGCCCCCGCGGCGCATGCGCGGTTCCCAGCGCGGCTGCGCGGCGGCCGCTGAAGCTTAAGGGGAGGTGGTGGTGCCCGTCCTCTGCCCGACCCGCCGTTGCCGGGGCAGCGGAACGGAGCGGCCCGAGCAGCGCTGGGGAGTCCCGTGGGAGAAGATACGGGTGGTGCCGGGAGCACTTCAGTCCCGGTCTCGGCCCGAACCCATGCGTTCTTGAGGGGACGCGGGCCTGTGCCTGGTCCAAGAGCCTCCCAGTCGCAGTTGGGGATCCAGCACAAAGCAACTACCTGCAGGTTTGGGGTCACTCTCGACCAGAAAGACATGGAGGTGCTGGAGTGAGCCCAGACAAGGGGAGCAAACCCGGTGCAGGGTCTAGAGCAGAACTGAGGGAGCTGGGGGTGGTTTTTAGCCTGGAGAAGAGGAGGCCGAAGGGAGACCTTTTTGCTCTCTGCAACTCCCTGCAGGGAGGGTGTGGAGAGGCAGGGGTTGGTCCCTTCTCCCAAGGAACAGGCCATGGGACAAGAGGAAACGGCCTCAAGCTGCACCAGGGGAGGTTTAGGATGGATGTGAGAAGGAATTTTTCCACTGAAAGGGTTACCAAGTGTTGGAACAGGCTGCCCAGGGAAGGGGTTGAGTCGCCATCCCTGGAGGGATTTAAAAGACACGTAGATGTCATGGTGAGGGAGGTGGGCTAATGGTGGGCTTAGCAGTGCTGGGTTAACGGCTGGACGTGATGATCTTGAAGGTCTCTTCCAACCAAAACAATTCTATGAGCACAATTATTAGGAAAAACAGCTTGAAAATGAGCGGCGCTTCATCTGTACCCACTGTGTGGACATGAAACGTTATAGAGTTGCTTTTATTTTTGTAAACCCTGTGATAAGACCCCAGTTCCCTGTGGACTTTGTTGCACTGCACAAGCTCAGCCTGGTTCCAGGGTGAAGCGTGGAGGAAACACACAGGTTGGCAAGCGTGTGGTCTGTGACAGGAGCCTGCACTGGGTTTGTCACCCTCACAGGTCTGGGTTCCAGATTTTGAGTATTTTTGGAAGGGTGGAAAATTCCAAAGGAAAAATGTGAATCCTCTGTTTATCCTGTGCTTGAATTTCCTAGTTTTTTTTTTCTTTTGTAGCACACTATCGCATCCATAGGTGACCTGTTCATGCTGACACCTCCCTTTTCCTCCACCAATTCTTGGGCTACGTAGGCAGCCTGCCCACAAAATGAACTCCTTTCCTGAACCTGGCTTTGCCAGCCCTACCCAAATACTCCACCAGCCCGTGCAGTCTAGGCTGCCCTTCAAAACTCCGATCAGCAGTTCCGTTCCAGCAGGAGTTGCGTGTGCCTTAGCTCTTCGCTCCTTAAAGGTGAGGAGTGTCTGGCTTTCAGCTCAGCTCTCTGGGGCTGCAATGCTCGGATTATTTCAGCTCCTACTTAGCACAGTTCTGGCAAGAATAGGTGATCAGGCTGAAGTTAATTAATGGCTGCCTGCCCCTGCTCCTCAGCAGCAGCTCACGTTGCCCAACTGCTCCTTCCTCCTTCCCTCTCTGTACTCCATCCCGTGACTCCTGCCCTCTGGGACCTTCTGTCTTACTCTCTCTTGTGCCAAATCTTTTTATTCTTCCTCTCCCTTTTCCGTGCCCCTCCCCCCAAAGGAATATTCACACTTCTATTTCTGAAAATAGCACATTCTGTGTTATCTTCTGTAGTCAGCTTGCTTATTTCGCCCTCATTCCTCAACAGAAAAAAAACCCCACATCAATAAAAGGAAAATAACTATGAAGTACCTAAAATTTATTCACTGTTTCCTTGAGCTTCTGGGTGCTACAAACGTGGGGCTTACCAACAAATCCTCCAAACTTAGAAGTAAATAAAACATGCAGCACAGAAGTTAGCAAGAACTACCAGTTTATCTTTTGATCCTAATTTTTGGGGGATTTTCTGGCCATTAAAAGAGATGTCCCCCTCAGTGGATGCTCACCTCCTTCAGCAGAGTCAGTTATTGTGAGTAAGGGGAGAAGAAAGGCAAATTCATGCTCCAAATGAAAGACGCCTTCAGAGACAGTGTCTGATCCCCTTATTTCTGCAAGTCCTTGGCCAGTCTCAGCAGATAATCTGATAATTTTATAATAATAAAAGGGTGTTGAAACATTCAGTTGCCTTTTTGGCTGAAGAAATGAGGTATTACTGGCACACCGCCGGGAGTTGGGGGTCATACTGGCATCACTGTATCCATCAAATGGATTGTAAGTGGTGTCAGGCAGGTTCTGAATTGGTACCTTCAGGTGCTACCCTCATCCCATGTAAAAAAAAAAAAAAAANTTTCAAGCAGTTCCCTGTCCGACTGGAACTGAGGGGCCCAGAACTGGACACAATGTTCCAGATGTGGTCTCAACAGGGTAGAGTAGAGGGGGAGGAGAACCTCTTGCAACCTACTGACCACCCCCCTTCTAATACACCCCAGGATGCCATTGGCCTTCTTGGCCATGAGGACACAGTGCTGGCCCATGGGCATCCTGCTGACCACCAGGATCCCCAGGTCCCTTTCCCCTACGCTGCTCTCCAACAGGTTGTTTCCCAACCTATATTTGGTTATTATCTATCTATCCTTTTATCTTAAAAGGTCTTTTTTTAGAGGGAAATTCCAAAGAGCCAAAATAGCACATCTAGTACAAAAACATCAAGGCAGCTCCATCACTAACACACCACCTAAAAAAATGCCTCAAAATATTTCAGTATCTCGGGTCATGTCAAGCATGTTGGGTCTTTCAATGATCTCAGCATTCCAGTGGTTCCCTTCAGGTGGAGCCTGCAGTGCCCAGCCCGCTGCGAGGGGAGGTCTCTGCGTCTCCCAGGGCTGCTCTGGAAGGGCTGGGGAAAGAGAGAACACAGTATCTTCTGACTGTACTTTTGCCCCAAGGAGAAAAAAGAATAAGAAGAGTCTTTGTTGTCGTTGTGCAAAGCCCATTTTAGAGGGAGTTACACAATAGCGAGTCAGCAGAGAACACAGTCACACTCACGTAAATTACCTTAAAAATACCATTCTTCCTTTAATGAAAGTGTCAAGTTTTCAAAGAAAGAAATACAATAATGCCACATTTCCTCACCTGGGGAATAAACTCAAGGGTAAGGATGTTTTTAACTCATCCATCAACTACGAATGGAGAAATAATAGTATGAAATCCTGTACCCTATGCTTTTCTTTCCCCCTGTCAGTGAGCAGACAGTTAAAGCCGTGCCCTACCTGTCGGAATTCAAGCAGAAAACTCTTCTTTTTTTGCCCATCAAAACATCACTTCTGTAGCAGGGAGACTGACCTCTTCAAGTACTTTTCCAAAGAAAATTGTTCCAGCTTTCGCTCTTTTAACTGTGCCATTACAGCAAGCACCTCTCCCGGTGATCTCTGCTCTTTTGTCTGGTATTATATGGTAAAATCTAAAGCGAAAAGGACTGCATCAGATGTCCTTGCTGTTTTAAATTACAACGGGAGGAAATTCACCATCGATAGTCTCTGAAAAATAAGACTTTGAAATAATAATAAACTTCAGGCTGCTGTGAGGTCTGCTGCAGTCAAACGCTGCCAGGGGATGTTCCCATCAGGTGCTGAGATATTTCTCACACTCCTTAGGCCACAATCAGTCCATTAATTTTGGCCTTTTTTCCCCCATTATGCAGTAGAGATGTTGTAAAGTAGTTCAAAAAGAGTAAAAAACAACAGTATCTATCTTCAATAGAAGAGCTTTCTGAATTAAAGGAGGGGAGAATCTGGGGAGGAATAACCCCATGCCCCAGTACAGGTTGGGGGCTGACCTGGTGGAGAGCAGCTCTGAGGAAAAAGACCTAGGAGTCCTGGTGGACATCAAAGTGAGCATGAGCCAGCAAGGGGCCATTGTGGCCAAGAAAGCCAATGGCATCAGGAAGAGTGTGATCAGCAGGGTGAGGGAGGTCATCCTGCACCTCTACGCTGCCCAGGTGAGGCCCCGCCTGGAGCACTGGGACCAGTTCTGAGCTCCCCAGTTCAAGAAGGACAGGGAACTGCTGGAGAGGGTACAGCAAAGGGCTACAAAGATGATGAGGGGCCTGGGGCATCTCTCTGCTGAGGAAAGGCTGAGGGACTTGGATTTTTTAGTCTGGAGAAGAGAAGGCTGAGGGTGGATCTGATCAACGCCTTCTAGAAATACTTCAAGGGTGGGTGTCAGTAGGATGGGCTCAGGCCCTTCTCGGTGGTGCCCAGTGACAGGACAAGAGGGAATGGGCACAAGCTGGAACAGGGGAAGCTCCATCTAAACATAAGGAGGAACATCTTTTTGAGGGCTGCAGAACCCTGGCAGAGGCTGCCCAGAGAGGTGGTGGAGTCTCTGTCTCTGGAGACATTGACACCCCACCTGGACATGTTTCTGTGGGACCTGCTCTGGCAGGGGCTTGGACCAGATGATCTCCAGAGGTCCCTTCCACCCCCGTATCATCCTGTGATTCTGTAATCTTACCAGGAACTTGCCTGGTCCTGGCTTGACCCTAGACTTCCCTCATCACTACATATCTGCCTGGTTCACCAAACTGCCAGCTGGCCCTGGTTACCATTGTCAGACCTGCTCAGCTCTTTTCCTTTGGGCCTTGGCACTGGGTCCTCTCAGCCTTGCCCCTCCATCACCTTCCCTTATGGAGCAATTCCTTTTTCCAGCCCTGACACCTCATTCAGGTGAAACTGTTCTTGATTTATGAGGGATGTGCATTCCTCCTACTTAGTACTGGTGCACCACAACCAGTTACCCCTTCCCAGCACTTCTTTGGAGCCTGGCCAGACGCCCCAGGGAGGGTTTGCCACCTGGTAGTCCCTCTGCAAGCCTCTTGGGTCCACAAACCCAGCCATCTCTACGTGCGATAGCAGATTCTTCTGCCAATACAGCCGTTCTCTTCCTCCCTGTTGGAGAAAGAAATTATGTGCCACACGAGCAAAGAACGTCGTTCCATTCTCTTTTCATAATCGAGACTCATTCCCCCTTAACAAGGTATGAAAAATGGGAACCTAAACCAGTGATTCCCACTGATTTTCAGTGTGGCTCCGGCTCAGGCGTTTAGTGACTGATGCCCTTTTTTTTCAGACGCAGCCTTTCATCCATCAAACCATTCTGTTGTTCTGACAAAAATCTGGGATGTAAGGGAACATCTGCCACAAGGAAGATCAGAAGCACAGACCTGCTGCTGCTGATGGGAAAAATTCTAAGGGCTCGGATTTTTTTTTTTTAAAAAAAAAAGAAGTTAATTAATTTTACAAGAATAATTACTTTGAACGCGAGTGTCAATGACCCTTCTCAGATACAGCTTTTCCAACACAATCTTGGTTTGGTCTCACTGAGGACAAAAGATGCTTCAGTGGAACTGGCAAAAATCTTTGTGAATTGTGACAAAATAAATGCTACTGAAGAGGGTTCTCTGGCTTCCTTTTACATTCTGTTGAGCTATTCTCTGTAAACAAAAGAAGCTGAGCTGGCCTGGTTTGGATGTCTATTAAAAGTTATAAGGAAATACTAAAAGCAGTAAGCAGTACAGAAAGGAAATAACTGCTTTTAATGCTGTTAAATGTAATTGTGACATTTAGGAATCAATTCGCTTCTAATTATTCATTGTGTCACTGATTAGCACAGTGGGCAGGAGAGACGCAGAAGCCATCTTTTATCATCACAGATTTTATAGAAAGTAATGTGGTTTTAATCTATTTTTGCCAAATTTTGCAGGTTTTTTCTTGAAAAATCATATTTTAAGAATGCAGGAAGAAAAACAATGGCTGAGACATGTCTCTGTTAAGGTGCCCTGTTGGTGGCATGAGACAAAAAATACTGGCACCTTGCCTGGAAAGCGCAGCAAGGGCTGAGAGATCTGATCTTCTGAGGCTGGGGAGAAAACAGACTGCAGCGAAGGGCAGTCTTTATGGCCTGTGACCATCCATTTCCTGGCAAGAAGCACAGTTCCTGAAAACAGACGCGGGAAGGTGAGTTGATTTTGCAAGTCAGGGAAAGAAGTTTTACCTTCCTAAGTGATGGCAGAGCCCCCAGAACACTCCCTGTTAGAGCTGGACCTTCAGAAGTCTCTGTGTTTTATAGAATCATAGAATGGTTTGATTTGGAAGGGAGCTTAAAGATCATCAAGTTCCAACCACCCTGCCCTGAGCAGGGACACCTCCCACTACACCAGGTTGCTCCAAGCCCCATCCAGCCTGGCCTTGAACCCCTCCAGGGATGGGGCAGCCACAGCTTCTCTGGGCAACCTGTTCCAGTGTCTCACCACCCTCACAGCAAAGAATTTCTTCCTGAAATCTAATCTAAATCTCCCCTTTTTCAGTTTAAAACCATTCCTCCTCATCCTATCGCTCCACTCCCTGATCAAGAGTCCCTCCCCAAGCACGGTTTTCCATGCTCTTGTGAAACAAGTATCTCAAGGTATAAATGTTTACAAGATAATGGTGCTAATTTGGTATTTTACAGGTCAGTCTCAGGATGAAATATTGCAGGACTTCTGAAAAAGAAGCAGATTTTCTTCCTCAGCCAGACATTCAGAGTGCTGACCTCTTCCAGGTGAAAAAGAGGAACACTCACTTTTTCCTTTTTTTCTTTTTTTTATAATTTTCCTACATTATTCAAGACCTCGCTTGGCTGTAGTTGGTTTTGGAGTGGCAGTGAGATGGAATCTGCTGTAATTGTGATGGCTCATAAAGCAGAGATCCTCGAGAGACTTGAACTCCTCCAGTCCCAAACCTGGGCAAGACTTCAGGCTAGAAGGTTCTACTCTATCTTCTATGAAGGTATTTGTGTGCTGCGTCTCATCCTACAGCAACCGTCATTTTTATGCTTCTAGAGACGAAGTGTGCATCTCACACTGTGACAATTATAGGGGAGAGGAGCAGAAACCCTGTATTTAGATTATTTGCCAGAAAATATGGTATTTGTTTTTTAGAAAATAACAGAGGAGCTTTGAGAAGCTCGTTTGCTACAGTCTCTGAAATTTAGCAGGAACAACAATCTGATGTTGAAGATGTACCTTTGTCCACTTAAATGTTTCACGAGTTTTATCTTAATTGTAAAAGGATTGCTATCCCCTGCCCCTTCCTCATTCCTCTCCTCTTCCCATTCCCAGCTGAGGAGAAGGGGAGAAAGGAGAGATCCTGGATTAAACTCTCTCCCTTCGATGCTTCTACTGGAAATGAGAAGAAAACAACAATGAGAATCAAACACAAAAATGAGACCATTGGGATTTTTTTTTATATCCAATCCAGAATGGAGTCGGTTTCCAGACTACTTTAAATACTTAGCAAACTCAGGAAATGCTGTAAAAATTAAAATATAAAAGTTGTTTCTCAATTGCACTAGCATGGTTACACCTTTGGTATTTTGTTCTTCTTAAGAAGCATGTCCAACCATAATGACATCTCAAGGACGGTCTCTCCCTGGTCACAGTGATGGCAGGGTACATTTTCCATTCTCACATCCGTTGTGCCACCCCCCTTAGCAACGAGCTGGAATTGATCCAGATGATAGAGACTTTTTGTTTCACCTCTTTATGTGAACTGGTGCTGGCACTCCAGTAGCCCAAGGGCGAAGGATGGATGAAACTGTCTCTCTTGAGCAGCTCTTTGGACTCACGGTGAATTAAAAAGACCGGGTAACCTTGGCCGTAGCGATTCACTACATCCTTGACTCTCACATAGTAACACCATACCTGTCTGTGTTCTCCCTACTATTTGTTTGTATTCTCTGACTCAAGGTGGCTCTGCAAAAAAGGGATTCGGGGAATCCACAGTACATAGTCTTTTCTGTTGTCCCTCAAACGACTCTTCTCTCGCTTCCAGATTCTGTGGTCGTGAAACAAGTCTACCAGAAAGTCTGTTTAAAAGAATTATGACCTTGAAAATCATGCTTCCTTCCCTCCCAGATCAAACAGGGAAAGGGAAAAGGAAAAGGCAGGGAGCAAAATTTCCCACTGTCCTGATTTTTTTCTTTAGAAGATGTGGCGTGGAATACTTTTAAAAGAAGTCATTGTACCAGAACTTTCTAAGTTTCCATCACATCAGTCATTTCAGTTTGGCCAAATCATAATCAAAGCTCATTTTATGCTACAAATATACTGAATCCAAGTTTGGGAAGACGGATTGCTCTTTTAAAGACTTACTTATTTTACTTTAAAAAAAAAATTAGTTCATCCTCAGACTGGCCTCATTACATGATTTTTAAATTTTTTTTCTTTTTAATTAGCAATGATTCTGCTGTGGAGAGGTGGTGTGAAATGTATCTCCTAGGAGACATATTTTTGTCCGGAGCATTGCTTTTCAGAGCTCCAGCATTTTCAATTACACTTGCAGAAGATATCAATTTTTAAATATATTCCTTTCCTCCACATCTGTTCAGCATTCCATGGAGAGAAGAAGACACAAGGAGGCACATGAAGACTTTAGGAGCCCGACACATGGTTGTTAAGACAGCTCTTTAATAGCAGGGTTAGTGATCCAAGGGTCTCTTCCAACTTGAATGATTATTTATGATCTGCTTATGTCTTCCTGAGCGGGGATGGCAGCCTGAAAGAGATGCTTCTTCAGGGCAAGTCCCAAAGAGGCCAAACAGACGGGCAGAGACAGCACCCATGGAGTCTCATCTCAAAGTACACGAGTCAGTCAGACAAAGAGGTTAGTGAAAGATGGATGTGCATTCTTCCTGCTTAGTACTGGTGCTGAGGATGTTCTTCTGGAACAAGCAAGCAAACAAACAGAGCATTCTGTTGTCTTTAACCTGATTTCCTCTGTGAGGTGAGATGAAAAGGCGCTTCGCATACATAAAAAAGTGAAAGTACTTCACAAAACTCCTTCTTAATTCAATTTGCCCGCTCTCACTTTCTGCCTGTTCTCAAATAAAATTTCTGATGTCTGAGTACATATAAGGGGAAAAAATCAAGATATGCTGTAGTTTTCCCCTTCACATCATTGTGACTGCAGTCTAGCCTGTGGTGCTCCAATAACATAAGGAATTCTTGCTCAGGAGTCTGACAGGTGTGTATTTCATGCAATCACACAATGTGAGTCTCACAGATACGCTGTATGTATCCTTCAGAGGAGGATAGGCTCCACCACACATCAAACCAGACTATTCTCTTTCTCCCATTAATAGAGTAGTCTCATTCCCTACATTTAAATGAAGCTATATTTAAAGAAAGGACAGTGTGGCAATACTACTTCTCAGTAAGCGGAACATCACAATTTTTAAGAGTAGAAGTTTCCAAAAAAACACAAATAAAACTCAAGAGTAGCCAAAGTTATACTTTCCTGCAGCTTTTGACAAAGCTTTCGTGATTTCTTAAAGAGAGATCGTGGGATACTTTGTATTCTTAGAAATGGAGCGCTGAGTTTTGCACCCATGTAGATAAATGCCCATACAGACACAAAATGTCATTTCTCCAAATTTGTGGCAGATGAGTTGGAGAACAACACAGCACTTCCATCTCTGCATCCAGGCTGAAACGTGGTCTTTCTCCCAAGTAGAGAGAGTAGAGTATATTTATTGAGGGGCTAATACCCCAAAAGGAGGCAAGCAGCAACTGGGTTTCATATTCCGCTGCGCTAGAAGCTCTCTGCCTCCACTGCTAATGATTCAGGGGAATGTGCTAATTGGAGATACTGTAATTGTGAAAGGGCCATGTCTTGGGGATCCACTACTTGCTTCTCTACAAGCACCTGGCGCTGGGCCCTTCCAGGCAGGTTTTGTTTATGTCGAAGTTGTACTTCAGGTGGCAGAGCCTGGGAAAGGTTTCAGCCACTGCCAAGATATCGATAGTTTACACTCTATTGTAAATGTCACTGTCGGCAAAATCAGGCTGCTTACCAAACTCACAGCCTCTGACACCAGAGCACGTGTAGGAGGAACCCCAAGACTAAGGTTCTAGCACAGTGTGAGCCACATGAGAGCCCCAAGAAACTGGCATTGTTAGATGTTCTGTGCAAGCCCTCCAGGTCTTACCAGGTTCATACCAGGATTCAGACTGGGTATTGGGAAGAAATGCTTTGCTGTGAGGGTGGTGAGACACTGGAACAAAGTTGCCCAGAGAATCTGCGGCTGCCACATCGCTGGAGGGGTTCAAGGCCAGGCTGGACGGGGCTTGGACCAACCTGGTGTGGTGGGAGGTGTCCCTGCCCAGGGCAGGGGGGTTGGAACTCTATGATCTTTTAAGATCTCTTCCAACTCTAACCATTTTATGATTCTATTCAGTAAATCTTTCTACTCTGCAAACATTAACCTTCCTCTAAAAGCTACAACAGAAAAGAGAGGCAAATTATGTTTTCTCTGTAAAGTACATGGATAACATCCTTACTTCCAAAATAGCAGTATCTGTCCTGTTCATAAATTGCATGAGTCCCTCTGCCCTTTCCAGAAAGAAAACAAAAGCTTCTGACTCGTATTAGTGGAAGACAGATGAGATTTTCTCCAGCCCAGGTTTGTGGAAAATAGCTTGATCAGAATTATGTCTCATCCTGTCCCCTAACGCCTCTGTCACTGTCTTAAAAGAGAACAAGTTTTGGCTTATTGAAACTCTTAAGGTTTAGGAGCTTTATTCTTTCTATAAATTGTGTTTCCATTAAAATACTGACATTCTCCATTATAGAAAAGAAAAATACAGAAAAAATAAATTAGAATTCAAAATCTATTTATACTTTTGTAACTGTCTAATCCTTTGTTGGCACAGCTTGTGCAGACAATGCCACAGCAATAAGACTCTACTTTGTAAACAGATGCCGCTTTCCTGTCGCTTTGTTAACATTATATTGTTCTCTTTAATGTGTGGGCTACATAGAGAATGCCAGGCCTCATATATCATTCCTTACAGCTGTTGCACAGTCAATTATACTAATATTTTTCTAGGGGGGTGATGGTGTATTTTTACATTTCAGAAGCTGCTTATAAACAGCTTGTTCTCTTCCCAGACTGTCTGCCTGAGTCACTCCTGTGGGAGCTGCAGCAGTTTCTCATAAGCAGCAACATGTCCTGGAAAGGGCTGCCAGTTACTCTTTCCTGGTAAAGGAGAACAGGTCTATTCTGTTATTATTTATTATTTATAACTCTGATCAGATTTTTATAAATAATTAGCCAAGAGTTTTTCAGTAGCATGAACCTGATGGTCACACCAGCCCTGGAAATCCATGACTTGTCTCAGTCAGTGCAGATTCCCGGCATAAAAAAACCCAAAAAGTAATAAATCAGCCGAGATTTGAGCCAACTTTGGTAAAACTATAAGCAAACAAAAGATGAATCAAAGGCTAACTCCAATTTGGCACATCAGAGCACAGGACCTGCAAGGACCATCTATTTCTTGCCCAGCGGATGTAAAAGGAACAGCACAGGATTATTCAAGTGTGCTCCTCCTTCACTCCACAGCAGAAACTAAAACTCATCCCATAACCTCCTGTGAGAAGGTTCCGGGAAGACCTTAGAGCCCCTTCCAGTCCCTAAAGTCCTCCAGGAGAGATGGGGAGGGACTCTTCATCAGGGAGGGGAGCCATACAGTGAAGGGGAAGGGTTTTAAACCGAAATAGGGGAGATTTACATTAGATACTGGAAATGAAGCCTTTCTTTTAAAGTAAGGATTTACTTGCTTTGAGGTTATTATAATTACTTCAATGCTACAGCATTCTATAGATCTTTACACTTAATAAAAGTGTAATATTACAGTTCTGTACATTAGGGCTAATATATTTAAGTGTTTAAATAGCCCTGTAAAAATCCAAGGCACAATTTGCATTTCTAATATAAATTAATAATCATGTTAGATACATAAAAGCAAATGAACTTAAAACAAAAAAACCTAGTCTGTCTTAATATTGAGACAATATTATTTGTTGGCTTGCTGGGCAGATTGTAAACTCTAGAATTTTCCCTTAGGAACAGAACAGACAAACACTGGTGCCAAGTCTGGGTTTTTTTTTTTCAGATCCCAGTATGTCTGTATCGTATATTTCACTACAATTTCTTATTAATTTCTTCTTTCTCATAACCCTTGTAATTTGTTAGTATTTGGGATTTCCAGTAGCTGTTTTCCTTTCACCACAGTTAAACAATACATGTATTTTTGTTGTGGTTTAATAAAAAACCAAACCACCTGGTCTCTATCCATAATTTTTTCTGTTTGTAAACACTGAGTTTGATTTAACTGCCCGTAACACACTGCAGTTCTTCAAGTGCCCTCTGATTTTATTATGAACTCATATCCCTGTTCTTCAGGAAATCAGACGTGATTAGATCCGTGGCTACAATCGATCGCTTTTAATACAAACAAATGAAGCACACCCTAAGGGATGGCAAGCAGAGTAGAAATCTGTGGGTACACGATTCATAATAACAGCTCAGATTTAGGGAAGACAGGCTTCAGAAACAGGAAGGCCACCAAATATAAAAGCAAAGCATCTGGAGTAGGAGAAAAGTTTCTGCAACACAAAGCTCAAATGAGCCTAAGTATAGGCAGAAGCTCCGAGAGCAACCGAAGGACAAGGGAGAGGCAGAATGCGTGAGGTGAGATTGAGGAGAAGAAAAGAAAAGAGGAAAAAAATAAATGATAAAGCACTGGAATAACCACAGTATTTGGTTTTCAGTCCCTTAGTTCTCAATGGAGCGGTTCATCGCAAAACCTCGCCAAAATACCCGAAGGATTTATGGATCCACTTATTTAAAAAGCTGAAACCTCCACAAAAATAACTTCACTCAGAATAACAGAAGTGACTGGTCTAACTAAAGCATCATAAATTTAATTGTCAGGTGAAAACACAAAGACACCAAACTTTAAGAGGAAATAAATGTGTTTACTTTCAGCTTGAGCAGCCAATCGACAGATAAAAGAGTGGTAAAAATCCCTACCTTTATCTACTGTTCAGTCTCTGTACGGGAAGGGATGGATTCTTGAGGAGTAACCAAAAATTGTTAGCCTTCAAGTATGGCCAGTTTTACTACGAGTTACTATAGCAACTACTATGACGGCATTACTAGAAATTAACACATATGATTGATATAACTGTAGCGTAGTTCAAACACACAAACCTGGCAGGTATCTCTAGGAACCACAGACCCACCACTAAGATGCCATGAGGTGGCTGGAGTTTATACTCAAAATCCCACCAAACCAAGCATCATTTTTAGCGCTGCTTGCACTGGCTTTGCTTTAAAATCTTTAACTCCCAGTTTGGAAAATTAGATGTCTGCTTCGTTTTTGCACTTCAGGTTTTTTGCCTGCAAAATTCATTAACATACACAAAATTCCAGGTAACATAAGACATGTATATGGATAATAACAACCTAATAATCATAGAATCATAGAATCATTGAGGTTGGAAGAGACCCCCGGGATCATCAAGTCCAACCATCAGCCCTACTCTACAAGTTCTCCCCTACACCAGATCCCTCAACACCACATCCAGTCTACTCTTAAACACAGTCAGGGAGGGTGACTCCACCACCTCCCTGGGGAATAAGACATGTATATGAGCAATGAACCAGCTGAGCCATACATCCCAGGCAGTAAAAGCTGATGATGGACACAATGGTGAAAATTTATGAAAGCCCATAAAATGCATGGCAAATTTTGCAAATTGGTCAAGCATTATGCCTCTGTTTAAATTCATAAAAGCACAAGAAGCCAGCAAAAGTATAAATCATTAGGGGGGAGGAAAATACACAGAGAAGCAAATAAAAACCGTGATGTATTTCCTAAAAATAGACGCTCAAAGACGTGCCCCGTGGAAATAACACGTCGCTGATGGTCTTCCCTCAGTAGGGAAAGAGGCTGCTCAAAGTCTCTGAATTTCTGCTGCTCAGCCTTGTGTTGGCCGTGCAGAAGAAAGGAGCCTGTTTGAACCTGAGGTGAGTTCTTCTTCTGGTGTCATCCAGAGACTTGTCAAATCTTATCTGTACGAGTTACTTCCATACGGGCCAACTGCCAGCGTTTTTGGCCTCTGTTAAGTTAGTCAGTCACCTGTCAGCCAGATTGTACCGGCTCTGGCAAACTGAAAAAGGCTGGATTATAGAATGGTAAGAAGGGAATATGATTTATTTCTTTTAAATTTATTGTGACAGGGACGATTTGAGACAATTCTTGAAAGTAAGCAGAAGCCGGTCGGTGGAACTAGTAAGGGAAATAAAAGACATCCATTTGCTGAAATACACTTATTCTCTGCTACTTCATTATTTTTTTACTTCAAATTTTTACTTGGATGTACATCTGCACAAACCACTAGCATCCATGTAAAGGAAAGGGACTATTTTTGGCTTAGGGCAGTAGCGTGTTGATATTCTCTCTACCTAAAAATTAATGTCTTCACGACTGGGTGCAAACTTCTATTTTAGGTCACCTTTGATGAAAGAAGTCAAACCTCAAAGCAAGTGGTGATCCTAGCCAAAGACAGGCTGCCAGTTCTCTATAGAATAAGATATACAGCATTGGAAACCACACTTGGTTTTACACAATACACTTGGTTTTATACAGTGTTGCTTATTTATAGAATCACAGAATCGTCGTGGCTGGAAAGCACCTCTGAGATCACCGAGTCCAACCACAGGAATTTAGAATTACCTAACCAGAAAATTAACGAAATCCAGCCCAACTTTGGCCAAACTACATAACCTTTCTCTGCAGCAACTTCCCTGCCAAGGATAACTGTTTTCACCGTGTATCATGTGTATGTTCAATCTGAAAACCAAAGCTCGCTCTCACCGCCAGGCGAGGCGCCCAACTGCTGCCACTCTGCCACTGCAGCAGAAGAATGAACTGGGTGATTTGAGGATGAATTTCGCTCTTTTTGAAGCCGGTGAAGCCCTCGCTCTCTTGCCTCACCTTTGCAATCGCCCCCTCAACTTTTTCCCCCGGGTGATGGTGAAGACGGGCCTCCGCGGCGGGGGCTTGCCTGTGCGTCATCAAAGCGGCCCCGTCTCCACCGAGGAAGGGGCAGACTCCCCACCCCGGGTAGGCCGCAGCGGCTTCTGCCCCCCTCTGGAAAGCGGTGTGAAAGGAGAACCCCGAGAAGGGGAGACCACTGACAACCCCTCACGCCCCACCACCCTCAGCGCAGGCGCTGCCCACAACGGCAGCGAGAAGGACGAAGGGGCCTAGGAGCGGTGCGGACCCTGGGTGTCCCGGCAGATGCCTGCTTCCCGAGAGCTGCTGCCGGTGCCGCCGGCCGGTCGAAAGCCTCCCTAAGGCAGCAGTAGCCAAGTCCGAAGCGCTCGACGGTGTCGGAGTGGGCCGTCGGCGACCCACTCCGAGCGGCGACCGCGGCGGAGAGTGAACAGGCAAACGGTGGGGCAGCTACATCCGGGGGGCGGTGGCGGGCACCTGCCGCACCGGGGGCCTCGGGTGACATTGGGCCTCGGCAACTGAAGAGGGAGGACGGGCTTCGCAGCCTGGTAAAGAAAGAGAGTGAGACCATCGCTTGCTGCTGCCATGTTTCGAGTTATAGTTAGCCACGCCAAGAAGCATCCCAGTGTGAGTATCTGGCGGCGGTGCCCCGGCGGGCCGGGGGCGGCAGTGGTGGTGGTGTCTCGGCCTCGGCGGGCCGCCATTCTCCCCTCCCGACGGCCCTTCCCTGCTGGCAGTCGGTGTTGCCCCGGCCGCACTGGTTATCCTCCTCTCCTCGCTCTTCTGTTTCCTTTCTTTCTGGATGTCCGGTCTGTCGGGTGGGCCGGGGCTGGTAGGCAAAACACGGTCAGGCTCCCTTTTCCCTCAGGTACGTGTGGGCCTTTCAGCAAGACTTGAGGTTGCTTTTTCGTTCTTCTTGTTTATCTCTTTCCTTACACGCCATCAATCCCATTTTCTACCTGCGCAGTCAGGATGCCAGGGGCTGTTTTGGGCAGTGGAGGGGCTGATGTTTGTTTATTAGTTTAGTTGTTTTGCTCATAGAGGTATTTTGTATGTGTTTGTTTCTCAGTAGCTGCCAGTTATCTCTGACCCCAGGGGTGACCTGCACACAGGGAGCTTGTATCAGGCTTTCAGAGGGCCATGTGTTATGTCTCAAAATGTGCAAGCGTGTTAACTTTTTTGTTACTGTTGGGGTCAGAAATGCTATGTAATAATGTTGTTCTCCTATATACTAGTGTGACATTTAATTATGTTTTTTTATTATTTCAGTTGATCCCTCTGTTCTTGATCATCGGATCTGGAGGGGTTGGTGCAGGCCTGTATCTCATGCGTTTGGCAATGTTCAACCCTGAAGTCTGGTATGTATCAAGTAGTTCATAGCACCCACTTCTCTTGCTACAGTAAAGTCATTGTTGCTGCCTTGCTCTTTATGTCCTGCTCCAATGTCAGTGGCACTAAGTGTGTGGAGAGCTGCTTCAGTAGGAGAGTTGTTTGCCATATGATATTTAGAGGCTGCTGTCAAAAGACTGTCTTCTGTGGAAGCTTGTTTGGATGGGTGACTCTCCATGGCCTAATAACCACACTATGCATGGGAATTATATTTTGTTTGAATGTAGTGTGATTCTATTAATATATTGTCATCTTTTACATTTTTCCTCAATAGCTGGGACAAGAAAAATAATCCAGAACCTTGGAACAAACTGTCACCCAGTGACCAGTACAAGGTAAAATGAAGTATAATGGTTTTTACAAAACATAATATCAAAGGTGTAGCTACTGTTTTAGGGTGTTTGAGTATGTTGGAAAGGAGCTGAACGAGCAAGGTATTTCCTGTGCTGCACAACATTTGTTTGACTCTGGAACTCAGAGCAGAGAGAGATGAGTTTGAGATTCTAAACTTTCCTAGAGTGGGTTGATAAAAAGGTGAAAGGAGTGATGGAATGATAGGGAAACAGTCATACATAGATTGCACTGTAAGAAAAAGAGGAACTATATGTGAGAGGAAGAATATACTAGCTCATAATACTTGGAAAGAAACTACAGGGAGAAGGACAAGACTCTGTAAGTTCTGAACTAAAGCTTTCTGAGCTCTGACCTTTCTAAGCTCTGACCTCTTGGTCTTTACTCACGAGAAGCCGAGCAGGAAAATGTGAGTGTTTAATGTAAACAGTAATTCAGTTCTGCAGTTAATTGCTTGGAAACAGAACCATTGTCTGTAAGTAACTGGATGCAATAGAAACAATCTTTAAGTAATACACAAGTTATTTCACTGAACTAAAGAGGAAGCAGGCAAAGATGTGCAAAACATCTGGTAGTTTACAGAAATCCTGGTTTACTGAAGCGGAATTTTAGCAGATTCCTGTTAAGAGTATTTTAAAATTACTTTCAAGCTACTAAAAATCTACTGTGTTGTCAAAGCTGGTCTCTGTTCATTATCTCATCTTTCATTCAAAAATACCACTCCCAGGCTGACAGATGGCCCTTCCTCCACCCAAAAAGGGAGAGGAAGAAGATAAGGAGATTTGAGTTTATAATGAAATAAACTACTTCAATGAAGTATTAATACAAAAAGTAAAACAAAGGAAATAATGAAATAGATACAATATATACAAAACTGTGTGAAGCTCCCAGGATGACGATCATGTCACCATCGGGAAAATCCCAGACTGGACTCGGTGACCGACAGGAGCTGGATTCCAGATCTGGAATTGGGAATGCTCAGATTGGAATCAAAGGCAGATGAACAGACAGGGTNCAGTTCCTGAACAATCTGCTGTTAATCTCAGACTCTCGTTAGAAGAGGCCCAGCTAAAAAAGTAAAATTACTGAACAGAAAAATTATCAAATCGGGACATAACCCAAAAAAAAAAACCAAACTCAACCCACATGCCAAAATAAAATGTTGTGGTTCCTGTAAAGGTCTGTGAAGAAAATAATACTTTGTTTTCATTGCTGCTTCTGGAATGTCACTGTTTCTTTAATATCTAAAAGAGGCAAACTCAACATGGAGCGCAGCACAGACACTTGTAAGGAGTGTGTGCCTTGTGTAGCATTCCCTTGCCCGTCACAACCTCAGGCTTTACCATATTTGGGTATCATTGTGAATCATTGGGGAGGGTTTTTTTTCCCCAAATCTGCAGTGTGGGAAATGGAAAGGCAGATACTCTAAACTGAAGAGGAATGTTTAGTCAAAAGCTCTGCTATAACAAAGATTCAGCTTTTGATGAAACTGTGGTTTTCTTCTGTAAACTTCCCTCTTGTCACATCAGCTTCCTTAGCCTTGCCAAGGAAAAGGGTTACTGCCCTGTTTGGTACTGGAGGAGCTGCAGCACAGGAAGCTGGAACTGGAATGTGCTGTGGGCTCTTTTGATTTTGCTGAGGAGTTTAAAAAAAAGAAAAAAAAAAAACCCAAACATTTAGGTGTAACTAAAAGTAGTCAAACTAATAGATAAATATTTCTTATGTTTTTCCTTTAAAAAAAAATTAGGGTGCCAAAATACACTTTTAGTCTGTAAATTCCTTGCCTCAGTGGCTGTTTGGGCTGTTCTGAACTGCTCGTGGTGGGATCCAGCTGGGTTCATCTAAACTGTGAAAGGATCTGTTCCTGCTTTCCTTCTTCCTCGCTGCACCTTCTAGCTCTAGATGTGAAACTCAGCTTTTGCAGTGCTGCCCTAAATATTTTCTGGTGACACTGCTCACATACACAACACCTTGTGCCCCTTGGCAAGTTGGTACATAGATTTGGGGCAAAAAAGGATGAACTCCCCAGTACTGCTAGAACTGCCTATGAATGGGCTTTTACTTCTGGGCATGAGAGAAGAGACACTGGTTTTTCTCTAGGCAGAGGAAAAAAACCCAGGAATGGCTGCAAGCTGCAGCAGGGTAGGGTTAGGCTGGACATGAGGAAAATTTTCACAGAGAGAGTGGTCAGTCAGTGGAATCAGCTGCCCAGGGAGGTGGTGGAGTCCCCATCCCTGACTGTGTTTAAGAGTAGATTGGATGTGGTGTTGAGGGATCTGGTGTAGGGGAGAACTTGTAGAGTGGGGCTGATGGTTGGACTTGATGATCCCAAGGGTCTCTTCCAACCTAAATGATTCTATGATTCCATTTTAAATGCAGAACTTGTAATAATCTGCAGAGTGAAGATAATACTAAAAAGTAGGGTTTTTTTTTAATTTAATTAGATAATGTACAGGCTGTGACTTCAGTTTCCTGACGTGAGTTCAGATGATGTGTGTTCTCAAGTAAATGCAATGGAAAAGGGATAGCTGGGACTTCTTACTCCTCTTTCTTCTTTTCTGCCCCCTTCTCTCTCTCTCTCCTAGTTCTACTCTGTGAACGTTGACTACAGCAGGCTGAAAAAGGACCGTCCTGACTTCTGAACAACACATTCATCTCCATAAACCTCACAGAAAGGTCTTCCGAAAGCCGTCCGCACAATTGTCATGCTTAATCATCCAGGAAATCATCAGACTCGCCTCACGCTGCACTCAGTCATGTCTTTGAAAGTTTTTGGATGAGGCTTAATAAACTTCTGAAACTTGAAGCGTCTACTCTTGACTCTGTTTGGTGTTTTTTTTCAAAATGAGGATATTCTGTTAACGGCTCGTTGTGTGATTGCTCAAATAGTTAAGAAAAAGTCAGTTTGTTTCCTGAACAAGGGGGTGAAAGTTCCCTCGGTGGGCTTTGTACTCAGTCTTTTGGTTGTAGAGGAATAAGTGCATGTTCCTGCAGGATACTGACCTACAGGGGCTGGAAAGCACATATTTATATGTGTGTGTGCTCAGGTGGCCAAGAAGGCCAATGGCATCCTGGCTTGCATAAAGAATAGTGTGACCAGCAGAAGTAGGGAGGTGATTGTCCCCCTGTGCTCAGCACTGGGGAGGCCACACCTTGAGTCTGGTGTCCAGTTGTGGGCACCTCAACACAAGAGAGATATCGAGGTGCTGGAGCGAGTGCAGAGGAGGGACACGGAGCTGGTGAGAGGCCTGGAGAATAAGGCTTATGAGGAACGATTGAGGGAGTTGGGATTGTTTAGTTTGAGGAAGAGGAGGCTGAGGGGAAACCTCATCCCTCTCTACAACTGCTTGAAAGGGCATTGCAGAGAGGTTGGTGCTGGTCTCTTCTCACGGGCAATGAGCGACAGAAGGAGAGGGAATGGCTGCAAGCTGCAGCAGGGTAGGGTTAGGCTGGACATGAGGAAAAGGTTTTTCCCAGAGAGAGTGGTCAGTCAGTGGAATGGGCTGCCCAGGGAGGTGGTGGAGTCCCCATCCCTGACTGTGTTTCAGAGTAGATTGGATGTGGTGTTGAGGGATCTGGTGTAGGGGAGAACTTGTAGAGTAGGGCTGATGGTTGGACTCGATGATCCCAGGGGTCTCTTCCAACCTAAATGATTCTATGATTCTATGATATGTATATAGGTTTTTTTTCTAATTGCACCTGAATTTTTATGCTTGCTGCTTGAAGGAGTTTGGGGAGCGGATAAGGCAGTGCCACCACCAAGTCATTGCCCAGCAGGGGAGCAACAGATGCTGCTGGAGGGAAGGAAAAAGCCCAAGCTCTCTGCAAAAGGTTTAGTTTCTCTTATTTATTTTTTTCTTTTTTTTCCCCTCCCCTTAAATATTTAACAAAATACTTTAGGACTTTTAGGATTGCCATCTTGTTTAAAAATTAAAACTTTAGGTCTGTAGTCAAGCTGAGCATGGATCATGCTTTTAAGGAGAAGGGGCCCCCAGTCAGCAGAGCAGGTGCCAGGAGCTTGAGGAATAATGAGACTCTCCTCTAAGAACAAGACAATCTTTCAGCAGAGGCAAAGTGTTGCCCTTCAGTCCTTGCTCTGGTCTTGCTGGGGGGGACGACAAAAAAGACAACATCCTTGTGATTCTGTAACTTATGACGGGGTTTTCTTGGTGTTCTTCTGTGAACATCTGGTATTTCTGTGGCTGAGGGATGTAATTCTGGACTCTGATGGAGTCCAGCTGTTCCATCCTGATGGGTTTCAGTCCCCTTACAGCAGACTCTCAGACTGTAGCTATGAATAATTAGGAGAGATTCAAAGAAACTGAGCAGCAAGAATGCTTGAAAATCTGTTCTTGGGTAACTGGCTGAAAAATAAGAAATAATTGCAGAGACTTCTTCTTTTACGTGGCAGAATCTTAGAGGTGAATTGGGATTTGTTTGGTAGCAGTCTTGGTTATTTTCATTATGGGCTGAAATGGTGGATTTACTTGTGGCTCTCGCTGGTGTGAGAGGTTCCTGTGAAGCCTAAGGAAGGATGTCAGTGCCATCACAGAGACAGCGTTCCCTGTGGTGGGCAAAGGCTGTAGGTGTCCTTGGGGGCTGCAATTGCTGGGGGAATCCAAGGATTCCTAGGAACAGACCATGCTGTTGCAATGCTTTTCGGTCTTGACTTTAAAAGGGGGTGGGAAAACACAATAAAAGGCAAGTGGAACTTTTAAACTTTGATCTTAGTCCTTTTGGATTTTAGTGGTGTTGCTGTGGTCTTCAAGTGTAGATCCTTTCTCGGGACATCAAGGAAGACCAATGTCCAGGAGATGAAGCTGATGTTTAGGAAGGTGAGAGGAGTTTCTTCCCTTTTGATACAGCTGAAGAGGGTGTAGGCTCCTGTTTGCCTTAATAAAGGCACTTAAAGCAAATAGGCTGCCCTTGATGAGACCTCAGAAGATATTTAACAAGTATTTAAGCTATTTAAAGCTCTAAATCTCGACTGAGTAGGAAACAAAAAGGACAATTCATTCAATAGCAGCATCCTTCCTGCTGAAAGTACAGCAGACTTGAAGACTTGAAAGTTAAAACTGTCATCCTTTATTCTCGAGGCTGCTCTCCTGAGGGGATGCTTGCTCCTTGTGGGTGTATACTCCTGTCCTGTTTTAAATGGTAACAGCCATTATTCTCCATTACCTGCCAAACTTAAGAAGAAATAAACGTCATCATTTTGTTTCTTTCTCAGTCTCTAACGGTTGAAATATTTGGTAATTGAAAAATGGTACATAATTTCCAAAAAAAAACAAACCCTGAGTGGAACAAAGCAAGCTGCATGTTTTGTGTGATTTAGCAGCTCACCCGATAACACCTTATTTTCACACAATAGATGCTATTTATTTTGCTCCCTGGGACTAATTCCTCAGTGGAAGTGCTATTGTTGAGCCCTCACGTTTACAGAGATGCCGGGCCACGCGTGCTGCAAGTCTGTCTTAAGTTATTCTGGGGGCAGCAGAAATCAAGCACTTGCTTTTTTGGTATTTCATATGTTTTTATTCTTAAAGTTCCCTCCCTGCAAGGCCCTACGTTCCTGCTTACCTTCCCCCCCCTCCATAGGTTTTCCTTGGGGGCTGAGGAAGTCTTTATTCCATGTAAAACCAGAGCATGTGCTTGGCCCTGAGTGTCTTGTTAGTGAGCCCTGTAGAGAATATTTATTTATTTATACAGCATGGACCTCTGCCCTGGGGAGGCCCCATCTGGAGCACTGGGACCAGTTCTGGGCTCTCCAGTTCAAGAAGGACAGGGAACTGCTGGAGAGGGTACAGCAAAGGGCTACAGAGATGATGAGGGGCCTGGAGCATCTCTGTGCTGAGGAAAGGCTGAGGAACTTGGGTCTGTTTAGTCTGGAGAAGAGCAGGCTGAGGGGGGATCTGATCAACACCTTCTAGAAATACTTCAAGGGTGGGTGTCAGGAGGATGGGCTCAGGCTCTTCTCGGTGGTGCCCAGTGACAGGACAAGAGGTAATGGGCACAAGCTGGAACAGGGGAAGCTCCATCTAAACATGAGGAGGAACATTTTCTTTTTGAGGGTGGCAGAGCCCTGGCAGAGACTGCCCAGAGAGGTGGTGGAGTCTCTGTCTCTGGAGACGTTCAAGCCTGCCTGGACACGTTCCTGTGGGACCCCCTCTGGCAGGGGGGTTAGACCAGATGATCTCCAGAGGTCCTTTCCCAACCCTGTGTCATTCTGTGGTTCTGTAGTTTTGGCACACAAACAGGTACTCTGTGTGACACCTTGCAGTGTATTTCCTCTGGCTGTTTTTTTTAGAGTAGGATCTGTGGAATTTGCCTGCAGGGAGGAATGTTCCTCAGAGTATAAAATATCTAAGTGCCCCTAAGGAATTAGAAGGGTGTGCCTGCTCTCCAAAGAAGGATCTCAATCTCGCACAGGATTTCCAGCCGAAGGTCTTAGAGGAAACCCATTTCAGGTTTGGTTTTCAAGCTCTTCTTTACTTTTAAAGATCGTTTGGCTTTCTGACTCTTGAATGAGCTGTAAAACTGGGCAAAATGCACGTTTGATGCTGATGGGACCAGAAGACTTTTTCAGAAAGAAAGGTTGTAGAAGTTATTACAGGAATTTTAAAAAGGCATTTAAAACAGAAAACGAGTTACTGGAAAAAGAAAAAACAAAAGTTATGTGCAGGTGCTCACAAAATCATTGTTTCTACTCATGGGCCAGTGTCACCATGAGAGCAGCTGCGTGAGCTGGAGAATGCTGTCACCAGGTCAAAGTGAAGCTCAGCAGGTCCATAAGAACTGGTGCATTGTAGTTAGTTTGGGGTTTTTTTGGGGTTGTTTTTGTTTGTTTGCTTGTTTGGATTTTTTGGTTTTTATATTACTTCACAGAAAAATCTTACTCTTTAGTCCTCTTCCTGAAATCCAGAAGATGGTTGACTTCACGCTTTCATGATTCATCCACTTTCCTCAGGAGTGGTCTTGGCGTCAGTATTTAGTTCTGAGAAGTTCCTGTGAAGCTCAGATCGTTTCATCTCCTCTTCTGATCTCTAAGCTTCTTAAGAGCATCTCTGGGTACCGCTGTGATGGCATGTTTCCCAAATGAGGGTTAATTCTGGTGCCATCCGGCTTGGATGAACTTTTTCTGATCATTACACAAATGTTATTTCTAGGGTTGGTGAGGCTTGAACTTTCTTAGCGAGAAGGATGTGAGCCAGTGCAATGCAAGAAAACACACCCCCTTTCCATTCTTGAGGAGCAAAAAAAGTGGTTTTAGCGTCCAGCTCAACATCTATCTAAGCCAGAAAAGTATTCCACTTTGTTTTCTTGTTCCACTTTTTTAAAGTTTCATGTCAATGAAACCAAAAAAGTCATTTTTAGACTTTCCAGGCTAATGTTCTTCTCACGCTGTGAGAGTCAAAGAGATCACCCCACTTTGACTCGCTCAACTTATTTTTTCCCTATTTTCTTTTCGGTCAGAATGAGTATTACTCCAGGTAAAGGGAAATGAGAGCTTTGGTATGCAAGTCAAGGCACGAGGGCCACGTTCAGACTCTGGCCACTTTGCTCTCAGCATTTACCTGATGTTCCTTTGCGCCTGGAACCGCTACAGGACCAGCACGTGGAACCCTGGCGAGAGACAGCCCGTTCTGAAGGTGATCAGAGAAGAGTTTATTAACACGTGGCAGCGCATGCATTACGAAGGAGAATAGAAATTCTAGGTTCTGCTGGTAATATTCCTGACGCTTGGCAGTGCTTGGTTACTTAGACACCTCAAATAATATTTCTAGGGTCATTAATTTGAATTACTTTGGACAAAATAATGCACTATGCCATTTACAGTTCATCACTATAATGCACAGACAACTTTTTTAGTGGAATTGCACAAGGCATAACCCAATAGACAAATTTATACACTTGGCTTTTTTTTTTTTCCACATTGGAAGCGAACTAACTATGAACATGAAATGTTTTCTAATTTTAGTTTCCCTACTGCAGGCAAATGAAACAAACTGCTGAGAAGGTAATGAAAACAGATTACTTAATGGTGAGTGCCATTCTTCCTCCACCAGTGGTGCCACTGCTGGAATTTAATGGGGTGGCACCAGTGTGTCACTGAATGAAGATTTTGGTCCTAGCTGTTTAAAAATAGGGTTGAATCTAACATGATTTCCTCAGTACTCGTAACATTTTCATTTTCTTTCTTTTTTTTTTTGTTTGTCTTTTGCTAGAGCAAGAGCAGGAAAACAGCAGGACTCATTGTCAACAGGAAAAACCCCAGAATTCCATCCCAATTTCAAACTTCCTGCTCTAGTACCACTTACATCTCATCACAGTCTGTGGGATTTGGATAGAGCATTAAGGGGATAATTTTCTTCAGATGTTGTTCTCGTCTTCCTGATGCATCAAATGGATGTAACTTCCTAGTATGTTGGAAGCTCAGAGGAGGAAAATTCATCCCTGCAATAGAGACAATGTGCTTAAAATGCCCAGGGATCACTGACACAGTTTTCTGCACGCAAGTCATCTCTCTCACCCCTCCTTTATAAAATCCCAGGTAAATTCAGGAATTATTGCAGGGGGAAAAAAAAAAAAGAATAGAAAAGGTATAATATACATGTGATGGAATAGGCAGCTGGAGCTGCACCAGTTTTTATATCAACTACAGCAAGTTCTTGCTTTTAGTGAGGGAGTTCTGCCAGTTTATATCCATAACCATGTATCCATCCACATATTTGAGACATGCAGAAGTTGTTCCTTAGGCATCCCCTGACCGCTCGGCACATGGGGATGCAGCGAGAATGAGGTTGAGAGTGAAAAGCAAGAGCGTGCTGTTCCGATGGGTTTAAGTTATTACTGCAGAATAAAAGCAGCAGCAGCTGAAAAACTGCAGCAGAAGGTCTGGTACTCTCTGTTCTGAATTTAGACTAATCACTTTGTATTAGTGCAATAGCGTGAAATAAAAATAAAAAAGAGATTAGTTTTGAAAGTAGCATTTCTTTTCTCCCTACCTAGCCTCATAATGGCATTCTTTGAAGATTAATTTATCACAAACAGTGTAAAATGTATATCTGAGTCCTGTCTGAACTGTATATGTTTTAATTGGATATGTTTTCTCTGGACGATTTCAGTGTCACTAACTGCTTATATTAGTTTAAGATTGTGGTGTTTCGCATCTCACCCTGCATTAGTGTACCTGAACAAAACTTACCATACATCTTTGAAGAGGAAAAGGCTTTCAGAAGGTCTTCCACTTCAGATCTAATTCTGTTTTTATGTGTGAAAACTAGAGGCCTGCTTCTCTGGAAAGAGTTGTTCAGCAAGTTGTAAGTGGTTGAATATCTCTCTCCCCAAAATAAGGAGGGACAAATCTTTTCAGGATTTGTTTTACACCAGTGGAATGACGTCTAAATATGAAAGGACTCTTGTGCGTTGGGTGGATGAGGAGGTAGTGAAGGGTCACCAACCAACCTGCTCTTTATTCAGAGCCCTGGCAATGGTTTGCTTTTACCTGTCCCTGGCTGAGGGGAACAAGGTTGACTAATGGCCCAAGCTGGAATGGCTTTGCATTTAGAGGTGATCCAGACCACCATGCAGTATTTACATGGGGAGGATTAAAAAGATGACTGAAACCCCACCCCTTTCCTGTATCAAATCTTTCACAGCTGGCCGGGTAACTGGACTAAAAGTTATTTGAGTTTTTACGAATCCTACAGTTTAATAACCTGAGCTTGAGCTGCTAACGAATAGGGGACAGTTGGCAAAATTCATAAGATCATAAAATAGTTAGAGTTGGAAGGGACTTTAAAGATCATCAAGTTCCAACCACCCTACTATGGGCAAGGATGCCTCCACCTTATAAAGTGTCCCTCCCCATCTCTCCTGTCGCCCCCTTCAGGTACTGGAAGGTTAGTATAAAGTTTCCCTTCAGGCTGAACCCCAACTCTCCTAGCCTGGCTTCATAGACAGCCCTCATAGACAGCCCTCTTCTGCTCCAGCCCTCCAATCATCTTCATGGCCCTCCTTGGGAACCACTCCAACAGGTCCATGTCCTTCCTGTGCTGAGGGCTCCAAAGTTGGATGCAGTACTGCAGGTGGGATCTCACCAGAGTAGAGCAGAGGGGTGGAATCACCTTCTTCAACCTGCTGGCCATGCTTCTGATTGCAGCCCAGGATGGGGTTGGCTTTCTGGGCTGCCAGCATGCACTACCAGCTCATGTCAAGCTTCTCATCCACCATCACTCCTGAGTCCTTCTCCTCAGGGTTGCTCGCCAGTCATTCTCTGCCCAACTTGTATTTGTGCCTGGGATTGCCATGTCCCAGGTGCAGGACGCTACGCTTGGCTTAGTTGAACTTCATGAAGTTTGCACCAGCACAGAAGAAGTTAAAATGGGATCCTCAAATTTAGAAGTATTCCCAAGGTGTAACACAGCATGCAGCGGCTGGGCAGGTAGATATGATTGATTTATATGGTTCATAGCACAAGAGCTCCTCATCCTGAAGCCAGGGAGCTTGGTCCGGCAGCCAAACGAGTCATGGAGCTGCATTCACCAGCTCCTGGAGCTTAAACCTCCTGCTTCAGAAACAGTGGAGCTCTTCTGGATGGAGCTCAATATTCCCTTATCTATCTTGTGTGCACATGGAACACAAAATAAACAGCCCGGTTGGTGTAGCTGAAATTCTACTTGGATGCATTTTGCTGTGTTTCTCAGCCATCACAGAGAGCTTTTATGGGAAAGAAGAATGAGCTTTTTGAGGCCCCAGAAAGAGAGATTTGTTACAGCCAAAGCAAGGAGAATGGAGAGACGGGAACAAGTGGCCTACTCACTGAGGCGTAGGGAAGCAGAGGATGTAAAATGCACATTGGAAGCGTAATGAATTCCTCTATTACAAATTATTGTCACAGGGAAATGTTTTTGTACATGAATTTTGACGTAGAAAATTGGATGGATTTTTTGTTTGTTTGCATGTTGCGTTTATTGAAAATGGAAAAAGCTCAGTGACAGCAGAATATAAATGTGTATAGATGTGTTGCCTAAGGTCTCCATTTTTCTTGTCTTCAGTCCTCATTCTCTCATCCTTCCCTCAGCTAGATAGCCTGGGTTTCTGCTTACTAGCCTGAGAAATCCTCTTCACTCATCTATCTTCTGCTTGTCAGGAGCTTTCCTTCTGTCAGGCTGCACAATTTCCTGACACACTACAATCACTGGCCACTTTTGTGTTAAAAAGACATTGCACCTTTTCCCATCAGCATCTCATTACAGCTGTGGCACCAGCCTCCCAAGTAAGCAGGAAAGTTCAGTGATCCAAGTCAAACTTGATAGAATTTGCAATAGGAAACCGCCTCCCTCCATACGAAAATGTCTGCCAACAAACTGAGGATCGTTGGTGGAAGCCTGGTATTGGGAAGAACTTCTTTGGTGTGAGGCTGGTGAGAGCCTGGCCCAGGTTGCCCAGAGAAGCTGTGGCTGCCCCATCCCTGGAGGGGTTCAAGGCCAGGCTGGATGGGGCTTGGAGCAACCTGGTGTGGTGGGAGGTGTCCCTGCTCAGGGCAGGGGGGTTGTAACATGATGATCTTTAAGGTCCTTTCCAACTCAAACCATTCTATGATTCTATAAAATAGGAAACCCATTCAGCCAAACACTTCCCACTGCAACAATATGACTTTGGGCAGATAAACTTATTTTTTCACACTAGTGGCAGTCTGGCCACATGAGCATAGTGTACTGCATCTGCCTGGGCTAGCAAAGCTACCTATGGCTACCGTAAGGCCACGGGTGCCAGTCTCCAGGCGGGTTTGTTAAGAGCTGTCTCAATTATCACTGGGCAGCACTTGTGAATTTATGCAGACTGGAACATGCTTCGTGATGTTAGAGGGCAAGATGAAGGATTTAGACTTTTTCTATTATGTTTTTTTTTAAATTTTAAATTGAAAACAGACATGGAAAGCCTTTTTTTGTTGTTTTTCTGGCATGTGTTTGCAGACTACAAAATGCAAACGGGACAAGGAATGTACATTACAAATAAGATTTTTGTACAGTTATGAGTATAAAATGCTTTCTACTGAAGTGTGCACATACATGCAAGCAGAATGCCTGCCTTATAGATAGATGTAGTATACACACATGAAATATTTTTAAATATTTGCCTGACAGGTGATATGTTAAACATGAATAAAGATGCAGCTCATAGAGCGCTCATCTCATCATTTAAATGCCACGTGCTCTTCCCTCCTTCCTGAGGAGGTTGTGTCCTTTTGCAGCTGAATCTGTGCGGGGACAGATACCCCCTACAGAGAGGCAGCCACGCTGGGTGGGCAGCAGGGCTGAGCTCTGGGCCACTGGGGCTGGATTCTGGGCCACCAAATGGTGCTTTGGCGTTGGCCCTCCCAACCCATCCAGCTGCACCTACACCTGGGCATGGTTCAAGCAGCAGAGGCCACTGCAGGCACCCGGTGGCTGCTGGGGAATGGCTTTATTACTATTTTACTGCCTGGGAAGGAAAATGTCTCTTTTTTCTTCTCTCCCCCAGGTTTCCAGGTGTGTGAGGTCCCACACTCGTGGTGAGGCTCATGATGCGCATCAGGCAATCCATCCTGCTTCTCAGCATGTTTTAATATTCCGTGCTGGAAAGCTTCCAAACCTTGCCAGTGTTTATTGCTCCATTCCTGCAGAAAGTTTAGGATTTTCTAAGTGAAAGAGGACTCTTTATCACCACTCTTTGAGATATAGCATGGCTATTTTGTTGAAATGTCTTTTGTCTGGCTTTAAAATGGGCTTCCCTGAGAACGGATCTATCTCATGCAAGATTCTGGTGGGTGGTGATGTTATCTTACAAATGGCAGAGCTTTATTATGAAATCTTCGCTTCTTTCAGTCAATATTAACTAGGAACACTTAATGCAGGCATAAACTTCATTTAATCTATCTATCCAAATTTTCAGGAGATTTTACTTAATAGTAAAAAAGTAGCAACGATAGTAAAAATAGTAAAAAATTTGGGTATTCAGAAGCTCAACAAATGCCAAAAAAAAATAGGTATCATCGTATTCAGTGCATTTGTGTGCCTTATTGTTACCCTCATTGAAAATTGAAAAGGGTTTGTGTTGTGGCTAAAAATTAGAGGTATAATCTTGGTTGGGCTGAATGCAACGAGTTTCCTCTTGATTTAAATAGAGCCAAGATTTCTTGTGGAGTTATTTAAAAATCATTAGTGGAAGCCTTTGCAAACTGAACCGGTGTTTGCTTAATCCTTATGTTTTCAGCAGAGAAACGTATTTATGAAACATGTATGAGATGTCTGGTCTTGGCAGGAAGCGGCCTGGCTGCTTTTTGCTGCGAAGCATCTCAGCCTTGGCAAAATAAAAGTAACAAGCTTTAAACAGATTAATAGTTTATCTGATTCAGTGATCATCTTGCTTTAGGACAGAGTTAAACCCCTCAGAATCCTTTCCTTGATCTTACTCGGGAAGCGTTCACCGGGACGTGAGAAAGCTGCATTCAGTGCAGATGTGCTATCACTGAAATTAATGCTTTTGGGCGTTCCTCTGATTTACTTTTGGGGTGTTATTCTAGGGTAAGTAGGTAGCCCTAATTTTGCTAATAAGTATTTATAGAATATATATAGGATGATTTGCCTTGTGACAGCTTTTGAGAAGAATAAAATGTTACAAAGGAGGTTTTTTAAATTTCTGCTTATAATTATCTGTTTATTTTTTGGTCAGTGGTCGGGTTTTCCTTTTATATTTGGGTATATTACCTCTTTAAGAAACAGTAACACATGCAGTCTAGAGGGAAATGACCAGCTGGCAGAATCTCTCTTTTTATATATATTTTTTTTTACTTGGTCAGTATTCCCTGAATACTCTTGTGGTCCTTGAGATCAAAGAGTTAGAAGATACAACTCTTCCGTCAACTGCTAAATTCTCCTGAATTTCCCTCCTTCTTATGTAGGGTACTATGTAGTTTTAGAAATTCCACACTCCACCAGCAGCTATAAATCTTTATGCCTGTGTTTATTCTAACCTGATTATTCAAGGAGTCACTTTCAAACCTTTGCAGTGGGAGAGCTCCGGGATCCGGTGCGTACTCCTCATACGAGATCGACCTTTCCCAAAGAATAGGCAGTCTGAATAAATGAGATAGGAAGGGGTTGGAGAAAAGGTGCCTGCTAATCTATAAATACAATAATAAAAGTAATGATTTTTGTACAACAGCACACCACCATACTTTTATTGACTGGATTGCTTCACTTTAGTTTACTTCCATTTATTGGGCCTGCCATATGGCCACGCTTTTTCTTCACAGCCAGTGATAGTATCTGCTTCTCTGTGCCAGTGTCCCAGCCCTTGAGGTTGTTTATCCCTGACAAAAAAAGAAGATCAAACTTGTAATCCACTGCAGCAACAGTCTTCCAGGCTCAATCAGATTTCTCCTTAATCTCCTCGACAAGCATGAGTGTAGCTTCCTCTGCCTGAAGGAAAGCTTAGAGTTCACCAAATCTCCGGTTCCCAGTACAGCTGGTTATAATTCTCACTTTTGAACTCTTAGAGCTGAAAACACCAAGATGGTCCATTTTTTTTTTGTTTGTTTGTATATTTATTTTTGACAGAAAAACATTTGTAAAATTACCTCAACCCTAAACTCAGCAATGTGGCCACAGGGGGGATAAAACGAGTGGGAAAGATACATTCAATTGATTTCTATACAGAGGGAAAGGGGAAGGAGTAGGGGAAGGGGAAGGAAGACATAAGTATGTCCTCAGCTGCACTCACACCGTCATCTTTTTTTCTTTTTAAATGGATTTTATTAACTCAAATTAGCTAACTTGTGCTGAAATGCCGGGATTTTTTACTTAGAGGTAAGAGCTTGCATTAACACCTGTAGTGAAGCTACTGGTTCCACTTAACGTTTCTGACCAAATTAAAGCACGGTGGCTTTGTCTTCAGTGCAATGTCACCGGTGCTGTTAGGCTAGGCTTGACTTATCCTCAGGTTATTTTGCATAAAAACCTAATTAGGCCAAGATGGCCTCCTTTGGACTTAAAAACGTACAATTATTTATTATAAAATAAAGCATTTCTCTCACTGTGAGCTAAATGCTTAGAAACTGCTTTAAAAACTGGCCAGAGCAGACTAGAAATAGAACAAATTCAGCTGCCTAGCGAGAAGCAAAATGAAACTTTTCAGTTTGTGAACCCACTTTAACTCAGAAAATGATATGTTTTCAGGCTGTCACATTCTGAGGCATGTACTTCTGTGCTAACACATTTTACTGCACTTCATATGTAAATTGAGCCAAAGCAATTTGGTAGTAGCGCTTAACCAAAAAGAATGATGGAAAAAAACCCAGGGTGACTCGGGGAAGAAGATCAAACTGTGAGAAACAAGATGAGCACAAAGGGAAGGAAGTGTCTGAATGAAACCAACTCGGGAGCAAACACAAACATATACATAAACTCCTTCCTTTAGTGACCGCTGTGGAACTAAACCGACAGCTCCATAGCTCTCCAGTGGCACCAATTCGAGCATCCTCCTACCAAACTACGGCAGAACTTCCTTTAGAAGACTTTTGAGAAGCTTTTAACTGACTTGTAAACACTTGTCTCAAGAAGAAGAATGACAGAAAATGTAAGTCCAGAAGTAATACTTTCTGTTTGTTGTTTGTATATTTATTTAAATGACGACTACAGAAGAGGAGGAGGGAATTCAGCTACTTTGAAATTAGGTGAATATATATATTCTGGAAGAGACTATAATGCCATAAGGTATTAATAAGGGGATATACTAATACTAATACTTAAGCAGGAGCTTATAAGAGCTCTGAAAGGCTTGTAATTATCTATAAACAACAAAAAACAGCTTGCCCAGTTCCACAGCACCAACACAGTAAGCAGCACTACTGTGGGAATTATTTGTCATGGCTGGCAGGAGACATCAAAAAGGAATATTTGAAGGAAGGACAAAATAAAATTCCATGATGAATTTTCTTTATTTTGTGATAGACTGTCATAAATTCTGGTGAGTCATTATGGTATTAGGAGTTCAATTGTTTTAATTTATTGGGGACTAACCATTGTAGTCATTAATGTTTAATGGTTCCACTGAAATTTTCAAAGCTTTACATGCAGTACAGTCTCACTAATCTTGTTAAAGTCAATGAGAGCGGTGTTTCTAAACCCCAGTCAGCTCCTTGGAAGTTTGGCAGTCATGTCAGAAGTCCTCAGTTTTTGGAAATGAATATGTACTGCATGTAATGCTTGTACTGGAACCCATTAGGGCGACAGCAGTAGGTTCACAGAAAATCACAGCATTTTGGAAGAAAGAAAGGGAATAAGTCAGAATTCCAACATACAGAAGAATTCTAGGATTCTGTATAAAGAGATAGGTATTCAATACATAATAACATTAAAGCTATATAAGAAATAGCATCATAATTTGATAAAAAAATTCAATATGCAATGCTGAATATTTTCTCAGCCCTCTTCCAGCTGTTCTATCTCCCTAGAAATTATTTTGCTATTTATTTAGCTCTTAAATTGTATAAAGCAGCTGTAAGCATAATAATAGTAGAAGTAATAATAATAATAACAACCAAACAAACTTGCTACATAAAAGATCTCTCCTTTTTCTCTCAAATGTAGTACTTCTCTGCAAAGATTTGGATGCAGACTGTAGGATCAGCTAGACTCTGTCAAGATTGTTGGTGAGAAACTAAGGAGAAGGAGGTGTGGGAAAGGTTACAGCCAGAAGCTCCACAGAGAGGCAAAGAAGACAGAGAATTAGTTTCTGGGAAAATAACATCTTCCTTTTTCTAATACAATTCCCTACTCACTGTTAGAAATGACTTTTCTTGTGATTCTGAAAGTACCCCATTAAAATCCATTTATTCCAGGAGCAATATGTTTGTTTGCTCTACTTTGGTAATAAATATTTCCACTTAAATCAAAAACACCCTTACATTTTTGAACTGTTGTGCACATGAATGAATACAAGAAAAGCAGTTCCACAGTATCCACCTCAGGACCATTTGGAGGGTGATGAATGGACTCATTAATTAGCCTTTCTATTTACTTTTTTAAAGCCTTGCAGTGGTTCCATTGTGGTCGACAGCACAGCTTGCATATATTTCCATAGATATCTCTTATTAGTGATGGATAAGAAATTATTAGTCATAACTGTCTGTAGTCATTGGAAGTCTTTTATGAAGTTACAAACTTAGATTAAGAGAAACAACATAAATATGTGTAATAAAAATATAGCTGAAGTGGGACCTTGTGACTGCCTTTCTATGCTCCTGCCTCCTTCTAGAAGGAATAACAGCTGGTGAGATTGTTGATGTTTGAGGAAGACTTATTTAGCAAAAAAAATCTGCTTGTTTATGTGGGACTGGCAGCTTTTCTTCTTGAGAAACACAAGTATCATTCTCATCAATAAGAAGCTAATGTTTCTCCACTAGTTTTAGTCGGTCATGAAGGATAGGGCTTTGCAAACACGTGTTGTGATATGACAGCCAGATTTTTTTTTAACTGCCTAAGCACACTCATAACTTAATAAGTGATATTGTGTGAAATCCAAAGCCAAATTGAAATCCTTATGGTGTATTTCAGAGAATCAGAGAATCATAGCATGGTCCAGTCTGGAAGGGACCTCTAGGGTCACCTCGTCTGACCTCTCCACAGTCAGCAGGGACACCTTCTGCTCCAGTGCTGTAAGCCAGAACCCCACCTACAGTTAAACATCATAGTTATCTGATAAATCATAATCATCATAATCTGATAAATTCCCCAGGTGAAGATCTTCCTTTTATTTTTTCTGAACCTGGAACACAATTAGTAAATTTCTTTGCACTTCATTCTCTAGGGAAAGTAAAATTATGTTAATGTCATTTGAAACAGAATAATTTTACTCTTTTATGGGTTTTGTCAAGTGTAGAGATACTGCCTGTGCAATATAAATATGAATTCTACATAGGAAATATATATTAGAGCAACATTTATTTGTATTGAAGCTTGTACGAAGAAATGATATTTTTTGTATTATACTGTAATAAGTTGGAAAGAAACAGATATTTCCAAGGAAGTGCAAAGTTCAATAGTGGAGAAATCTGCTGAAATATCCCAAGGCCATCCATCGTCTTTCCATATAAAATTTTCAGCACAGAATCTGGCAACCTACACTGGTAGCACTGTGTGTGCATGAGGCCTCCAGCCCAGCACTGCCACAAAACCAGTAGCCATCAAGTTATACCCAAAACCTGTGATGTGCAGACCACATTGAACACCGTCCTCACTGTCCGTGTTGCTCTACTTTTACCCAACACCTGTAGCTACAACTACTCATGCTTTTTCAGACAGAAGAAGGGCTCTTGCCCAGAAGATTTATAGTATCTATACGAAATCCATTTGAGGGATAACAAATGACGTTTAACAGCGTCAGTAAGTCATCCTGTTGCTCACATGATTATTGACAGTTAACATGAATGCTGTCATTGTTTTGTGATACTCAGATGACAGCTAGGCTGGTGGTTCTTGGTCTTCTAGAGGAGATAAGTCCACATATGGTGGCAAGGAAAGTATTTCACAGACTTAGAGAAACACGGGGGAGCTGTGAGACAAATTAACTTGGGAAGCGTATAAGCATTAAAGGCAAGAACATTTCATATAAAATGAAAACAAAGATGAAAGTAAGAATGCAAAGTTTTACACAAAGACTCTCACAGATCTTGTATGTGTTAATTAGTGTGAATAGGTGTATGAATAGTTTCCTTTATTCTGAGTTCTTTTTCATATAGTATTAAACATTTGGGCTTTAGCAGGAAATAATGGCTGGAATCATAATCAACAAAAATAGCTCTGGCAGGGGCAAAGCCTGTGTTTGCAATATAAAATGAACAAATACCTTCTATTCATTTTTATGGCCCTTTCACTAAATTCTCACACTCAACCATTAGCCAGTGTCTCGACAGGGTATAAACTCCTTTCTTTGGCAGGCTGAGGGCAACATCTTTACAGCTTTTTAAACCCCACAAAGACCCTCCATGCAGACTCAAAAGAACCAATGGACTTACGTCTCAAATATGCCATCGAATCAATGCTGAATGGCTGTAGCACAGGCAGAATTTTCTGTTTGTAGTGTACGCTTTTGTTCTTCAAGGTTATTACAGCAGGACAAACGCTGTAAGCCATAAGGATATACAGGGTAAGTCATAAGTCATGGGGGCCAACAAAGGCAAGACTTGGCCTTGCCTTTGACAGAGGTTGTAAATTTGACAACATTGACCTAGACACATGGGCACTGCTATTATTTAATTCAAGTACATCTCCTGAATGCTCCACGGGGAACCCCTGGCTAAAGCTGTTTGCTGGCAAAGCCTTTGAAACAGGGCCGCGATGCAATTCCTCTTTTAAAGGTAGTGTGAGGTGCAGCCAGAACTGAGATTCACACTGAAGCCTGCAGATGTGCAGAAACAAATCCAGAAACCTCATTTTAACATTATGATTGAGTTTATTCTGCACCAGTGAATACCATTACTGTAAGTGTGCTTCCAAAATCCTGTTTATAGGCAAAACCATGGGGTGTTTTTAACTGAAAACAGAGAAAAAGGAGCTGCAGCCGTCAAATAATGAAAAGCCCAAATAGATATCTTGTTTATTCTTGTTATAATTGGTCCCCTGCAGTGTTGCTAATAAAATAAATGACAACCAGAAAGCAAGGGAAAAAACAGAACATCTACTCTTTTCTTCACAGCTGCTTTCAGGAGGCCCTAGGCTTGGATGATGAATTGCTGCTAAGTGAGAAAAGAGTTTTCCTTTAAAACACCAAGCCTTCCTTTAAGCTTTTATCTGATGTTCAGGGAGAAACATTATGTGCAAGCTGTAAAGTAAAAAACTCATGTAAAGCACTAATATGTTTGTAGATCAGTGTAAAAATTGGACAAATATGTAAATACCCGACCACTTATAACACGGAGCAATTTGCTTCCCTGTCTTGTTTCAGGGCTGCTCCTATGTGCCTAGACTTATTAATTAATACAATGAATCAGATAGTGGGGATACCAGTAGAATTTCCTTCCACCTGAGAAATACAACACGTGCTTTTATCAGGACTTCTGTGTATATTTATGTTAAGTTGTTAAATAAAGGAATAAATAGAAACAAAACTGAAATAGCCATAAATTTGTCACCTTGTAGTCCTGGAAGCACCGTGAGAATGGCTAGGAGCCTTGGATTACATCTGATGTCCTAGAAATCCAGTGGTTACCTTGTTACTTTAAAAAGAAAAAAAAAGTGAAATAAGGCTTCATGTAAAGAAGGGTGTTTTTGAGAAAACTTGCTATGAGCGTAAAGAATTGTTTGGCAAAATGAAAAATGAGATGCTCAGACCATACATCCAGCAGACATTGGCAAGTCTAATCTTTCTGATTATCTCTTCAATAAATCTTAGTTTTAGAACACAACTGCCATTTCAAAGTCTTCTTTTTAGCTAGCAGAACAATACAGAGGATGATGGAATTCCAATTTCATAAATCACATTGCAGACGTGCATCCCACTCACAAGGAATGTCTTCAGTAATATTTTTCCAGTCCTATTTCAGATGAGCGAATCCTTTAAAGACATGTTTGTATGTTGCCATTCAGCAATTCCTATCAATAATGAATGAT
This sequence comes from Jacana jacana, assembly GCA_013400555.1. NCBI lineage: Eukaryota > Metazoa > Chordata > Aves > Charadriiformes > Jacanidae > Jacana > Jacana jacana. The sequence continues at coordinate 52,086 of VZTM01033744.1, read as the reverse complement.
ACCTCTCAGGCCAAGCCTTTTTTACCTGAGTCTTTATGAAATTTTGTTTCCTAAAAAGCTCC
>VZTM01033744.1:29748-51970 GCA_013400555.1 Jacana jacana | reverse complement strand
TGCAACACATATTTGGACAATAGCAGGTAGAAATATGACTTTAATATCTTTGGAAGAGCTGTATCTTGTGAGCATTTAGTGAATAAAACTCAGAGTGACATGGCATCTTCATGGCACAGAAAGTAACACCGTTACCAGAGCTGGTTACAAAACTCTCAGCCAATGTCTTGGCTCAACATAGTGCATTTTCTTCCTTCTGCTCCTCACAATTATTTTCGTGGTAATGTTCTGCTCTATGTTAAACCAGCTTACTGATAAATACTGCCTTGATGTCAAAATTGCTTACATACTCCCCTCGGTTTCCTAATATCTAACAGACATTAACCTTTAAAAAGAGTTTTTATGAGTACTCTGGGGGAACTGACGCAAAAAGTACGGTTGTAGCCAAGTGGTACTTTTTGATTTCTCTTATTGTCTGAAACTGCTCTCTATGAGCTATTCCATTATAAGGTTTAAGACTAGAAAAGAAAATTTCTTAGTCATTAGTAGAAATATGGAAATCAGCTTTGGCTTACACCCAAGTTGGCAGGTTAATAAATATTAAAAGCTAAAGAGAAAAATAAGAATTCTTGACTCAGTTAATTCTAAATGATGTAGCATCTTTTACATCCTGGTTTTATGCTGTGCCTTGGGAAATATTAATATGAAATATTATGTGGGGTTATTTTTTGCCATCATCTTTAAAATGCACTGGTTTATGACATATTATGTTCATGGAAACTGTAATAGCCACGAGTCAGAGAATTATTTAAGGAGATAGTTTACTTCTGATGGCACACTTAATTTCAATGTTACTATTTTGGATGTAGAATTATTTTTTTTGATTTAAAATTAGGCATATGGATTTTGTAACAAATAAATGCAAGAAGTATTTGCATTTAGGTTTAATTGTAAACGGGAGAGTCAAAGCTAATCCTTTTTTATAAGCCATAGAACACCGCATTAATCCTGGTAGCTGATGTATCATGTAAGAAACCCTTAATAACAGAAATGAAAATAAATAAATGTCCATCTTGTACACTGAGGCAAGGAGGCTGATAAATCTCAGTGTAAATGAACTGAACTTGCTACAGAGCTATACCTTAGGGACCACCATTTCCCTATTTGTTTATTTTATTTGGTATGTGCAACATTTCATAGTGCCTGTATTGCAGCTCTTCAAGACTGAAAATCAGAAGGGAATTTTTAAGTCTTCTGGTAGTTTGAAAGTTCTTCAATTTCTTTTAAACGAGTGTATCTACATTTTCCCATTAGGTTTCCTGAATATCTTTTTCTCTGTAACATTTGATGATATGTTTGTTTAATCTATTTATTTGCTTTATAAACCTAAAGAAAACATCCTTCTCATTTCCTCTTTGTATCTTCTCTAACACTCAGCCCTCTCTCTGTTTCTCTGCAGTCTGGTACCTATGCCTACAACCCGCGACTGGCTTTTTGTTCTACAAACAAGTCACGATTAATATAAACAAGCTCAGGATGATTCAGATCCAATCAGGGCTGAAGAGTGATGGCTGATGCAAACAGGAAGGGTGATTAGTATTGTTCTTGCTGCACGATGAATTACACTACGTCATGCATTAAACCAAGGAATTGTCCTTCAGGATATCAAAGACATTAGCAAACAACATGATGGCGAATATCTAGTCTTTTATCTGATGAGGAGAGTATACCTTACAGAGGATGGGAAGGCTTGAGGAGTATCAGGGGGATCATTGGTGGGACTTTTGGGAGCTGGCTGTGTAGAGCTGCTTTGTTGATGAAACACACTGCCCAAAGTAAACTTTCTACTACAAAGTAAGCTCTCTTGCTGCCTCTTTTTGAAAAGTTCTATGTTAATCATCATAATCATCATCACCACCTTTCTTAGATGAGTGAAGGCTAAGTCAAATCAATCAATCAAGCATGGAGGTTTGAAAAAAGGGGTGATTTCCTGGTGTTAGTCTCACAGATGAAGCAGCATAGATCTTCCAGAGCAGTGATCCACACCTCAAAACCAGCCTCTAAAAAACCAGCATCTCCTGTTTGACAATCCCAATGGTCTCTTTCTCCTTCCCTCAAACCTGACGTACTTCAGTGGTAAATGTTTCTGAAGACACAGCATGCTCCCCCTCTCTCTTCCAGTAACACTTACAGAATTTACCTTGGAGGCCACTGTATTGCCAACCATTGAATTTTTCAGCAACATGTTAAGAAGAGATAGAAAAACATGTGTGTAAATGAAATAGAAGATGAACACTCCCCGACTTTAGGCCAGCTGTCAGGTTACGGGTCACATCCTTACAGCTAAACCCATGTTTTGGAATAGGTGGTGGCACCTATTCTACCTGGTGAGACTGCTCCCTGTCCTCAGTTCCACCCAGTGCCGTGTCTAGGCATGGCCTGGGAGGGCGCTGGACCAAAGCAGCACCTTGAACTTCACTGGAAACATGACAGACAGCAGTGACACACATAGTCCATAAGGTCTGCTCTGTTTCTTTTGTAGACGTAGTTTTCTTCTCCTGTGTCTGTTGTCTTGTCTTAATCATTTCCTCATGTGCAAGGCTGCTTTTTTTGCGTGTCAGTGTTTAGCAAAAGGAGCTATGCTACCACTGTGGCTAATAATTATTTTGATATTAGCCTGTAATGGAAATGTGTCTTTGGTCATAGTTTAGTAGATTTCCTTTATGCTGCTTAAATATTGCAAATTATATTTATACTTATGAATAGTTTGTGGGCCAAGTTAATTGGCAAAAAAACACCTCCAGTAGAAATACAAGAAAAGAATAGAATAAACAAAGTCTTTCATGTTTAACTACAGTTTCCAGTGATCGGGTTGGCTGCTGACAGGAAAAATACTTCTGTTGGTACCTCGCAGTCAATTAGACACCTCCTGGGTGTTAATCAACAGTTCTAATTGTATCTTTCTTGGCTTTATAAAGAGTTCAAGCACCTTCATTTTTTATTTACACACGTTACCATGGACCTGTTCACCGGCAGGTGTTCAGAGCTGTGCCAGAAATCTAATTTCACCTGCAAGTATAAGGAAAGAAAGACTTCAGATAATGGGAACATAAACCACTTAGGAATGCACAATTTTCACTTTGTGTAAAAATAATACCCAACACCCAACACCAATTTTAAAGCTCTCTCCATTATTCCATCCGAACAGATAATTTTCTTTGGTGTTGGGCTATTTTTTGCCCAATCAAAACTAATCATCCCAATCAACTCTAATGCCATAATGTTTGAGATAGGATTATTCTGCTTGATCTGCTGCAGGGCACTAAAAATTATATTTCCTTCCAAGCTAGACTGCATTAGTTCTTGTTCACTTGCTTAATTTCAAGGGAAACTTTGAGGAAACTAAGAAGGCACTAATTCTCAGTTGATTTGAATGCCGATATTTTCAGGTCTGAAGTACCTCCAAATTTCAGCAGTCAGCAGTAATTTTCAGCTTTCCATAATGACTTTTTAAGTCTGAGTGAATTTTTTAAGACAGAGAGATTTTTTTTTTCCTATCGTTGTTGTGTCTTTAACAAACAGATTTCTGTGGAAAAAATATGCTTTCAGAAATTTTGGAAATGTCATCGAGTGATGTTTTCAAAATTCCTAAATTGTCTCTAAAGCATCTGATTTTTCTTATGCATACAAAGAGCAATGATGAATCCCAGCAACGTACTATCCCCTCCAATACTTGTCCAGCAGATGCCAGACGAGTAGTTTTTAAAATCTCACATTTAATACTTTCTACCTTTCTTCATTATGGACATCCCTTGAGATGGAGGAACCCAGGGTCAGTCCTGACTTTTCTCCTCTGCTTTGAAGTCATTTACTTTTTATCTGTCTTGCCTGAGACAGTGGTTTCATTTCACTGATAGATGTTATGTCACCTTCCAGCTATCTGGGGCTTCTTTCACTTTATGAGGGCTGTTTTCCTCTACGTATTTTCATTTCAACTCTTGTCTTCTTATATAAATGATGAGCTCTTTAAAAACATACCACTGTAATCTATTGGCACAGATCAAGGAGTGTCTGCAGTCCACAAATGAAACTGGCGTGTGGGTTGTGGTTATCTCAACTCTATTCTATTCGAGACACCAGAATCATAAACTTTGACATTTCACAGAGGAAATGAAACGCTCTTATATTTTATCTGGCACAACTATACCCTCATTTGTTTCAATTGCCTCAAATTACACTGGCAATATATACTGTTAGCAACAAGACCAGTTATATCAAAGATGATAATAGTAAAAATATGTTTGTTTCAGACTGAACTGAATTTTCAATTTGGTTGCTTTCCAAAACAGAGCAGTAGTAGAAGTAGTATATTAATCTGCACAATTTAAGCTTTAATGGGCTAGGAAACATGCTTTTACATTAATATGATTTAAACCTAAAGTACTGCAGTTCTATTAAAAATAAATCAGCTTCTGTGTGCACGTCTGAGTAACCAGGGATTTTACAACTTCTATTGCTTTTTCTTTTCTCTAGAAGAAGGAGACAATCCTGAAGGGATTGCATGGGAACTGCAAACCGCAGTGAAGAATGACAAACACACCCAGCAGCTGAAGTGCATTAGGAAGAACTTCTTTGGTGTAAGGCTGGTGAGACCCTGGCCCAGGCTGCCCAGAGAAGCTGTGGCTGCCCCATCCCTGGAGGGGTTCAAGGCCAGGCTGGATGGGGCTTGGAGCAACCTGGTGTGGTGGGAGGTGTCCCTGCTCAGGGCAGGGGGGTTGTAACGTGATGATCCTTAAAGGTTCCTTCCAACCCAAACCATTCTATGAGTCTATGAGGTGTAAAGCAAGCCTGCTCTGAAAAGAATATAGAAGCAAACTACAGTAATTTGTGGGACTTGAATTTTTTTTCCACCCATTGTGTTATTGTTTAATGCCTGATTGAAGCCCAGCATCCAGGATCGGTGTAGCAGTCAGGACACATCGGCCATACTCGGTGGATGCGTGTCTTTCCTGGGCTGTTTCTGTGCGAGGGCTTTGACACGCAGCCTCACTTTTCTTGTGTGTTGCTCTCTTTTTGCCCAAGATCCAGCATGAACCAGTTTTGATGGTTTGCTTTGCCCTGCTGTGGTTAGAGCCTCTGTCCTTTATGTGGGAGGATGAAGGCTATTGCAAGGGCTGTGGCAGAAAGCGGGGAGACGAGATGACATCAGCCAGGTGGCCAAAGTCTTTGGAGATGGGGAATAGAGCAAAGAGCAACAGCAGGAAGGAGAAAAGCAAGTGTGAACTTGGGCACTGGATCTCATTTTAGAAACATAATAAAATTCCATCATCTTTTTTTCTGGTACGGCTTTTATGAAGGTACAAATGGGAAAATTGCTGGGTTGCTGAATAGTGCAAAGCAGGCAAAATGATCAGTCTGATTCAAAAAGCAAAAAAAAAAAAGAAAGAGTGAGACTTGTCTTCTAGGAATCAATGGAAAAAAAGGGTTGGAAGCTTATCTAAATTTTGCACTGATTGTTAACTGCATGCATCAGAGAAACTAAAGAAATGCTGAAGTTCACTGTAAGAACACAAATCTAGTCTTTATTAACGTCACTGTGAGGGAAATTGGATCCATGGCTTTTACAACAGTAAAATGCTGCTGATGGTGGTGTATTTTTGACTTCTTATTTAAGGTTATTTTTTTACTTCATTATGAAATAATTTCATGATACAATTTATTTGTCAAAACAGTAATTATTATGAAATAATAATAAGTACATACACTCACATATAAGTATATATAAACATAAATAACTATAATAAACATATTAATATTTTCTATAAACAATATATACTGACATAAATATAAATATATTACATATAAATAAATAAGCATAATAATATAAATATATACACCTTTTCCTATACTCATAAGAATAAATAGATGTTTTATTAAATCAGCATTTATTAAGTTGTATATTTTATATATTTTTTTTTAAATTTCGTATGGACTTCATGAAAGTTGCAGTTTTATCATTTTATTGAATCTTTAGTTCTTGTCTTCCACTTTTAGAGTGTGAAGAATACAGCTTTGCTCTGGCCTGAAGTGCACTTATGTGCACTCTAAGTGGACACGACAAGCTCTAAATATTCACTAAGTATCATATTCATTATAAAACTCAACAGAAAAAAAAAAAAGAGTTGTTAAGACAACAAAGTTAACATTATAAAGGCGAGTGTTTGAAAGTAAAGACACTCCAGTGTGCAGCAGAATTTATCACCCTTTCTGCTGTCAGGCATTTATTAGGCAATTGAGCAGTTCCCTTCTCTAACAAGTTCTGTGCTTCTGTGAGCTGTGCTGGTTTGACCTATTGCTTGAGCAGTCTCTGGAAATAAAAATAATTAGTAATATACTGACCCCAACTCAGTCACGTCTACTGTGAAGTTTAACTGATCCTTCAGCTAACGTGATAGTGCTTTGGCACCCCAATTAGGTACTATTTTAAACAGGAGAAGAAAGAAAACAGGTTCAGGTAATGAGTATTCAGTAATTAATAGACTATCCTAGCTCATGGATGCCATTTTAAGGTAGATCTGAGGATCTGTACTAAGAGAAGGTCAGCATATTGAAAGAAGAAATGTTCAGGACACTGAAAAATCCACAAAAATGGGGCTTTTTTTGGTAATATTTAATCTCTAAGTGTGTTAGATAATCTTTTCATCTTCTGTCCTGGTTTGAGGTAAAACAAACCAATTTTCTATTCAGTTGTTTTCCTTTTTTAGCTGGGCCTCTTCTAACTAACTAAAGTCTGAAATTAACAGCACATTGTTCAGAGACTGTTTCTGAACATTACATCTTCCAAAGCTCTAAATGAGTAGGAGTTCCCCTGCATTAGTGCCCATAGGGCCTGGCACTAAAATTTTTCAGAAACAGTAAATGCTGTAGTTGTAACTGTAACTACATTAATAAAAGACCTTTGGTGCATGAGAAGACAAGACTTTGGAGTGGCCTTCTGGCCACTCAACTACTCTGACCATCTTGAGGAAGGAGGCAAAAACCACACACTTATCCCCAGTTGTTTGGTCTCCAGCAGAGTTGGGCTGAGCACTGGGGAAGGAGTGTGACCGGGGCATACTTCTGATCAAGTCGTTTCACAGGAAATGCTAGAAGTGGCCTGAAGGGTTTCTTCAGAAAACCAAACCAACCCGTGTTTTATTTTGAAATAAAGGTGAAATTTTGCAGACTGGGAGGGTGCTCTCTAATGAAGCCTGACCAGCAGTGTGTTATCTGGCCACACTGGGGATCCAGTCCTACCAGAGATGGAGCACTTTGACAGCGACAATCATTCTGCATTTTCTCTGGCTTGGGCCAATTGGTTTCTTAGTCAGTGATTAATGGAAGGTTAATTTCGGGTTTATGAGCTTTCAGTATAACAAGGAGTAGGTATTCCACCTTAGGGTATAGCATGGAGGCCTCAAGGCAATTTGCTTTAAGAGGCAGCACCCAGTCTCAGCTCAGATCATTTCAGACAGAGCTGTGTTCTCGTCTACACTTCTGGAGCACTAGCTGCACTTCAACAGACAGTCAAACAAGCACAACATCCCCTACTGACATCAACAGGCTTTGGGTTTGGTGTATTTGATTAGCAGCTATTCACTCTGTCTGAGTTTGCAGCACAAAATGATGGCTCAACACGGCACAGCAATTTCATTTCTTAAAACTTCGGCACACGCTTAGCATTAGTCATGTAAAATTTACATGGAAAGATTTTTGTGTTTGTTTGTGGCAGGGTAATTTCCTGCAGCCTAGATTTCTTTGTCTCTTGGAATAGACTAATGCTATCCAGTTAATTTTTGTCATTAAATCCTGAAGAAAAAAAAATTTATAATTCTAACCCTTACACAGAATTGAAAATTTGCTAAACTAAGATTAGGTAGAACACATTAGCATGCGCACAAGTGCATAATTACATTAGTGATGCAAATGTTTTGCAAGATTATGGCTTTGTAAATAAAATGATCTTGTTATTATAGAGAATTTGTCATAGCTGCAGTGTGAGGGAGGCGCAGAGGCTGTGAGAAACATGGCACGCTACCACGTCTAGTGCCTAAAATAAGGGTTTCTGCAAAATCCGTTGAATCCCAAAAGCAGTGCTGAAAAATCACTATTGAATTTTACATGGTAGATTCTGTAAAAGATCTATTCTGATTTTATTCTTGTTCTGCATGGATTACTCTAACTTTAGTATAATATAACCAGAGCAGTTCTTACCTGGATGAGCTTCTGTGTGGTCTATATCCCCAACAATTGAACACACGTGTGAGTATAGAACTAATTTCACACCTCCAGGACTAAAACTTGGATTACCTATTCATACATTTAATTTACGAAAGGATAGAAAACACATTATGTGGCATGAAATATGCTGCAATGAATAGCTAGGACTCTTAGGAAACAGGATCATTTCACATTTACACCTGGCAGATGATAGTCTGCATCTTGAAAATTGGTGCTTATGTGTCTGAAATATTAATATTATTTTCTATCCATCTGAAGCTGTTTACTAAGTTTCTTATATTTGTATTTTGCCATTAAAGAGTTGATTATCATTTGCTATTAATAATAATTCTTTTTGCTTTCTTTTTTTTTTGGGGGGGGCATATTATTTGAAGATCTCCATATTTTTTCTGAATTCTGGGGGAACCTTAAGTGAGGACAGATAAGAGATTTGACTGTAAAATACTTTAATGCTTGAACACAAAGTATTCTTGCTTGATTAGCAAATAAGAGAGTCTGAACATAAGTCTTCTCTGATGACCTTCATAACTCAGCGTGGTTTTTGCCCGGGGCAGCAACCCCAGTCTTGTAGTTATCAATATCCTTCTGTCAGGGCACAGCGAGGGCTGGCTGCACCCTAAGGGACAGGGAGCCGGGAGCAAGTCATGGTACGAGGGGCATTTATGGTGTGGAACATGTAAGAGTAGGGAAAATAAAAATTTCTTTAAAATAAAATATTTAAGTTGCAAGATTATGTTCATGGAAATCAGAGTGTACTAAGACATGCAGTTGCTTGTGTAAGGCATATTCTCTGTCTCTGTGCGAGCAGGTTGTGTGCTGAAGAAAGCCAAAGGATTCTGTAAAAACAGCGTATAGTTGGTTAAGCTGTCCTAAGGGTTTTACACAAAGAAGCAGAAAGTGCACACTAGGTGCTTCTCAAACATAAACCTGATTTTGAAGACTAACCCCTCATTGCTTACAGCAGAACTTAAAGTGTGTTTTCTTCGTTATCTTAAAGGAAGGACTTCACAGAACTCCAGAATCCTATTTATCCTCATTTGTCTTTCAGCTTTAAACCTGTGACCCAGTTGCGCTGAGTTTTGGCATTTTAACCAAGTGAATGTTGGCATTTCACTATAGTTTGGAAGGAATATGTTAGTCAGAATACATAAACCAGAACCTAAGTAGCTGCCTTTTATCATTTTCAACCTAAATAAAGTTAAATTTTTCTGAAAGGATAATAAGCCTGGGTTTGTGTCCAGAAACAGTGTCCAACCTCCAGCAGTTTATGGCATCTCTGGCACAGCATTTCACAAGGGGATCGATTCTGGAACACTTGTTGGGAAGATGGCCAAAAATTTTCTGAGGAGCCCAGCTCCTGCAGGACAAAACATGATTTTAACCATGTTTAATAAATGAATAAATAAAATCCCAGGTAAACATGAATTTTTTTTTTCCCCATGGATTTTCCTTCTGCTTTCTTGATTTTTGCCTGTTGCATTAAAGAAGGTGGAAGACATAAAAAGGGCATAGAATACTTTATCATGGGGAAAAAAACAAACCATGAAGCCATTCTCACTCCAAGTTTCCTTATGATATATGTCAGCACGTGTAGATATAGATGCATATAGCTATATACATACACACAGACACACACACATGCAGTGCCACATCATCAGCTGATGGAAACAACAGTTATAATTTATTATAAATTGTTTTGTCACGGGATGAATTATGAGTCTGGTAAGGACATATACAATATCACAAGTATAACTAATACAAGTTAAGCAACTGTATCCTATTTATGTATTAAAATCTAAATCAAAATCTATATAAATATGTATAAATGCAGAAATATGTAAATATATATATACATACACACAAATATGCAAGAGTCTGGTTTGAAACTGTCTATCTGTCCATTTATCTATGTAATTCCAAACTATTTCTGTAAGACCATGATGCTTTACTGCCATGAAACTCATTTCATATTCCATCAGTCCCTTTGAAAATGATGAAGTGAGATCATTTACCCTGTTCTTGTTAATGGGCTGGGCTTTTTATTCTTACTACAACAAAATGAGAGAATAGCTTGGCAAATTCATATCCATTACTACAACAGATGTACCGCAGTGATACCAGTCAGATCATGTTTAATATTTCTGCTAATAAAGAAAAATATTCTGTCATTTGACAAAGTCTGAAATGAGAAAAGTTGGTGCATTTTCTTTCTGACTAAGACTATGCCTGACCTCTAAATTTCACGTCTTTTTGTGAAAACTCTTGCAAAGTTCAAGAATGTTTAGGCACATATAACTTTGTTTGGGACTTGTCTAAGTCTGGAGATATCTACTTTTAGCATAAGGTGGTAATTAATAATACTTTGCAGGCATCCAAATGTCTCTAAGCCTTCTGCAAAATTTAATTAATACTTATAACAACCTGGAGAGGTAGTCATGGGAGATAAAGGAATCCTTTCACATGAATTGAAATGCAGCTGTCCTCAGACTGGCGTGTAGCAGCTGTTTAACAGGAGGGGGAAGCACAGTTTAAGGCTGGAGATGAGCTAAGAGGAAATTTCAGCAGCAAAAGTAGGGCGTCCAAGGTTGGTTGAAGGGTGGATGTTACGGCGAATGCTTGGTTGACTGTATCGTGACTACACATGCCTGGCTTATGGTGACTGTGGATTGTTGTAGGTTGAGTAGAGAAATAGACCCTTTGCTAATGTATGCCTTCTCCATACTTAGCTGGACAGATAACTAATGAAACGAATCAGATGCAAACAAAATTATATTTTGATAAAAAGGATGGTACTTCTGATTTCCCCAGGGTGATCACAGCATCCCAACTCAGAGAAAATCTATTCTACTAGTTTTTAAACAGTTGCTTGAGAATGTGTGGAGGGGCAGAAGTAATATGTATTTAAAACAAAGCTGTCATTTTAGTTCTCAAATAATAAGATGTCAGTATAAAATCAAAATAACATAATTTCCTATTATAAGTCACAGCTGATAGAGGTATCTGAGCATTTTGGAGGCCTTATTTGAAGTTGTGACTGGAGGTCTATGGGCAGGTGAATGTCTTTACAGAGCAATTCTCCATTATACACACTTTGGAAGTGATGATCATATATATTGGAGTTATCAGAGTAACTTCGATATATAGCAATTCTGTATGTAGAAAACCCTTCCCAGAGTTTCTGGCAGTGACTGGTTTCAAGACAATTGGCTTGTCATTACAGAAGGGCTCTCGACAGCCACTCAGGTTTATTGGGATGAGAGAATCTGCCCGCAGAGTGCGGGAGACTCTCCTCCAGTATTGCTTCCTGGGGAACCTTTGGAGATTTACTACACATTTGGATGACCCTGGCTGTTGATGTGGCTTTATTAAAGTATCAATTGTAGTTCACTTTCATTAGTGCCATATTAAGTGCTTAGAAGCTAATATAGCTCTCCATTTTCTGCTGTTGTAGTTCAGATAATATTAATATGTTAAATATCATTACTTTCAAATGGCTTGTGATCCAAGTGACTCCGAAGGGAGTCAGCAATATTCCCCTGGGTTATTTCCTTCATTTAAAGAGACATGCTTCTCCCGCAGAGCGGTAGTGGCAATAGTATTTTGACAAACAGCTATAAAACAAGAAAAAGTCCTACTTTCCAGTGTTAATCCATCAGGAAGCTTTTAGGGATTCATCTTGTCTGCAATATTCATAGGCAGCAAAATGTCCTGAATGCCCTACAGAATTTGTGCAGAGTCAGGCAGGTGATTGATAGTGAAGTTCTGTTCTGAGTCACTCACAGTATGTAATTCTATTTGTCTTGCCAAACACTAAAGAGCAAGCAACTCATAAAACGTAAAGGTAACGGGGCTCGTATTTTCCCCCATTTAAGAAAGAACCCGGTGTCTCCACTTCACTGTACTTCACTGGATGCAACAAATTTCCATTAAATCAAAGGAGAAAGGCACAGTGTTCCCAGTGGAGCACTTAGGAACAGTCTGAGGCAGGTGTCATTGATTGTATCATATATATTTGTGTATATGATTTCAAAAAGCTTCTCCTCGTTTTTACATCGTACATGTCTGAGATAAATCAACAGATAACTCTCTCACTTCATTTGTAATGGCATCGAAAATATGGTGAAACTCCTACCATTCAGTCCTTAGGTACAAAAATCCAGCGTTCCCAATGCTTCACTACAGTACCTTTTAGTCAGTAACTACTGTATTAATGTAGCTGGTTATACTATGACAAAAGAGGTAATGAAATACATCAGGTGTAGTTACCTATTTTTGTTAAAATACCATGTGGGAATTTTTTCTTTGTTTGTTTGTTTCATTTTCAAGAAAATACTGGTCATATCTGCATGCTCTGTCATTAGTTTCTTTCCATTCCTCTACTGCTGTGTGCAAACTTCTAAGGAAAGACAGTTGGATTGGTACAGAAATATTACTTAAAGATGATGTGGCAGCTTAAACTCCATTTGCAGCCAGGCTATCAATATGGTGGAATGGTTTTTTATAGCTTTTATTTTTTATTTTGGCTGGTGCCCATGTAGCTGCTTTCCCAGTGGGCCTCAGCTGATCACATGCAACCGTCTTTCCTTCTGTTGAGTCCCACCCCAACCTCTTTCAAGGGAACTTGTACAACATGCTGCTGCCAGGACTCTGCTGGGAATGAGACCCAGCCATACCCAAAGGTGATGTACGTGCTCTGTAGTTTCAGAACTGGACACACTCACCACCTCACTGACTGGGAAGAAAGCTGTTCATGCAAGTGTCCCATGTAGCATCCTTTGCAGCCATCAAAAATATTACAACTGAGTTGTCTGTCTCTTGCCACTTTTCACCAAACTGCGAAATTCTATGAAGTACTGGTAGAGATCCTTACAGGGTTCCTTGGGAATTCACAGGTGGTTGACATACCTGAGGGATGGGATGTCATCCAGGGGGACCTGGACAGGCTTGAAAGGTGGGACCATGTGAACCTCATGAGCTTCAACAAGGCCAAGAGCAGGGTCCTGCATCTGGGTTGGGGCAACCCCCAGTATCAACACAGGCTGGGGGATGAAGGGAGCGAGAGTAGCCAGATCAGCTGAAAGAGATCAGTTAAAAACTGGTCAGATAATAAAGACAAATCCAGTTCTAGTTGGAAGGAAAGGAAAAAGGCTGAAGAAAGAGAAGAGAAGAATAGAAAAATAGGGCAATGAAGGTCTTATCCACCCCATACAGAGGGAAAGTGAGCGTAGTGGTGGGAAGGAAAAGTGGGGAGAACGGAGGAGTGCAGAATGGCACAGAAAACAGCTTTGTTTCTGTTTTGTTTCAACGGCACCTTTCTGTTGCCCTACAATATTTGATCTTGGGCAATGTTCATCTGTTAGCTTGTTTATTGAATAATACCCTAGTTTTTATTTAAAAAATAAAAAAATAAAAAATCACTTGCTCTTTTTTCCATTTGCCTACTTTTGCATCTTAAATCAGGGGAGTGGAGGAAAGCATGAGGCTTCTATCTTTATGGAGAACAACTTTATCTACTGGTAAAATTATGCATGGCACAAAATGGCTCATAGAGTTGCCACAAAGTGCATAGCAATTCACCCTCCCAAATGTAGTCTAGATGAACCAACAAATATATAATAAATTCAGAAGGGTCTCCACATGCAAGCCTTGCTTTCTGCATTCTTAGTCCTCTGAATTCCTCATTGAGATCAGTAACTTAAGCATCCCTTTCAATCAGCAGCAAAGACAACTGGAAAAATTACAAAAGCCAATAAGCTGGAAAAGTAGGATTACTGCCTTCTGGCAAGATATTAATGGTGCTGGTTATATATGTCCTGATAAAGAATCAATGGGCCAGATCCTCAGCTGATATAAAGTGATGTCAGCAGAGCTGTGCTGCTTCAATATCTCAGGTGAAGATCACTTTCTATTTAGGGAAAGCCATGGTGCATCCTTGGTTCCAGAATCTAATTACCTGGAAATGTTGGGGAAGAACAGAAAAGCCTGTTAGACCTTAATAGATCTATATCTGAGCAGATAAAGGGCTTATTACCTGCCATTAGTACTCTAGAGGTCCCTGTAGTTAAACAGAAGGATACCTGTGAAAGGTATGGTTGGCCAAAGATAAGGCACCTGCTCCCCTGCTTAAATGATGAATATAGAAAGAGGGATAAAGCTCACACTTGGTATTGCCTTGACTCTGGGTCCCATCATGAGACCCAGGTAAATTCTACTCTGTGACCAGGCTGACGGTTTAAACTCTGGTTAATTCCAGCATGGCTGGTACCACCGTGCAATAAGGTCCACAGACAGGCTCAGGCTGTGATTTCTGTGCTCTGGGCAAGTGTAAAGGAAGGAAGAGTAAATGCCTTTTGCAGTCGTTTTTGTGGGCAAAACTGAATGGTAGAAAGGTTAATTATTTACACTGTCTGCCTGCAGTGTAAGAACAGCATGTGTTCAAAACGGGAGTCAGGCTCCTGCTGAGGAATATGATCAAGATAAAACAAATGCCAAGAGACTGATAAAACAGTGCAAATGACAATACTTGCCTGGCTTGGGAGAGCAGATGGAACAGGACAGAAATACTAATAAAGTGAGGTCATTCTATGAGGATGTCACAGTATAGAGGCAAGAATATTAACAACAACAAAGCCTGATAAAGGACAAATATGGAACTATCACATGAATAGAATACAGATTTACATAGAATGCAGTTAGAGATGGTAAGATATTTTGATGAGTGCTTTAATGAAGAGCTTAGTAAAAGTGAACAACCACTGGTTGAGCTCGCTGTTGAGGAACCAAGTTCCAAGAGACATCAGGAATTTTCAAACAACAGAGCTTCTGGTAACAAGCCACTGAATTCCACTGAAGTATTACATACACGAAGGGAGAGGTCAAAGAAGCCCTACACATTCACTTTGTCTGTTTGGAGGTTTGAAAAGAAATAAAGGACTTTTCAAAAGGTGTGGTTATATACACAGTTTTGAAAAAGGAAGATAAAATGGAAGGGCGAAGGTATTCTGGTCCAGTTAACGGCTGATAACAGCCATGTCTCTGAGGTCCTTTTCCATTGACTGATTCAACCTAGAAAGGCAACACAAGTCAGATCATTCTAGAATCAATATGAATTCCAGCAGAAGATGTTCATATTTAGCTACTCCTTGAGAAAACTAAGAAGTATAACCAGAATATACACAGAGATAGGGCAGGACTAAAAGCACCAAATACGAATGACCAACAACATGCAAAATATCCTACAATCATAGGTCAGTCTGTGAGAGCAGCTTTGCAAGTCCTCCAGAGCCAGGTCCCCAGCGAGATGTGAATTTCAGCAGGCCTCAGCATGGTAAATGATAAATAATTTTTCTCCATGTGTGCCCCCAACACTAGGCACTGAAGGCTGATGTAGGGGGCTGCATCAAATGCCCTGACTGATCTGGGGAGTCTTCTCCGGTAAGGGAGCTTCCCTGAGACAGTAAATAAAAGTGAATCTAGAGGCTAAACACAGAAGAGCTGATCTTAACAAAAATCTTGGCATTGAAATGAATTTTGCAAACTTCTTAATGAAATATCCATGAATTTTTGTCCTCATCTGTTGTTTGGAAGTATTTGTTGGCACTGCCCAGTCAACTAACACTCATACGCGTACCCTTGTGCAATATTCCTGCTGTTCTATTACCGTAACCATCAGAACCCCCATTCCCTACTGCTGTTGAAATACTTTTTCAGTGGAGATCTACATATCACACACACACTTTTGTAGAACTCATTATCCCTTATATTTAAAAAGAGAACTCAGCTCCTCATTTCTCTCTTTGAACAGCCGCTTTTCTTCCCTGACAATGGCTGACACAGAACAAAGATTCCCTTCTTCTTACTGAGCTTTTTTTTTTTTTTTTTTTGCTTACCACGTTATCCACAGCTTCCCTGTTTTTCACCCTCAGTATTTTAAAAGGCAGAACTTGGACTGGGTTGGATACGTTTCATTTCATCTGAGAAATAAAAGGAATGCAGGGTTGAAAGTTGAGAGATGTACAAAGGGTTACTGGAATCTATGACTCCTCTTGCAGCTTTGTCTTCTGCGTGGCTTTCCTCTTAATATGGAAAGCTGATCACTCGGTAAAAATTATAGCAGAGAAAAAATAGTCAAAATTCCCTCTTTGCTATATTCAATAAGTATAATAACTCTAAGGTGTGCTATCCTTTTATAAACTGATGTGGAAGATTATTTTGACCGCTTTGATATATGCGGTTTGACAAATAGATATGTTTATGTCTCGCTGTATACAAATGGATTACAGAGTATGATTTATAAAAAAGAAATACACTCGCTTGCCAGATAGAGAGGCTTCTTCTCCCGCTTTAAAGGTCCTGCTTTTTTCTAACGCTGTTGGAGCTATTTACTTTGAAATTGTAACAGATAGAAATAAAACTTTTTCTGATCCTCGTAACTTGTACTTTGTGTTTGGTATCTGACAAGTCCCTTTCCAGTAGTTTTCCTTTGTGTTATTCTGTCTCCACACACCGAGAATGTTACAATTTTGGTCTGACTTACAAGACTTTAGGAATGCATTTTCACTCCCTTCCCAGGGGGCATTGTTATCCTTTAGCAACTCTATTGTCTGATGCAGCAGAAGGAGGCTTTCTGCTTTGATGTGGATTCCTTTTAAAGCAGTGCAGTGGTTTAAACTAGTGATCCAGACTTGGAGAGAGTCAAAAACAAACAGTGCCATTCCAGAGAACATCCATGAATTCAGCTTCAGGAGCAAAAAAATGAATACTCACGGCCAAAGGATATCATAGCAACATTACATTTTATCTTTTGATGGGTCACTTAAAAATTAGTGATATGAATGGCAGCATAACTGAGAGCATATTATATTTATAATAAGGCCATAATTCACCTGGTAAAAAAGATGTTATTTTCTTAAAATTCACAAAAATTACCTACTTCAGTTTAAATTGAAAGAGAGAGATGACAAGTTAATGGGATCTACAATAACACTTTGGTTGAGACTTAATTAGTGGGAGCCATCAGACCTTTCATTTTGCATGTTATTAATTTTTTTCTACTGAAATTGTTTTAGCAAATCACATTTCACAATCTTCTGCTTGTGTTTGGCAGCTGAATCCAATTTCTCTGGGATGAAATTGGTTGCTCTGGTTTACTCTCACATGTGGTTGAGAAGTTAAATCACACCCAGTTACCACCTACTTTGGCACAAATGAACAGAAAGACCAGAATTAGCGTACCTACTAATCCAGGGGGACCTGAGCAGTCTGGAGAACTGGGATGACAGAACCTCTGAAGTTCAATCAAGGGAAATGCCAATTCCTGCATCTGGGGGAAAGGCGTACTGCTGTGTGCTGGGGCCACCCTGCTGGAAAGCGGCTCTGTGGAGAAGGACCTTGGGGTCATGGTGGACAGCAAGCTGTCCATGAGCCAGCAGTGCACCCTCATGGCAAAGAATGCCAACAGCATCCTGGGTTGCGTTAGCAGGAGTGTTGTCAGCAGGTTGAGGGCAGTGATCCTTCCCCTCTGCTCAGCACTGGCAAGGACACACTTGGAGTGCTGGTTCTTGTTCTGGGTTCCCCAGTACAAGACAGACATGGACATACCATTGTGAATCCAGTGAAGGGCCATGACAGTGATGAAAGGGCTGGAGCATCTTTTCTGTGAGGGAAGGCTGAGAGAGCTGGGACTTTTTAGCCTGGAGAAGAGAAGATCTTATCAATGTGCAAAATAACTGATGGGACACAATGAAGAAGAGGGAGCCAGACTCAGATAGTGGTACTGACAGGACAAGAAGCAATGAACACAAATTAAGAAGCATGAAATTTCATCTAAACACAAGAGAAGCTTTTTAGGGTGTGCATGGTCAAACACTGGAACAGTTTTGCCCAGACAGACTGTGGAGAATGCATCTGTGGAGATATTCAGAAGATGTTTGAACACGGTCCTGGGCTACCTTCTCTAGCTGAATCTGCTTAAGCAGGTTAAAGTAGATGATCCCAAGAGGTCCCTTCCAACTTAAATGGTTTGATCCCAAGAGGTCCCTTCCAACCTAAATGGTTCTGTGTGATTCTCTGCAATTTGAGGGAGGATTTTGCATTGTGTTATTCATTCAGTCCTGGGTATCAGTAATAACAGTTGCTTCAAAACTTACTTTTATCTAGTTAATACTTCTGGAGACCTTCCTCACCCTCTCCATTGGCACACTGTGGGTTTTACCAGCCAAGTAGATGGAAGCCATTGGTAGAGAATCAAAGGGACTCATCTGTAGACAGCTAATCCTAAATCTCTGAAACTACATCCCATGCCAGGGAAAACAGACAACAGTTTTCTAAATTAATATACCTCAGAACTGAACTGGTTCTGGTGTATCCCCTTCCCCGTAGGCGTAAGCAGTGGGAACAAGCTGCAGATGTGACATTCCTGGCTGGGAAAGCAACAATTGAAGTGCACATTAGACATCATATTCTGTCTCTTAGCTGCTTAAACTTGTGCCCATCTGTCAGCGTGGCAGTATGCCGGTTAACAGTGCTTTATGCCAGTTTTTCATGTCTTTGGATAAACTAGAGATAGACTTAGGTGGGCAGCTTGAGCATGACACTAAATATAATCTCTTCTGCGGGAGCCACTGGGTGGATGATGGTATGAAGATGTCAATGGTTGCCCTCTCTTGTGACTTTTCCTCACTGACATAAATGTCAAAGATGTGACAGACAAGGAGAGAAAACTAAGAAGGACTTTGAGAGGAGTAGCTGCCAGAAGGACAGTTTGCAGATTCTTTAAGACTGCCAACAATGTAAAACACAAGCTTAGAGGTCCAGGACTATACAGAATATTTTCTTCAGAAGCTGAAAGCAGAGGATATACTTTTATGAAAGGAGTTCAGGACATGATTTCAGTTACAAATATTCCAGACTCACTCTCAATACCATTTTATGCAGCTGAGAACTTAAACTGCGGTGCAAAGGCTGGCATCAAGCTGTGATTGTGAAAAAAAAAAATATATATTTTGCTATCCAGCTTTTTTGTTATCTCTTTACCCAGATAAATTTCAACCTGCTCATGAACTGCTTGCTTGCTATTGATAGCATTTCAGGAGTGTGAAGTGTCCTTTAACAGAGAGGTTTGCTTTTGCTTCTCGCTATCAGCTCTGCTACAGTACGGAAATTATGTTCTTAGCATGTTTTACTAGTGATGAATTTAAAGTTTAGCATGAGCTAAAGTGCTTTGTTGAACTGAACACCAAGAGTATAATCTTCATAAATTGCTCACATTAATCAAAAAGTGCTAATTAATAAATAAGCTTAGTTTTGGAAAAGGCTGCATTCATTCATTAAGTTCAAATAAAACCCTTCTTCCCTCTGAGTGGCCCATGTAAAGAAGATGACAGATCACAGCCCAAATACTGAGGGCAGCTAAGAGCTCCCCATTAAATGTTTCCAACAGGTAGATCTCACTGGGAGGAGGTGGAGTTGCCTAATGCTCCATTAGGTGTTGGGTGTTGGAGATCTGTGGGGAAGCAGGGCAAGACAAGCTTTCAGTCAGCAGCATTACTGTTGAACTTGATGGAACATTGGTTCTTCTGTAGTTTTTCTTTTTCACACTGGGGGACTGTAGCTGAGAGCCTCAGACCTTGTTCATCATGTTGAAATGGCCCATGTCCATTTGAACCTGTGCTCAAAACCTGTTGTCTGGGTTTTGAGAAGAACGGAATTTATTTCACTTGATTCTGCCGGTGTGTGATCTCTGGGGAAGCAGCCACTGTTTTGTTCTGCAAGGCTGAGACACATCTCTATGTGCCTACTGCTCTTCCAGGCGTAAAACAGCCCTGCTTCCATGGGACTGGAGGAAAAATAAGGAGGAAGCTCCAGAGATGCTTCTGATGTTTGAACAGTTTGGCAGGTGGGCTCCGGGGACTGGAGAGGAGCTGCAGTACCGTAGTTGGGATGTAGGTATGGCCAAGGCTGCAGGAGGAGGAACAGATGGGAGCCAACAAGCAGGACAGACACCTTCAGCCCACCCCAGGAAGAATGAGATATGTGCCTTTGTGGCCAAGAAGGCCAATGGCATCCTGGGATGCATCAAGAAGAGTGTGACCAGCAGGTTGAGAAGACAGAGGGGGGGGAATTGATCAACACCTATAAATACTTAAAGAGTGGGTGTCAGGAGGATGGGACCAGGCTATTTTTTCAGTGGTGCCCAGTGACAGAACAAGAGGAAACAGTCAGAAACTTGAACATAGGAAATTCAGTCTAAACATGAGGAAATTCTTTACTTTGAGGGTGGCAGAGCCCTGGTAGAGGCTGCCAGGAGAGGTGGTGGAGTTCTCTGTTTTTGCAGGCATTGAAATCCTGCCTGGACACATTCCTGTAGGACCTGCTCTGGGTGAACCTGCTCTGGCAGAGGCTTGGACTAGATGATCTCCAGAGGTCCCTTCCAACCCTGTATCATCCTGTGATTAAGTTAATTCTCATTGCACTGGAGGTGCCTGTCTGCTTGTCTGTCTGACTACACGTGGCTCTTACGCGGGTCCAGTGAATGGTGAGGGGAACGCTTCCTGTATTCAACACAGGAATTCTCACACCCATCCACACTCCCTGTCTCCCACTGTAGAAATACTCCTGATCCCATTTTATGGACATGAAAGCTGGGCTTTACACGGAAAAGGGAGATACTTGCACCATAAACAAGACATTTATCTTTGAACAAATTAAGCTCTGTGGGGAGTCCAGCATTTAGGCTCTAAGCAGAGCAGTCCACTCCAATAAGTACTGATTTCCCAGAAATATTTGCAACGAAACGAGTGGAGGGAGAAATAGAATTTCTGTCTGAATTGTTCATGATATTGCCACTCAAACTATTATTGAACTGTTCAACTCAAGACTTACCAGCAGATTTGACAGGAAATACACTCCCAGAAATTTTATGAGATCTTCATTCTTCCTGCCTGAATGTGAATATTAAGTTCATAAAAGTAAGCTTCAGCCTGTAGCTTTAAATAACTTTCACATTTACTTTTTATCTTTTTTAACTCTTTGAGATGCAAATTTACTTCCTATGATCAAACTTCTGTTGTCTTTGATAGTAGTTTTCCCAAAATAAATCAAGCCCTGCTGACCTTGACCAATGCAAATTTTCATTAGAAAGAGTGGAGCATTTTTTTTCAATATAAAAAAAAATCTAAGCAGGAATTTTCGCTCAGTGTTTGAATGTATGGCATCTAAAATGTATGGCATCTATAAATAGTAAACCAGAATCACTTGAAAAGGAAAAAGAACGGCATTTCAAAACCAATGATGGTGGTAATAGAGATCTAGTATTAATTGTGAGGTTGGAAGTTTTTTGCTTTTTTTTATGTTCTTTTGAGATCATGCAGTTTAGCTAAAGCAGTCTAAACAGCAATAATTTAACTATGCAAATGTGTAAATTGTTTTCATTTTGTTTAAGTTGACAAGGCTGATTTTGGTTTTACAGCAGTGATGGCTCATTTTGTTTTATTTAGCGCAACTTTCTGCTTAGTGTTTTTAGAAGCTGAATTTAAAAATACTGGACTAGAAGTGAGAGTGGGTGAGTCTTAAACTGTTGTATGTGTCAACCCCCAAAACCAAAAAACATATAAAAAAATATTCAAGCCACCTTTCCAAAGGAACACCAGAGAGCTTTCTGTGGCAGTTGGCAGATCCATAAAGGCATTATTTTGCAGATATTATTGTTGATAGGTTTGATATACGGCACAGTTTGTCTGAGCCAATGGGATATTGTCCTCTTAACAAATCTCATCATGCCAGCAGTGTTGCTTCTATAGGGTGGCTTATCAGCTCCAACCAGAGTCTGCTACACTTGCACTTGCCTTCATAGCCTGAGAGGAAAATAAATTGTTCCCAAGCAGTTAATAAGAAAGAATTATTGTGAGTGAGATGCATGACATTATGAGAAAGCATGGTGTTTTACTGGCTAAATGTTTCTTTGCAGCCATCCCCATCTTTGCTTTCTTGGCAACGTTCCCCC
>VZTM01033744.1:9014-29699 GCA_013400555.1 Jacana jacana | reverse complement strand
GCGAAAACATCCACCTCGGGTTCAGTGTAAATGAAATGAACATTTCATTTCTGGAACAGAGTCTCTTTAAACACCGTCACTGATGTGCTATTCTATTTCAAGAAGTGCACTTATGACATTTCTCCTCTGCATTTTAATACAGACATCAGAGGGGGCCGGAGAAGCATCCCAGCACTGTCTGTGCTGCCTCGTTTTTCCAACAGGCATCTTCATTTTTGCTATCCGGGTGGTTATAAACGAGCATATACAACTATATTACCTACTACGTGAATATTAGATCTGAATATAGCCTCCCATGTTCTGTGGGTAAGCAGAGCCCTGGAAAATTAGGGGATTATGGGCCAAATGCTTCTGACCTTATCTGAGTGGGTCCATTTAAATGACTGGAGCCACACAGGAAAGAATTGTGAGTGGCATTTGGTCTTTCAGTCAATTCCTCACAACTGCTGTCTGGGAACCGAAAAAAATAAATAAAAAAAAGGAGAAAAAAAGCAAAAGGGGTCTTTGATAAACCGTGATGGCTCAGAAATACAAAGGGAAGCGTAGTCATGTTGTCACACAGCGTTCCTATATTTTACGGTGGTAGGTACAAAAGGTCTTGATTAGCCAAGCAATTAAGCACACCTTTAACATTACACCCCTGGTCAAATCCTGTTTTGGGTAAGGAGGAATGCAAATAGGGAAATTAGATATCATATCTTTAATTGCATTTATAGAATTCAGACTCTTCACAACTCAGCCATATGCCCGTTTGTTATCCCAGTGCTGTCATGCAGAGTGTCTCAGAAAAAAAGAATTCTTATGCAGAAACCACATCTGAGGGAATTGTTCAACACTTTATTGCTTTGAAATGGAAAGTGACTCTGAAGATCAAAGTGCCAGAGAAAAACACTGATAAATACAACACTATTACAACTCCTAAACGTTCTGGACTTCCTTGGTATTTGTAACCCGTGGAGCTCAAAAATTTTTCAAATATTATTTAAACCTTCTAACATGCTTGCAGACATTTATTCAGGTTTATACCTCGATAATATTAAAAGCATATCTCTTAGTCTGTGAGGGGCTCTGTATGACACAGCTGCCCCTGCTCAGAGAGGACTGGCTGAGGATGCACCTTGTAGTTCTGCAGATTTTTGAGACCACTTCTAACATGGTCCATTTCTAACACGGCTGGAAAATGAACCCCAATCCTTTTTGTCCACATTCCACTTTCTTTCTTCTAGCCTTGGTCATGGTTAGATTTAGACCTCGATGGAAATTTCCAAAACAGTGAATTCAAACAGATGTCACTGTTTTAATGCAAATCTGTATAGATTTCCTTCTTTTCAATCAATATTGTGTTTGTTAAGCTAAGATGGAAAATTGTAATCTATGCAAGATACGCAGACATTTCACTACAATATTTGGATAACCCATAGGCAAGTTTTGACACCTCTCTCAAATTCAGCTTGGTGAGGAAGAAATCCAGGCACTGAGATAGGTTAGGGGCGGACCTGCTGGAAAGCACTCCTGAGGAGAAGGATCTGGGGGTCCTGGTAGACAGTAAACTGTCCATGAGCCAGCAATGTGCCCTTGTGGCCAAGAGGGCCAATGGAATTCTGGGCTGCATAGGGAAGAATGTGGCTTGTAGGTCAAAGGGGACACAACAGGAATACTGCATCCAGTTCTGGGCTCCCCAGTTCAAGAGAGACATGGAACTACTGGAGAAAGTGCAGTGCAGGGCAACAGAGATGATGGTGGGATTGGAGCATGTCCCTGATAAGGAAAGGCTGAGAGAGCTGGGACTCTTTATCCTGGAGAAGGCTGAGGGGAGACCTTATGAATGTTTACAAGGATCTGAAGGGTGGGTTGAAGGAGGATGGAGTCAGACTCTTTTCAGTGGTTCCCAGTGACAGGATGAGAGGTAATGGGCACAAGTTGGAACATGTGAGGAGAAACTTGTTTGGGATGAGGATGGCAGAGCCCTGGCAGAGGCTGCCTAGGAGGGTGTGGAGTCCCCTTCTCTGGAGACTTTCCAGCCCCGCCTGGATGCAGCCCTGAGTGACGTGTTCTGGGCAGCCCTGCTTTAGCAGGCGAGTTGGAGGTGCCTTCCAACTCTGACAATTCTGTGATTCTGTGACCAAAACTTACCCTGACTTCAATTTAACAGTACAAGAAGTTTCAGGTCCCTTTTCCAGTGAAGCAGCGCACTATATGCATAGGAATGTGTATGTAGAATATTCAAGTGTTGCATCAAATGTGCCCAAGTTCACATGCTTTTCTTAGGAGTCTAGTTGAATCTTATCTATTCCTGGTATGTTTAAGAAAAGAAATGATTAGGTGTCTGAGATTTGCAGAAACAGTAATCACACAGTGCATCAAATCTGCATGTGTTGGCGAAAATACAGTCACAACAAAATGTACTGTGCAGAACAACCTGCAGATTTGATTAATTCCTATTCAAAATAGAAAAAGAGTAGGAAGATTTATTTCCTTTTATTATTCTGCACTACTAAAGCAAGTAAGAAGAGAAGGGGATAAGGGATAAATTGAATCCAAATCGAGATTGAGACAAGCGACATTCATAAATTCATATCCATGCTGTTCTCCCAGAGCTTCACAACTAATTGCTTTGAATTTTTCTCTTGTTCATATCTAGGCCACCCTCCATATGGCCCTATACACCCAGTTTTTTTCACCTGGAATTAATTCTTTGTGCTTTCTCCCCACCTACCCATTGCCTTTCTTAAAACTGCCGTCTGAGAACCGTAGGCTTCTTTTCTCTTATCAGTAACAAAATATTAAAAAATGATCTGTGTAAAAGCACCTTCTAAACAATTTTGTGGTTAAGATGCACACGCGGTGGGTTAGCAGTGAATTGCAGCCCACGTCAGTGTACATCAGCATATCTCTAATGAATTCCACTCCATGCTGATTCTCGAGCATTGCCATGACCAGTTCAGAACTTTGAAACAAATTTCACCGAGTAGCTGGGAAATCAGCGACCTCCTGAGACTATTTTCATGCAGAGAAACATCTGGTGCCCTAAAATAGAGTTACAGGCTTAAAAGACAGCAAAAAAAGCACCAATGTACATTTGTTAACTATGATGGGGCAGAGGGACATTAAAAAAAATGTCCAACAAAACTCAAATTCCATGTGGGAAGCTTTTGAAAAAGGAAAAGAAAAGAAAAGGTAAATTCCTAAAATGGCTGAGAAGCGACCAATCTCTCAAAGAGACAGAGATTTGCATGTGGGAAAGAAGGAAGGTAAGAGGAAAGACAGGGCTTCAGGTCCAGGCACCAAGCAGAGGTGAGGAGGGACTATGGAGTAGCGCCATCTCTCTCCATTCCTGGATTCATGCTGGTGTTCTGAAGGGTGTGAGTGTTTGTGTGTGCACACACATGCCATGGGTGGTAGAATCAGCAGCATTAGTAGGCAGGGCTTTTCTTTATATCTTCCTCTTAGGTCTGGAACTATGTGACAATGTTATTCTGATGTTCATAAAAATGTAGGGTTTTGTTTAATTGAGGTAGTCTGAACTGTCCTGGAGGGAAAAGATGCACTGGACCAAGCACAGACAGGGAATTAATATCCGAATAAACAAATGTAAATGGAAAGAAAACACCTTTTAAGTCCCTTGCATATTTAAAGTTGTTATGTTAAAGTATTTCCTTACCTGTGCCCAGTGTCAGTGACAGTTAAGCTTAAAATTAAGGTATCCAAAATTATTTGGGTACATTAAACAGAGAACAAGCGATATGGGTGCAGCCGATGAGAGTATATTCCTGTGGAATGAATGTGCATTGCAAGGCTGTAGAGTTTCCCAGTAAGAGACTGAATGGGAGGATGGGTGAAAGTAGAAGAAGGATGGGTCTCACTTTCATGCCCTGGTGGAAGAGAGGATCCTGTGAGCTCAAGTCTAAGAACCGATTATATCTCTCTGGACGTCACCAGTCCCCAGCAGCACACAGACACATGCATTAATGCATACAGTTAGGTAAATTGTTATCTGGTAATACCAAGAACAATTTCACATTAAAAGCTGTTTAAGGAAAAGGACATGTTAACCGGGGTCTGTCCTGCATAAAGGTGCTAGCTTAGATAAGGGTTCTGATCTACAATATATTTCACAGCAGATAACCCTAAGGGTGACAGCCTGATATCTTCCATTAATGAGAAACTCTTTGGTTACGGAAAAAAATCACACTGTGATTTAGAGCTTTAAGTGCAAACTCATCTTCTTTAAAAAAATGTATATGTCTACCTTTTTGACATAGAGTTTTAAGAAAAAAAGCAACCCTATGAATATTGCAAGAATGTACACAACATTCAGTATATGTTTTCTATTGGAGCAACTGTAACAACAAACAAAAAGATACTGCAGACACTTCCTTCACAGTTCATGCAAGTGGGTAGAGCAGTAGAAAGCGCTGTTACCTCTCGGCAGATATTAGCACCTCCCTGCAAAGTCACAGGAACAAAACACAGGGGATTTGACTTATCTCCTTGAGTACAAAGTTGGCCTGACCCACTGACCACTGACGAAGGCGACTCATGCTAACCTTGCTGATTCTGGCATGATAGCTTGTGGAAACTCATATATAATATCTTTAAAATGTATCAGAGTTTCCTCAGCAGTCAGCTCTGGCATTCACTTTGTCAGTGCAATGCAGTTATTAAACTGTTTGTGGTCACACAACTACTATTATTCCTTTTGCTCGTTCTGGACATTTAAATCCCAAAGCACCAGCTGATCTGCTGGGTTTGGCAAAAGGTTTAGCTGAATTCACTCTCTTTTTCCTTTTTCCACTGCAAAACTCTGTCCACAAATCTACCCATCCTATATGCTGGGTATGGTTCAGATCCTGTGGAACAATGGTATGTGGTTACCTAATTAAAGGTTACATGTAATGGCACTTGTTCTCTGTTTCCTATGTAGAAAAATGAATCACAGAATCATAGAACGGTTTGGGTTGGAAGGGACCCTTAAAGATCATCATGTTACAACCCCCCTGCCCTGGACAGGGACACCTCCCACCAGAGCAGGTTGCTCCAAGCCCCATCCAGCCTGGCCTTGAACCCCTCCAGGGATGGGGCAGCCACAGCTTCTCTGGGTAACCTGGGCCAGGCTCTCACCAGCATCACAGGAAAGAATTTCTTCCTGATACTTATATAAATCTTTCACTTTAAAAGCCTTACCCCTCATCCTATGGCTCCACTCCCTGATCAACTGTCCCTCCCCATCTCTCCTTTAGGCCCCAAAGTCCCTTTACCTTGGAGAAACACTACGCTATAGCTGTAAAGGAAAAGTCTTTATTTACTGGAGAAGAGGGATCCAACAAGACTAAATACTCATGACCTAAATGATTATTAGGCGGGTGATCTTGCCATGGTCCAAGAAAAATACTAGTTTCTTAGACTGTCTGTGGATTTTGTTTTGTCACCTCCCCTTCTTATCACTCCCACAGCTTCCCAAAGTTTTCACTTGGCTTGCTCTCCCAAGCTTTCTTCCCAGTTATTTTTAACAGGTCCGTGGAACTTTGTTATAAACGTGTTAATACGTTGCCAGCTACAAGCTGCAGTGATCAAAACCTGAACCCAAACAAGATTTATTCAACTTCTTTAGTTACTCCCAGCCAGATGTAAAATATTGCCTATGCTACTTTTCAAATTAAGGCACCTCTAGTTTCCCAGCAAACCTTTTCAGTGCTAAGTGTCCTCCAGGTGAGGCAGAGACTGAAGCGAACCAGGAGGAGGCTTAGGGCCACAACAAACCTCTCCTTCTTTCACTGGTGACACCTATCTGTAACCTTCTCCACACTTTGCTCAATGTGATGCCTACAGTACCCAAACAACAGTATTTCAAACTTTTATCTGTAGGATATAATCACATACCACATTTTCTTAGAAAACTGGCTTATCTTAGGGGCTGTTAATTAAAAACAAGTGGTAAAATAGTAAAGGATGAAGAAAATAATAAGAAGAATTGGAAGCAAAAAAAAAAGCTAAAGAAAAAGGAAAGGACCTAGAGGAGCTTGATTGTATCAAGAGCAAGGTGAAACAAAGACAAAAAGAAGAGAGGAACGAAGAAAACAAAATAATTATTCAGTTTGCTATTGGGTTTCTTGCATGAATGAACAATATTTAAAGCTCAAGAGTGATTATATTTTGAAGATTATGAAATTAATGTCAGAATGGAGATTTATGCATTTAGTACAATGTTCTCCCACCCTGGGAGTTGGAAATACAGAGTGATTATTAGCCAGCTTTCTGTTTTTGTTGAGCAGGTATCTTTTCTGTTATTACTCTGTTCCACTATATGATCATATTTCTTTGCATAATTTAGATCTGATATATGCGAGTGCCTCCATTTTGAACAGACCATATGGAGAGCTCCATGAGTGCCCAGGGAACCAGAAGTATGCAACAATTAACCATGGTTTCTGTTATTTGTTGAGCAGATGAAAAGAGCTGTGAAATAAAAGGCATTTCATGATGGTTTCTATGTCCTTGTACTGTCCTTTGTTTGGTTATGCAAGGGAAAAAAAGGCTAGTTTTAATCCAGCAAAGGAAATTGCATAGCCATTCACAACATTCAAAATCAGAAACAAAGGGAAAGAAGGCACTGGAAGAAAAGGCACTGATCTATAAAACAGGTCAATGATAATGAAGTAAAGGAGAAAAATATAATTATACGGGTATAAATTTTCTGGATCTAAGTTTTACTAGATCTAAACTATGAATAAATTAATAAAAGGAGAAAAAAAAAGACGAAAATACATTAAACGTTTCAGAATCTATAGAGAAAAAAACTATTAAACTACATCTAAGACTACCTCTAATATCTCCAAAATTTATTAACCCCTGCTTACTTAAGGAGTTAAATAAATTACATTTTTTTTGTCTTTCAGAAGTGAGAAATACAGCATGGTAAGATTTTTGCTTCACATAGTATCATACAATTAAACATAAGTTAATATGTCTACATGGCCAGCAGGTGCTGGCATATTAAGTTGGAATATTCATGTGGCAAATGAAAGTCTAGTATTAGATCATGTCCAGAGAATACACTGGTCATATTCAGCTTTACATAACACAGCACAAAGGATGAACAGCACAAACCCTGCTTGGGGAGTAGCTTGGGACCAAAAACTGGTCAGCCCCGCAGATACTCTCTGCACGGGAAGGACAATGACCTGGTGCAATGTGTCCAGAGGAGGCCACAAAAATGGTCAGAGGGCTGGAGCACCTCTCCTGTGAAGACAGGAGGAGAGAGATGGGCTTGTTCAGCCTGGATAAAAGAAGGCTCTGGGGAGACCTTAGAGCCCTTTCCATTCCCTAAATGGGGCACAGGAGAGATGGGGTGGGACTCTTTATCAGGGAGTGGAGCGATAGGATGAAGGGGGATGGTTTATAACTGAAAGAGGAGATATTTACATTAGATACTAAGAAGAAATTCTTTGCTGTGAGGCTGGTGAGGCACTGGAACAGGTTTCCCAGAGATGCTGTGGCTGCCCCATCCCTGAAGGGGTTCAAGGCCAGGCTTTGAGCAACCTGGTCTGATGGGAGGTGTCCCTGACCACTATGGCTATGCTGGATTTGGTTGATATAGTTTCTGTAGAAGCTGTAAATGCAGAAACTGATCACCAATACAAGCACCAAAAGTGCTGGTGTCTCATAAAAGTTGATAGTTGTCAGGAAGTTAATGCTGTGAAGCCTCAAAACGAATCTTGTTTCTTCAATTCTATCCTCAGGAATACTACAAAGAGATACTTCCATTTTCTCTGAACTGAAATTCGCCTTTTATTACTCCTGTTATTGCTTCATTCTTACTCTTACTCTCATTAACCACCATTCTTCTGTGTATTTTATTCATTTCAGCTCCACAGGAAGTGGGAAAACAATACCTGCAACAAGACAATGAAGAATAGAGAAAAAATCACAACATATTGTCAAGATGCAGAAACATGTCTCCCATGAAATGATGCTAACAGCAAATATAATGTTTTTTTCCAAAAGATTCACCAAGACATTAATTTATTTCTTTCTGCCGCAGTTTCTTCAATGTAAATTGAAGTACTACTATCACTGTAGATGCTACCAGCTTTTCCTCTTGAACAGGTTTCATGGAGAAGTGTTTGGTGACTACGATAAGCAGAGCAAAAATGTGCAAATTAGAATCTGGGGCTCTCCGATCCATGGAGCATCCCAGAGATATTAGAATACAAGGTCACTCTGGCATGCTCTCTTCCTCAAAGTCCTTAAAGAAAGAAGCACACAGCTCTCTTAAAACTTAATTTTCCATCCTTATATATGTGGCATTTGATGTTGCTCCTTTGTGCAAATAGTATGATAATGTCTCTGCCTCTGGGAGAGGAGATTCTAAGAGCTGAAGGGAAATACAGTCTCTCAAAGGAACTGATCCCAAATCGCTTCTGGTGTAAATAGATGCAACCAATTGTTTTCAATGGAGTTGTATCAATTTGGAGCTAAATTAGGCCTATGATTGGGCCAATACTATAATCTTCCATTGAAATTTCCATTATTATAATCAAAGTTTATAGGATGTAACTATAAAAAAGATAAAACTCAGAGAGCTGCATGTCCCATTTGTCTTTCAAGGGGAAACTGCAAGTGTCTTTCCCTTTGATCACAAGGTTAAAAAGTATTTTTGCCACTTGACACAAAATGAAAATACAAACAGTGAGCCAAATCCATAACTGGTGTAATAAACACAAATTCATTCACACACTGCATCTGAGTTGAGCTATGTAAACTATGTAAAAAAAACATTTATTGTTTTTTACTTTCAAAGTAAAATTCTTGTCCTCTTGGTAATAATAAAGCTTGGGAAAATAGGACCTGAGTGAACTTCAAAATAAATTGAAAGAGGTAAAATATTTTTTAAAATTCTTTAAAAATACATGGGGTTTTTTTAGAGCAAATTTCATTTTTTCTTATATGAGATTTTTTGAAAACCAATTTTGAAATTGGTAAAATTCTGTATTCTTCTGAATCTTCTGATACCCATGACGGGCAGATATTGAGAGAGCAAAACAATGGGTGTGCAGTCTCCCAGTTGGCTTTCTGTGAATTATTTATAGATGACAGAAGCATCAGAGAAGTCCAGGCAGCTGGACTGTGCGTGAGACTTCCAGTGAATGTTTTCATTTAGAGCATTGTTTCAGGGAGATAACGTAATTAGTGTGGTTGGGAGATGAGAAATCTCACCCGCTGCATCTGGAAGTTTTTCCTCAGGAAACGCTTGTTCCTGTCAGGCAGAGGAACGTGCCTGTAAACCGCCTTCGACAGAAAACATATCACTGCATCAGCAGAACCAGAAAATGACAGAACATACACAACGTGGAAGAGTGAATGCCAATGTCTTCACACCAAGGAAACACACTCCTGGAAGGAAAAAATATATCTAAATCAGCGGGAAGCTTGTAAAGCACGTCGAAGAAACAGCCTGAACCAAGAAGATGTGCCACCGGTTCTCTTAGTAGCTAAGTAAAACACTTTGAATATGTGTGAAATATCAGTATTAGGCACAGTAAACACCTGCTTTGCACAGAATAAAACACAAAAAATCTCTACAGCAGGTAATAGGTTTTGGGTGGTTTTGTTTTGTCTTCTATTGTCGCTCTCAGTTTACAGTGAAAAAGCAAAGAAATCTGAGCGTAATTATATACGTTTCCACCTTAAATCTATAAACCTGAATATTCAAAAGTCTCCAGAGAAAATAATCTGCTTTTAACTCTTATTTGGCTACTGACTTTCCTGCCTTTCAAGTCATGTTTTCAAGATTTTACATTTAAATGAATCCAGAAACTGAAATAAACTTAACTGTAAAGTAACATCAAAGATTTGAAAGAAAAAATCAAAACAAGAATGCTCTGCTCAAGGACCAGTGGCTCTCTTCCTTCAAAAGAAAACAACCCCATCAAAGCTAAACAATTGCTCCATGTGTACAGTTTCTCATCTGTGGAAATTTTATAAAAGAGAAGTAACCATACACTGGTTATCATCTCACTGGCATAGACGTGTCTCTGATGAGGATGGAATTTGGGCATGCCATTAATTCAAAGGAATTATGCACAGAAAGAAAACTATTTTTCAACCTTGTAAAGAAAGAAAAAGGTTAAACCAAACGGATGGAAATCTCTCTCAAAAGGATGTTTATATCTATATTAATTACAAATGGAACCACTATTGGCTTCCACAAAAATAGTTGGAAATGGCTGCCTACTGTTCTGCTTGGGACTCTGGAAATGTGTGGTATCTCTGAAACACAACAACAAAATATATGTCATATTTTAAGGAGAGATTCTTCTTTTTAAAATCTTGAAAACAATTGCAAATCATTATCTAACTAAAATGAGGCCTACTTATGATATGGGTACTACAATATTATCTGTCGATCTGCTGTTTTTTCTAGAGGGTCTTGCAGAAATAATTAATTGATGTGCTTTAAATGGTGTTTTAACTTCCCCTGCAACAAGAGAAGAAATTCTTCATTGCTCTGCTTAACCAGATCTTTGAAAAAAGCAAAAGGTTTAAAAAAATAAAGAAAATGAGAGGCTAAATGAAATGCCATGTTATTTTAAGTAGCAATCTTACATTTCAGAGTGAGTCTTTAATACAAAATCTAGTCATTTTCGTAATAATGGTAATTGTATTTAACAATACTTAGTTTATATGTTATGCTTTCAGACTGTATTCATCTTGCTTAACCATATGCAGAGCTCTCTTGTAACAAGCCTAATTTGTTACAACCAAAAGATGGCAGCACTCCATGCAGTATACATTACCTTCCACTGTTAATTCTGTTCACAGATTTCTCTGCAAATTCCATTTTATAGTGTTGTGGTTGAAGCTATCCTAAGCAGAGAACTATTTAGGCAGCTTTCAAATGAGAACATATGCTTATTAATTTGGGAAGGTTAACGTGCTTTGGAATGCTTAACAATAAATTCCTGTAAGTTTAGTTTCTTTAGTGTGTTTCTAGCCCAGTTAACCATCAGTATTAGATAAACAGAACTGACAAGCTCCAACCTGAAGTCGGTTGGAGGGAAACCCATTCTCCTGTTGTGGGGACTTATACACCAGACTGTTTCATATAGGTCTCCTGACTCTTTTTTTTCCCCATATGTTATTTTTTGCTTCTTAATTTTGCCTCCTTGCCCTGTCTCATTCTTTACTGGTCCCTGGTCTCCCACTGGGCAGAGCCCAACATTTGTACACAACACCAGCTCCCTGTTGTAAACACCTCCTTTATTGTACATCACTGTCCCTCCTGGAGCTGGAGTTGCTGTGTATTATCTAATTTCTGCACAGGATTGCACTCACAGAGAGCACTGTGAGTCCATTTTCCTCTGTGAAAACCAACCATTTTGTGGCCTTGACCAAGTCATGTAATACAGAAGCATTAACAAGGGGGCTAACGACTTCAAAATACTCTCCTTGCTATTTGGGATTAAGTCAAGAGCAGTCATACACAGTGATCACTAAGAAAGCTGGGTGTTTAGTTTGGTTTTAAAAGGTGAAATTAAAAATCAAACTGTTACACAGAACAAACCAAGAGGGAAAAAGGGAGGCAAGAAAATAAAGCAAAACTTTACCATTCACAAGGAGGAAAAGAGTGGGAGGGCTAGGAAATGATTAGCACCAATTCTGCACAGTCACTGTGAAAAGTGCCAAAGACTTTGTGAATACTGTGATCCTAAACAAGAGGATAAAACAATGAAATATTTCCTTATGTGAAGCCTTTGGCACGACAATGCACCCATTAGGCTGATGGATGTGACAGCCATGGCCCACATGCAAAATTTTGAAAATACACCAAAAAATTGATAATAAAGGGTTATCTATGCCCTACCTTATTCCCACACAGATACCTCCAAATAAATGAGACAAATCCTTCCAAATGGCACAGGCTGCTTAGCTGTAAAAGGAACAAGGGAGAGCGACTGAGATGCTGAAACACAGTGTAAAATAAGCCCATCCAAGAGAATCCCAGAGGAAAGACAGAGGCAATCCAGAACCATAATTCATTGTACACAGAGTGGGAAGCTGCATGGGGGAGTTTGAGAAAAATGGATGGAAAATGAGTTTCAGCACAAAGAGTGTGAAAAGTAGAGAGACCACAAAACTGATTTGCAGTGATACAACCTATGAAGGAAAATCACACAAAATAAGGTCGATGTGAAAGACTCCAGTGTGTGTGATGAGCCACATTGTTGGATTTATTTAGTTCTAATTCTTTATTTTAATTAGAAAAAAAAAATAATTTTAACTGAATATCTATTTAATTCTTTGCTGTGAGGGTGATGAGACACTGGCCCAGGTTGCCCAGAGAAGCTGTGGCTGCCCCACCCCTGGAAGGGTTCAAGGCCAGGCTGGATGGGCTTCGTGTTCCCATGTGACAGATATTTGTTTCATCAAAATTTTCATGCAGTGTTTTGCTCTGCTTCAGAATGCAAACAAACTGCCCCATCCCTGGAGGGGTTCAAGGCCAGGTTGGAGGGGGCTTGGAGCAACCTGCTCTGGTGGGAGGTGTCCCTGCCCAGGGCAAGGGGGTTGGAACAACATGACCTTTAAAGTTCCTTCCAACCTGAACCATTCTACAATTCTATGATTGTTTGTTTGTTTTTTTTTCTTTTTTCTCATCTACACTTTCCCAATGAGTCTGATTTGATTTAAACCTGATTTTATTCTTTTCTGATACTTATGCTTACCTACACTTTTGGTTGCTGATGGGTTACTGTGTGCCTTAAGTGAGGATACTGGGATCTGTTGCATGTAAGACTTCCTCTCTCTCTTCTCCTCTGCTCTGTCATAAAGTTGTAACTTTATAATAAGAGGGTTTTTTAAAATTTTTTTAATGGAGGATATGCTGAAGAAGGGCGATTTGCAGGCCTTCCCACTTTGAAGCTGGTTCCATTTAATAAGCTAACAAGTCTTTCGACCTTAAAAACTGTTGCATGGCTGACCTGAAATCCAAGGCCCTGGGAAAGGGGAAGTAGAAAGAGGGTTAACCATGAATACTCAGGACCTCAGGCTATTTTAATGCAATCTATGCTGAGCAGTCCCTTTGCTATCTGGAAATTGCTGTGCTTCATGATATGACTTTTAGTGATTAGAGCCTCCCAGGAAAGCAATGAAAGCGCCACACAGCATCTTTTCTTCTTACACTGAAATTAACAACAAATCGATATAAATTAACAGCTTCATTTTCCGTATAATATATAAAAGACTAATAACAATAGGAAGTAGAAAACTCGAAAAGGTGAAAGATTAATTAAGTTTAGTAAGTGAATTTGGAAGGTGGGAAGTTGATACCACACTATGAAATTTCTCACTGGCAAGAAGCTGCTTTATGTAACAAGACGGTACAGGCAGCAGATCTGATGATAATATTTAACAATAGTTTAGGAAAATCGGGACAAGGAAATTACAAAGGTTACCCTAATCTTATGGGGAAGCGGTCTTAATTGTCATTCTTACTTATTTATGACTTAGACAACTGTGATCACATTCTCAAATGTCACAAATTGATCCAAAGACCAGAAATGGAGGTCTTCTTTAGTAGCAAATAAAATTATTTCTAGCAATAGGAGTGAATTAATGTGCAGTTCAACTCAGGAAATCTTCATGTGGTGAGATCCCAGACATTTCTATGCAATACAAACATATTTCTATCATAGGTTTCTATAAAATATATGGAGTAAGAAATACTTTCATTGCATTTCGATACCGTATGATTACAGCAGGTGACCTCCTGCCTGTACAGGAAAGGAATATGGGGGAATCAAATGGAGCAGAAGAATGTTCCGGTCATGCTCCATGTAATAGTGGCCATTAGGCCTGGGAGCAATTAGCTCTTCCTTCTAATCCTTAACATTTAAATTCTGAGAAAATGTCTGGTGTTTAAGAATATCAGCATGTGAAAAGAAACCAGAGAGCAGACTGCGATGAGAGAAATGGAAAAGGCAGTTCAATTTATGCAGCATCGCTTTACCATTATGTTGAATAAAGTGCAGTTTAATTTTTAATCAACTTCGAGCCCTCTCTCTATTGTAACTCAGCACAAGATAAATGAAACAACTATTGTATTGCAAAGTGACCCTTTCTTGAAAAGACAGTTGTGCTATAAATCCTGAAGCACATGCCAGGTAAACTTGCTTTTATTTCTGAATTCAGCCCTTTCAGTACTTGCTGTATGTAACATACCTTTCACCAACTTACCCACAGAAATTGTAGTGTTAGTAGGAATCAGTAAAGACATTTCCTCACAAAGGTATTTAGATAGAGATAATAAAAGAGGGTTTAGTAAAGATTGGTTAGCATAGGGACTTTCAATACCTTTATATAATCTCTGCCTTCTTGGATTGTCTGCCTTCTGCCACACTTCAGTTTGGTTTCCACAGGTAGCATTACAAAATAAACCTACCTGCCATGGTCTGTAGGCTGATTTTCCCCAAACTGTCCTCACATGTCTCAAATGTAGATGTCAGCAGTGCAAAGCCCACTGAAATTTTACATCTCAGCCAAAATCAAACTCTCCGTTAATATGATTTCTTTCTTTTCTACCTGCCTTCTGCAATGGAGAAACTTCAAAGAAATGGAAAGCACTTTGTTGTAGTTTTGGGGTGAATGAGGATAAATACTTCAGGTTTTACAATACATACCCCTAGAAGCTTTGGTTTCAACAGTTATTCTTATTAGTTTTCTATTTATGTAAATATTATCAAGATTGTAAAGATAGTTTCATGAGTAAGTGATTGGATTGTGGTTTAGAAGATCCAGATTTAAGGTCATGCTGTGGCTTTCTGGGAAAACCTGAAACTGCCTGGACTGACATGGAGCTGTCTGGACTTCTGTTTCCTATTTGTACTTTTCAGACAGTAATTGCAGGTTTTTCTGTGCTGACACATTAATTAACAACATACCAAATCCCAACCTTTAAAAAAAAATATAGGAATGGGTAAAAATCAGGATGAAAATCCATGCTTTTCATTAGTTTTTGTGGACTGTTCTTTCAGTTCTTTCAGATCGTGAAGTTCTTCCCTGAAGACCCACGGAGTGGAACAGGCATTTTAGCTTTTTTGTTTCTCAAACAAAAATTCTAGGGCTCTCACACAACTTTGGACATTAGGGCTGTAAAACCTCCTGCCTGGGACTACACTTAGAATGAAACCCCAACCACCAAACCCCTCGGTGCTGTTTAGAAACCAACCCCTCTGATGGAAAACAATGTATCAGTTCTAGCAGAAAAATAGAAAAATAGTATTTTTCCCCAGCTGGTCAGTTTTAAAATAAAAACACCTTCACTTTATCTCTGTTGTGTTTAACCTCACAATAGCAATATGTGTCCTTGTGATCAAAAGGCATGTTTACTGTGATTCTCTAATAGCTTATGCAGGCTTTTCTGTTCCCTGAAGCTTCTTGGAAGGCAGAATTTATTTGTCTGAGTAGCTCTGATACCATGACCCCCTGCCAGCATTTTCTAAGTTGGCTGCCCATAACAGTAGAGTCATTTCAAGATGGCACTGTGAGTTTTTAAAGACTTAAACCAGTTGTTTTAAGGTACAACTCTTCCTCTATAGCTGTGCTTAACTTCTTGGGCATTTTAGTCTTATCTCTTAAGTCAGAGCAGTGAGAGTACACTCTAGGTGAAGTACATATGGAGCTGAAAATATATTATCGGTGCCTGGCATTTTTCATTTGCCCTTTTTAAAGCAACATCTAGTCAATCTGTCACTTGAAGGGTGGTAACAAATTGGTATTTTAGCTGGGTGGTGTCTTTTAACAATCAGACTTTTAAAACCTCACGTGTCCTCCTTTCTTTCATAAGACATGATTGACATTCTCACTATATCCCTTTCATTTGCCCCCCCCTGCTTTTTTCTTTACATGAATATATTGAAATGATGTGGTCTGTCTCCAGATCAAACAAGTGGAGTAACGCAGTGCAACTCTTCATATGGGTTACCCTCAGACGGGTTCAGTACCGTCATGTCAGAGTTAAACAATCTCAGAAGGGAAAAGAGAATGAGTAGTGTCGAAAAAAATATATCATTTACCATGAGCTAGAGAACTCCTGCTTGATGAGGGCAACCTTTTGCCCAGCCACCATCCAGAAGGTGCAGAGTCTGTAAGAAATAGCAGAAGAGTTACACTAAAGGCAGACCCAATCCAGCTTGTTTAAGCATAAAAAATGAACCCAAGGAAGCTTGGCCTCAATGCAGACCTGGGACTCTTGAGTACTCAGGAGGTCCAGTCTTGATTCCAGTAAACCCACAGGGAAGATTACTGCTGAATCACTTACACTGATCTCTTCTGGAATCAAAACTCCTTTCGCTGAGTACCTAAACCAGAGATGCTGGAAGCAAACACAAATACACTGAGCAATGGTGTTGCTTGATGAATACAAGAAGTAGGGCAGTGGCCAGAGAAAGTGGAAAACAAAACTAGAACAAGCAGTGAATTTTAAACTCTGGTCCACCAGCGTGGCAGAAAGGACAGTACTCCACCCAAAGTCTACAACGTAAATACATGGCATTATGGATGTCAGCAGAAATTTTGCAGAAGTTGATCATTGTGACTCACAGCCTTACAGCATGGAGAAATAGTTTTACAGGCAATTCATTTTTACTTGCTGATATCTCTTTAGGCATAATCGCTTCCATCTCTGCTACTCCAGGATTCATGTATTATCCTCTGAGCTTAGTGCTTCACTGTATTCATGGAAGTCTATCATAAACACCAAAAGAAAGAATTATGCCTTTGTTGGAATGCATCATTACTTTCCATTCCATTATGAAAGCAGAAAAGCTGTATTCCCTCTGCATGAAGAAACTGGAATTGATTGTGTTTTTAAAAAATATTAAACTTAGTAACAGGCAATATTTTTGCCTAATGTGAATTTGCACTTGAGAGTATAGAAATATCTTGTTTATTGCTGAAAACCTACCTGAATTGATACTATATACATCTTACATATTTTACAAGTGTACATGTATATATCTCTTATTAATGTTTGTCAAGAAAGGTTTGATATCTGTACATCCAATAATAGAAGTTCGTTTTAATTATTAGTAGCTGTATAAGCATGTAAACATCTACTCCACAATCTCTGAAATGATATTCATCTGAAAGCCTGAAATACCCTTCATGCTTCCCTCATAAATGTCAGCCTTAGCAATTATTAATGTGTGGGACATGAGGCAATTTAATCCCCGGTTGAACCCAGCACTAGATGCAAAAGAACAACAGTAGTATCTATCATGCCACTTTGCATTGCTTGTTAATGATCCATTTTACTAAATGAAGAGCACACATACTGCATGCACTTGTCCTGAAAATGGAAAATATACCACCACATAAAGGCCTAACAGTTGAATTCAATCAGCAAGTATAAAATTAATGAAATGGACTAAATTTTTTCCTTCACTTGGCAGAAGCCATTGAATTGAGCTCACACACAGGGAAGTCACGTCTTCTATGTGTTAGTGCTTCCACCCTCTCAAAAGTGAGAGTTTAGTCACTCAGCTGCATTGAAGGCTAACCCTGCTGAAAAAAAAATGAGACCTGAAACTTGTATTTTCTCTTATTGTCATATTAAAATGAGAGTAAGTAGAAATATGGAAATGCTTTTGAGCTAAAGAAGGAATGAAAGTATTTCTGTAAGGCTGGAGGATTAAGCATAAAAATTCTCTACCTTGTGTACAGCAATGCATGGAATCCATGTGCTGTGTCCTCTCAGGTCTGGGGACAGCTGACCCATACGTAATGATGCGTTGAAAGAAAACACTCATGCCATTCCATCAGACCCAGGTCTATCCACCCTCTTCTACGGCCACAGGAAGGCACAGTTACTCCATGACTTGCTGTAGGAAAAGGCTCCTGCTGCTGGGCTAATTAGATTGGAGGCTACTTCACACAGCCTTTTGGGAAATTACCCTTACTGGGATCATTTTGAAGCTTTAAGAGGCAAGATAAGAGAGGAAGTCTGGTTCTTTCAAACAACAAGGCCAGGCTGGATGGTGCTTTTTAAGCAACCAGGTCTGGTGGAAGGTGTCCCTGCTCATGGCAGGAGGATTGGATCTGGATGACCTTTAAGGTCCCTTCCAACTCTAACCATCCTATGATTCCATGAATGATTGATTTGAGCAGTACAAATTTGCAATCACAGGAGAATAAAGTTTAAAAATATGCTGGTGGGTCACTTTGCCAGCTTCACCAGCACATGAGGATTGTGGGGCTCAGCGAGGCTGGGTGGTGTGTACTGTGGCTGTGATAATGCACATCTGCTTTCCAGAAGCTTTATTGAATAAACAACTCCGCGACTCTGGTACCTTTATTTTGTGCTGCAATTAGTTCAATGTTTACTGCAAATCTATCTGATCTGGATTTTTGGGTTTTGTCTTTATGACACTTGTAATTATATGCTCTCGAGTTCTTTCTCTGCTTGTTTGCTCTTCTGCAAAACACAATATTAGCCCTTCAAAAATCCATTTATTGCTACCAGCTAGCTTTGAACCACTTACTGGTTGTGTCACAAATTAATAGGGTCTAATTAGCCCATTCTTTAATTGTTCAGAGTCACAAAACTTATTTAGACTACTGTTGAGCCGTTAATGGTCAGTGGCCTCATTCAAAAACAGGTTTTGTGTGAGAAAATCAGCCTTGCCCAAGTGATGCAGAAGCCATACTTGGGGGGAGCAGTCAGACAAAACTGCCTTGCACTCCCACAGCTTCCATCTCATCCCATCCATGGACCAAATGCTGCCAGAACAGCTGAGAGTTTTCAAAGTACCCAAAAGGCACATTTTGGTGTGGCCTTATAAAGACCTTATAACTGTCCCTGGTGATCCCAAGCATAGGACTTTTCTGTGCTGAGAAGAAAAGTGGTTGAAAAGTCCCCTTTTTCCAGAATCTTGCTTTTTTAAGTAGTAGAAATGGCTGAAAGTTTGCAAACTCCATTGTATTTCCTGTGAAAAATTTACAATTGCAAAAATAGAAATGGTTTCCTTCTGTTGTGGAGCACAGGGCTTAACGCCCTCTTATTTTTCATCAATTATATTTCTACTTGAACAAATATGGAATTACCATGAATGTTTCCTTCGGCTTTCTTTCACAGCAAAGGGACATATTCTATTTACTCACTTTTGATTAACTTGACTATAACTATTCAACATGATCAGGTGTATAAATTGTTTGTGGATTGCGAATCCACTAGTGAAGATAATCTAAAATATGACGGTGTTAAGTGAAGTGGCTCATGAAAATAAAGATGATATGGATGATCTGACCAGGGTTTAGCTGGTGCAAGCTCTCCAGAATTTATATCGTTGTTTAGCACTGATAGCTACACTATTTCCCTTTAGCTTCTCCATGTATGTGATTTAAAATATATATAAAAAATAGTTACCTGTCTTAAAATATCTGGCTATTTATGCTGCATGGAATGACATTAGGTTTACAGTCTATCTCTCTGTTATTCAGCCTGGTGTTTTCTCACTTGCTATGGATCTCAAGTTAGCTCTTCAATTACAGATTTCAGGGAATTGGGGTTTATCTTTGAATGTGACTCAGCAATTCATGAATACATAACCTTGTTGGAACAGCTGGAGCGTGTCTCTTACCTGCTCTGTGGGATGTGCTAAAGACTTTTTTCATAAAATGAGAATTTTTTAAACTGTGACTCCAATACACTAAAAATCACTACGTAACACCCTCCTTGTAAATGGTATTTTTTTTTTAATTGCTAAGTAGTTAATGCTGTATATTGTTTTAGAAAACCTTCAGAAAAGACCTGGTCATCTGAAGTCCACCAGAACTTTGTCTTGAAATTAAGCCCTTTCAATTTTGTAACATTTTATTTAGTCGAACGTTAAGAGCAGCTGTATTGAGAAGATTTCACAAGGAAATGTTCTAATTTTTCATGAGATGTTTCGACATTGTTTGACAGCAATTTTCCTTTCACCGCTGAAATTTCAGGAGAGCTGACACAAGAGGCTGCTTGTAGTTACCCAGCAGCAGAATGCCAAATTGCCATGGCTTAAAGCCAGCCTTGAACGGCTTCACCACCACTCACACCTGAGCTTGCTGCAATTAAGTCCACACTTTTCTCATTTGCACAAGAAATTTAATGGTGACACTATCAGATAGATCCGTTAATATATATAATTCCCAGCATTCCCTGTAACCTACTGTAGTTATCAACAATGAATTTGTACTGAATTCTGAATCTCTTTCAGTCGTACTCTGGCTGCTCCACAGAAATGTCTCTGAGGGTTGGTGAGGGCAGGATCAAGAATTTACCAGCAGAAACTCTGTCCTGCTGAAAACTTGTCTTTTGCATATTTTGGTAGCTTGTATGAGAACTTTTCCCTCCTACTCTAATGGGTTTGTGGATTCCTAGCAGTAATGAATGCCACAGAAACTTACATACCTGCTGTCTTGCTGCAAAGTGGAGACAAAGCAACTTCTGCCTTTCACCACCACCACCATGGCTAAGA
This sequence comes from Jacana jacana, assembly GCA_013400555.1. Lineage (NCBI taxonomy): Eukaryota > Metazoa > Chordata > Aves > Charadriiformes > Jacanidae > Jacana > Jacana jacana. The sequence continues at coordinate 9,189 of VZTM01033744.1, read as the reverse complement.
CTGGTATTAGCAGTATCGTCACTGTAGCTTTTTGCAGGATCAGGTTCAAATCTGAGCCCTCTCTTAAAGCAGCAATGCAGATTGGACCAAGCTCTCCTGCAGAGCATGGGAATGCAGTAGATCTAGCCTTAGGAGACTGCATCCCTCCTTATGTAGATTTGGAGCCTGTCTATAA
>VZTM01033742.1:76277-131211 GCA_013400555.1 Jacana jacana | reverse complement strand
GCTGCCGCAGCGCGCCGCCGCCATGGCCGCGGGGCGGAGGGTGACGCCTGAAGGGCGGGCGCGGAGCTCCCCGTTTCCTGCCCCCTCAGCGGCCGTCTGGCTCTCTCCTCCTCCCCCGCCTCCTCCTCCTTGCTCTGCCTGGGGCGGTGCGCAGTGGAGAGCAACCTCGACGTGGCAGGCAGCGAACGGGCCGGGAGCGGCGGAGCCGAGGGGTTGCTCAGCGACGCCCAGCTGTGGGGCCGCGCCGCCCTTGTAGCCGGGGCGGGAGACCCCGTGGTACTTCACACACACCGGGGCCTAGATGGCGGCCTGAGGTAGCTACCGTGTGGACTATCCCTTCCCCTGCAGGCAGCTCCCCACAGAAATGCCTGCGCTGTGGTACGCGCAACGGGCCGCCCCCAGTCCGCCTAGCGTGATGATGAGGTGGCGGGTTGAGGGACGGCCTCGGCGCTGGTGTCCCCGGCCCCACAGCAGGGCCTACCCGGGAGGGTGTATTTCCCCGGTGATGGGCGCTAATCGGCTCTATTTCCGTTTGCTGTTGCCCCAGGGCGGCCGCGCAGCCCCGGTGCGGGTGCGGTCACCGCTGGTGTAACTCCAGAGGGTCTCTGGGGCTTGCTCCTTCACGGCAGGCCGGGCATCAAGGCCCCTCTGAAGTCAGCTCTTCTGCAGAGACGGCATTTGAAAATTTGGGAAAAAAAAAACCCAACTCTCCATCGATGTGCCTTTGGTTATTTTTTAATATACTAGACAAGGCAATATAACAACATAGATGTTTTCTAAGTTCTAAACTCCCACAAACCGGCTCAATACATCGAATGAAATATTCGCTTTATGAAAAATGCAGCTGTGTGTATCACAGTGGGATGATGTGTTTTGTCGCTAGGATCTCCAAAGCTGCATTTCTCCATGTACTTTACAAATGAGCCCTGAAAAAATTGACTTCAAATACATGTCTTGATTTTTCAGAGACCCGGTCTCAAAGCACCCAGAGTTCCTGTAGGATTTGGGCTGTCAGAACGTCAGAGCTGACGTTGTTGAGCGGTGTTAAAGTAACGATGGTCCTCTGCAGTAGTGCCTTGCTGGAAAGTAACGTGATCCATTCTTTCAATTTTCAGTTCTGCTTATAAAAGATGTGCCTCTCGGAGATTGCTAGAAAGATTTCTGGGTTCAGTGCATTGAAATGTGCACAGGATACTTGAAATTTAAAATGTAATAAAATAAAGAAGTGTTTGTTTAAACAGCACAATAATAGCTTATGCTGTTTTCATATACCCATAACTTCACTTTATTTTGTAAAGTCAATGTATCTTTCACATAAAAGAATTTTTAGTGTTATCAAAGTTTTTTAGTGAAGTACTCCTAGAGTGCTCTGAAGTCCTAGGTATTTTATGGTACCAGCAGGCAGTCAATTCCCGCTTTTCTAATTGACTTCAGTTGGAACAAAGTGTATTGCTGGAAGCAGTGGTAGCAACAATCTCAGGCAGAGCATTTTACTCGTAGTATTTTAGAAAATTTGCTTTTTCTGTTCAAAGTCATAATACTTTAGGTTTTTTATAAACCTTTTATGCTTCAGCACAGACTGTGCACATTTCTTGGAAGATATTAATTATCATTGTGCAGATTGTTGCATAGCTCAGCCACCCTAGCATGACAAATAAATTATTCTGTAAGTAGTTCCTTTATTTAAGTAGTCCTAAATGCATAGAGGTGACACGACAGGGATCACCTAGTTTTGGTTCAAAATGCATTATCTGAAAAAATATGCTTAACATATATGAAAGCATCATTCAGCTACAACGGAGGTATTTTTTAAAACGCAGGCCACAGAACAGTAGCTGTTGCTCATTTTATAGAAAAGGCTGCAAGAACTTGGTGGGGCTGAGTTCCACAAGACAAGTGACTGGACAGAAGACCCACCGCGGCTTTTTAAACGCGGCACCGCGGCACCACCGAGTGGCAGAATCCCGAACAGCCCAGCAGTCGTAGGAAACCAATTTATGTAGAGGAGAAAAAAAACACCCCAAAACTAACAGATCTTAATTTGAAAATAGGCACTTTCGGTCTCATTTGGCTAGTGAGGCAAGTTAATCTGAAACTAATGGATATCTCTTTATTCTGAACGAATGAGATACAGGCATAAATAGGCATATGATTTGTAGGAAATTGAAATATATTGAAGAAAGTTTGTGTGACTCATTAAGAATGGCAGGAATATGCGTATTCTGATAGTATTCATCAAATAAAGCAAACATGCTATTTTATACTAAATTTGATACTAATATCAGTTTATTATTAATCTCCAGATGTCTTAATAGGTTTGCCTCAATCTCCCCCGGGGACTCTTTCTGGCAGTGCTGAATGTAAAATGCCTTTCTCATGATGCTCTCCCAGGGATCACAACAGAAGGTTGAATGACACATTACAAAATAGAAAATAATGACAAAGATGAAAATAATGAAGACAAACTTAATTTTAATTTTTTAAAAATGTAATCTCTCTTATCCTTGCAAACATCCCTTGTTTTACTACAACTGCTATTAGACATACCCTGTATAACACCTTTCACCGTATTTAAAGCTCAGAACCTGCCATTTGGCGTGGCATAAGGAAAAAGGAGCTATTGCTTCATAGATCTCAAAATACTTGTTCCACATGGTTTTTATGATTATCTCAAAGAATATTTAAGCTATGTGTCTTGCAGCTCTGTCCCTAGGACATTTGTCATCCAGACCATGGCTGGGCATGTTGGAAGAGGCTCAGCTAATGTCTGGGGTCAGGGTTAGTGTTAATGTTACATACATTGTTGGGAGATAAAGCCTAGGCCAACAGTTGTGTGGGGCAATAAAAAGAACAGCCTTTTCTGTAAGGCTGCAAAAATAATTCTTCCCTGAGATCTTTTTAATCTGGGTGCTAGCTAAGGGTCTGGAGCAAAGGCTCAACCCATCCTCTGCATTCAGACTAAGTTAGCATTTTAACAGAGCAGAGCCTAGAGCTTCACTTTGTGTTAACGTGAGAAAGGGTTGCTGAAGAAATTGTCTTCTGAGAACTTGATAGTCCTGGCTATGGCTTGCCATCTTGGGGTAGTCTCTATTGATATCAGGTGTTAGAGTTGGGGCTACAGTTAGGTGTACGGACAGGGAGCAGACAAAGGTTGGATCTCCATTTGGAGTGGGGTAGGAAGAGGTCTTCAAAAAGTATTACCCTCTGACAAATTTCTCTGAAGTCATCTGACTGATGGTTAGGTGCCTTGGGCTAAGTCTCAGCCCACACCTATGGTTAGGTTTGGTGTTGAGAGGAAGTCTAGAGTTCCACTTGGGTTGGGTTCATTGGGTTAGGATTCAGCTTGCACCTAGGTTTGAGGTAACGGTTAGAAGAGGCACAAAGAGTGGGAACTCCAGTTTCATGATCTTGAAAGGGCAACAGTGGAGTGCCAAAGGGAAGAGTGGTGTATCAAAAGGATTCTCTTCTGAGATCTTTTCCACCTGAGCCATGGCTGCAATCTTATGTTGAGCTTCAGCTGACATGAGGACGTATCTATCTGAGTCATGTCTGGATATTTTGGTCTTATCCTACTAATGTCTGGGGTATCTGGGGCTATGTCTCCACCAACACATAGGGTTAGGGTTGGGAGAGAGAAAAAGCACAGAGGCTCATTTGGAGAGAGGCTCAAAAGGAGCTGCTGAAGGAAGATGAAGGCTGCAAAAAAAAATATCACCCAAGCACTTGTTCATCTGGGTTATAACTGGGGGACCGAGGCTAATGCTCAGTGACCTTCTCAGAGCGGTGAATGGTTTCAGCAATTCTTTGAACAACTTCAGTTCTAATGCAGTGCTTCAGGAAGGACTTCTTTCCCACCTAAGGAGAGAGGACAAGGACAGTTCAGTTAGAAGATGAGTGTTCCATGTCCTGCTTTTGACATGGGTAGTTCACTCTGCTTTTTTTTTTTTTTCCTGTTGATATGATTAGCTTTTTGAGCTGACACAGAATCCTCAGTCAAGATTCACTGTTAAGGAGTACTGTGTTCTTCAAAGTCTTTCTTGATTTTACATTATCTTTGATTATAGTTCACATTCCTGTGTGTAACCATATTATTCACATATAGAAATCTGACAAAAACCATAAACTTAATTCCCCGTATGAAGGATAAGTCTGTTCTCGTTAAACCCTTGATATAAATAGTGTTTAGTCATTAAAGCTAAGTTGTTGCTATGACTGATAGAGCTCCTAAGTGTCTTGGGAGGTGAAAAACGCTTTGGCAGACTGTTCACGTTCAACGTTCTAGCAGCCCTAAGCACTGAGAAAAATAAATATGCAAAGACTTGCTATCCAGCTGAGAAAAAAACCCTTCAAATTAATGGAAAGCAAACACCAAATTATAGACCTATTAGCTCATATCACTGGCTATACAAAATTGTTTTCTGTATTTTTTCAAGTGTACATTAAACATCTCCTGTAATATGTCTTCTAACATTTATCTTTGGAGAGTTTTCACAGCTTTGTTTTATAGTCAAGACGGTTTTCCTAATACAGCATTTAATCAAGAGGTGGTTGCTTCATGCAGATGGCACCAAGTTAACTTGAAACCATGTTGTTCATTTATTAGCAATACAATTACAGGATTCAAGTGAGTAGGCTCATGCATGCATTTACCCTTTTGTGCTGCAGTCTGTGCTTCTGACTCTCCTGCGCTGTGAGTACCTGAGGTAGCTGGTGACAGAAGCAGCAGGGACAGCAGTGTGGACATATTCAAGCTATTTCAGTTGTTCCAGTATGTTCTACTCTGACCCAGAGGTAGGTGGGAATATTCCAAAATACTACGTTATCAGAAAACACCAGTTCAGGGAAGTGACGGCCCATGGAGGCAAATGTCTCTGTTTTGGTGGGCGTTTGATGCAGCACACCTGGAGTTCCCATGGGAACCCTAACCTCTCGCAGGAGTCCTGTTCCCCTGATGGCTCATATAGCAGTGTGCTGTGGAGCCTGAGCACCCTTGGCTGTGAGGCCTGCCACAGAGAAGACCTGGTCTGGGCAGCCGTACTCTTGGAAACCCAGAAAATACAAACCCTGGTCTGGACTAGGGTATCGTGGCTTTTCAGTCCCTTTTTTAGCAGATGGAAAGCTGTGTGGTCCCATGGGAGGAGAAAAAAAAAAGAACAGTCAGTCGTGAAACGATGAATAATAGACAGAACATATGTGAATTCAGTCTGCACCATTGGTGCTAGAAATGGCATTTAACTTTTGAGTACTTGGTTTGGCATTCTTAGTTACTCTTAATGTGAGAATTTACATACCAGTTAGACTTCTTAGAAAATCAAATAGGAAAAAAGTTTTCCTGATTTTAAAATCTACCTCAGATTGAAATTATTCCTATACAGGGTGAAAACCTCGGCCTCATTTAAACCCTTTGAAACCTGACACCTGGAAAAATCTCACACTCTTTAGTGTGTATCTTTATAGCGCTCAAGGAAATAATCCCAGAGTTTGGTTCAGTTCCAGGCCCTGGGGTGGGACATGCTGGCTCCCACCCATGTTGCTGACAGGCTGTGTCCATACTGAATAGATTGTGCTGCTGGGTTTCTTTGGGTACCATGTGATGTTCCTATGACCCTTAGAGATAACTGCTCCTTTTTGGTGTTGGGTTGTTTGTTTTTTTTAAGGTCATACTGCCTGAACCAATGTGAGGACTGTGTTGCAGCTTGCCAGAGTGAGGTTTTTATGGAATGAAACTGAGGGATGTATGCTTTGCTGTGTGCCATAAGGATCTGTGAAGATGTTTCAACACATGAAGACTCTAAGTTGCACAAAGCCAACCCTTGTCAACAGCACTTACAGTAAACTATCCTGAGCTCTCTGCCTCAATTTTGGTTGGAAAGTTAGCTGGCATGGTCCAAAACAAACCCAGGATGCAAAGTAATGGTTAAGGACAGTGAATACTCAGAGTAAAAGATTCAAATTTGCTCTTTGTCCTCTTTCATTTATATAGAGAGACCTATCTAAAATGTCTAACAGCGGTACAGAAAAGAAGTATTTGCTTTTGATTATTTCCTCCTGCTCATTAGCCAAGCTCAACCCAGAAGTCTAAAGTAGAACATGAAAGACCACCTAGGTTTCTATGGAGTTTTGACTATTAGCTGCCAGACCAATACTTTTTGGTAATCATGTAGATGTTACTTAATCATTCCATGTATGGTTTTGATCTAAACCAGAGGACTGCTATGCAAAACATTCACATTTAGAATTACAGAGTAAATTAGGTTGGAGTGACCCATTTATGCCCATCCGCTGCACAGAGCAAGGCTAACTTTGAAGTTCAATGAGGGTGCTCAGCCTTGTCCAGTCAGTTTTTGGAAGTCTCCAACAACAGGGATTTTTCAGGTTCTCTAGTTTCATGTTTCAGTGCTTGGCCACACTCTTGTTGTGAAAAATATTATCTTTATGTCTGACTGGAATTTCCTGTGATGTGGCTTGCAGCCATTGCCTCTTCTCTTTTTGCTGTTGCATCTTTGAACAGTCTGGCCCTGTTTTCTCTATAATTCTTCTTTAGTTAGCTGAAGACAGCAGTTAATTTCCTCTTAGCCTCTCTTCTCCAGGCAAACCAAAACCAACTCTCCTTCTATGTCATATGTTCCAGCCTTCTAAGTATTAAAAAAATACTGGGAAAACAGTGAATTTTACAGTGAGAAAACACATTATAGAGCCTGAAAATCAGTATGTAAATAGAAAGAAAACTGGGAAGTAAACAGTTTTTTTTTGGGCCGAAAGCTAAACCAGAACAGTGGGGACAATGGCAAAAGTTCCTTTCTGAAAAGGCAGAAACAATTTTGGCCAATCAAAACATGAAACAGGACTTTTTTTCTCTTTCATTTAGAGTTATGTTTTTTGCTCAGTCTTTTTCTTGTTTTAACTTAGGCTATTTTTAAAATGTGAAAATTTTCTCTTGAAACAAAAATTTGTTTTTTAAAGCTTTTGGCATTTCTGAGCAGAAATATTTTACTGCAAATAAGTGGAACCATTTCAACCTATATGGATTTTCCACCCTGTCTTCTAGCTAAAACTGCTAGTCAGCAGTTTGACTCAAATTCATGAACACTTTCCTTCAGTACTATTTTACCATATTCACTATTAATTGATTCATAAGTATATTGAGCCTTAAGAAGCATTTTATGGATTGCAAAAGGTGAACAAGGCTAAGAGCCGCATTTAAAAAATGAAGATGTTGGCATTTAAAAAAATGACGAATTGGAAAGTCCCAGGTGTTTAATTCCACCTATTTTTCAAAGCATGTTCACGATCATGAAGCAGTATGATGCAAACACTGCAGACTGCACACTGAAGTTCTGAGCAGCATCCCAGCTTCTTCCTGCAGCTGTGCTGCCTCCATCTTACTGGCCTATGGCCTTTGACTTTAAGAAAGTTCTGAACGTCTCCTTGTCACCTTTCCGTTTTATTTTTAAAGTCCCTTTGAAGTAAAAAAAAAAAAAAAAGGCAAAAATAAAAAGCAGTCCCCTAACCTAAGAACTAACTTGTAACTTGTATGATACTTAGGTTTATTATGTGTCATTTATGGAGACTATTCAACAATTGCTGCTCCATTTTTACTGTGGCTAAAATAAACTTTCTATTTCCTGTATTAAAATCATACTCTCAAATCCTGTCATGAAGTGTGGGATATTCTTTGGGGAATTATACTGAACAATAATAGGAAAATATTCTCAGGATATCAGCAGTGTATGTGCATTAAGGAAGAAATAACAGATGCTTAAAAATCTTTACAAGCCAATGGACTCTTATAAAAATCCAAGGTGAGACAATTATGCAGAGGCCAAAGTGCCAAAGTGCATCCAACAGTTACACACAATCCCTAATGCTGATGTCTGGATACTATTTCTTTTTATGGTGACCATTTCTTCCAATGTTCTCTGGGATAAATCCTTCTGAAACACAACATTTCTTGCAGTAGCATTCAAACAGTAATGGAAAGAGGAGAGTTTTAGAAAGGCCAATAGGTAGTTCATCTATTCAACATACTGTGTACTCCAGAGTGGACGCTACCTGTTTTTTCATTATTGTTGGCCCTGTTTTTTTTACTGCCATTTCTGTGACATCTGTTTGTTCCCTGACTTACCTTCCTCCTAGCCCTTCCTATTCCTTGGATCCTGCCATATTTTTCATTCCAGAGTTATGCCTGCACTCTTTCCTAATTCTGTAGCTCCTGTAACTCATTGCCTGTTATTTTTTTTAATTAAACGTATGCCAATATGATATGCAACATAACTGACCAAGAAACAAGATCTAAAATATAATATAGCTAAAAAGTTTGCTAGCCTTTACTCCAGTTACTTCATGTGTATGTTACATCTTGCTTTTATCCTGTTTGCGTTGTAGTGCAAACTGTTCGGAGCAAAACAATACCTTTTTTGGTACATCTCTATAATTTTTTTGTGGGTTCGAGTATGCTGGTATCCCCTTCATGATGTGTCTTGGGGCACCTCTGCAACATTGCTATTAGTTACCACTGTAACGACTCAAGTACTTGAATGGATCAGTCTGGCTGGGAAAAGTATGAAAGAGGCTCCATCTGCTACATGTGTTTGAGAAGAACAACATCCTGAAATAAAAAAAAAGAGAATTTGACTTAGTGTTCTCCATTTTTGGCTCTTCCTTAGAGATCTCATATCTGTCTTGGCTGCTAGGGAGCACCGGGCACATTTCCAGCCTGGTTAAATTGTCTGTCTAGGCTGATAACTATCCAAGCCTCCAAAAATTACAGCAGAAATCAAACCAGCTTTTGGAACTGCCTTCTACTAAAAAAGGAGAGAACTAGAGTAGTTTAATTCCCAGGAAAGAGGAGAAGATGCTGTGGTGCTGAAGAAGGTCAGATCAGGAGTAGTCAGAGACTTCCAGTGTTGGGATATTGTCTGAGATGACTTAAAAAGAAACTTCTCATCTAGTCCCCTGTGCTCCCTTCATCAGCCATTGCAGCAACTGCTTGCAATGTACTAGGTTACAAAGGAGAAATGAGAGCTGCATTAATAGTAATAATGACACTAAAAATGGCTACTTTCTGTGCATTGTCAGTATTCCTACTGAGTTATGTGACATTTTAACAAGAAGTCACCAACTAGGAACACTGGATGCAGTTGCTAAGATGCTGCAGTAACACGTTAGAAAACAGGATTTCCAAACTTGTGATCATTCAATTAATTTTATCTGCTGTAAGACTGTTGGCAGCTTTATTCAGCACTGAAAAATGATGCAGGTCACCTAGGAAGCTTTGCATTGTGGTGGCCAGTAGAAAAGCCAGGTGAGTGGCATCTGAAGGAAAATGCCTAGACCGAAGTGTTGGACAAGCATAATTCTCCATGCCTTCCTTGCAATAATCCTCTCAGCCAGAAGCCACCAAAAAATACTAGGACTTCACACTACTCCCTGCTTTCTGAGGAGCATTCTGATCACACTTGTGCTGTTACTCAGGATTAGCCATTCTGACAGTGTTGAAAATGAGAAGTCTTTTCCATTCAGCTTGTCTCTAGATAAAATTCACGTTAGACTTGCACATCTTGAACATTAGGTGTTGCTTGAACACTTCTTGCAAGTGCAGTAGTACAGAAGGAACAAAAAGTTGGCTACAATTTAACTGCTCAAATGATCTTTGGATCATCCAAGTTCTTCAGCTGCTTATCATTTTTATTGTGCAGTGGGTTTCCTCGAGGAACTGTACAAGGAGGACAAAAGACGGTTCCTGTTCCTGAGACCTTACTTTTTTATGATGAATCTTGGGAGGTATCTTCTGTCCCTCTACTTGGTTCAAAATTATTTATTGAACATGTAATCCTTAGTCATGTTACCCTTGGCCACAGGCATGGCGTGCTCCTGTGGACATGCAGTCACTCCTGCACACAGGCGCTCAGTGCCTTCTTCCTGAAGTGTTTGCCATGCTCCTTTTGTGCCTTTCCCCCCAGTTTAGTACTTTGGTGGCTTTGGAAGTCTGGCTTTATAATAACAAGTGGGAGGAGTTTAAAATAAAGACAGACTACCTGGAGACCAAGGGATTGAAAATGTTTCTTAATGGAGAGGCGTAAAGACTTGCCAAACCCATGAAATTCATGTCAAGAAGTGTCACAAATGATCCTACTGAGCTCAATATGGGGCTTTGTATTGCCATGTGCCTGTGAACTGGAGCTCAAACATCCAGAAATTGGGCTACAGAGAGGCAGCAGCAAGTTCCAAGTGAGTCTCAAAAGATTTTTTTTAGCTCTGCCTCAGAGTTGCCAGCTAAGAGGGGGAGGGAGAAATTTGGAATAAAAGTACATCACCCCCAATTTGAAGGTTATTTACTTGATTTGGATTCTGTCTTCCTGACACCAGCCCAGGACCATGAAATCATTTTTTGATCCTAAAAAAAAAAAAAAGAAAAAAGAAGAATATTTTCAAGATGCAAGATGTTGGTTTTTTTTTTTTAATTTTCTGATTTTGTTCCTCCTGATGCTAATTAGCTGCAGCACATAAGACAGAGCAGCTATTGCACAGCACAGCTCTTTCTGGGCACTAGGCAGCAATACCACAGGACTCTTTTTGCACTCACATGAACTCAAGACAGGAACAGGCAAGGCTGGACTGAGAAAGATGAAAGAAAATAGCTTAGAATTTAGAGTAGGTTGAATAAACTCTGTTTTTGACCACTCAGGAAAGGTTTGGTGTTGGGTGCCTGGGAACCTTTGCTACCAGAGAGCAATGGAAGCCTTTAAGTACACACATCACCCACTTAGTTTAAAAGACTTCCTTGTCTGTCACTGAATAACATGCGTTGTTCTTTCATATTTGTTCTAAATCCAGTCTAAAGAGACTAAAGATCAGCTGTGCATGCTTTAGTAAGGCTCTCTTAAAATTATCTTCCAGACACACATCAAAAATTTTAATTATTTTAATTATTTTTCTTTTTTTTTTTTTTTTTGCTAGTTGCAAAACACAGTTTTACAGGATGTTAGACATTTTATATGCAGTTTTTCAGGGAGCGATGAGTCAGTACCTATTCTAAATCCACTTATGCATAGTCTTATACACATGACTAGGTTTCTTCTAGTCTCATATGTATTTTATATTTCCTTTTGCACTCATGGAAATGAGCATTTCCACTACAGCCTTCACTATATAGGGGCAAAGCTTCTGTTTGTCTCTGAGTTACTTCCTCCCCCTGCTTCTCAGCTGCATGACAAAATGGCATCCTGTTAATTGCTGAAGTCACAAAATAACTTCTGCCTAACCATGACTATGAAAATCTGAAAATAATGGCTTACTAACTGTCTGTCAGTAGAGTGCCCCTGAGACCAATGTGGTCTTCAAAAATTATGAGTAAACCTGTGGGGAATTCTTGAGATTAGGTTTCTCAACAGTCCATGGAAGCTGTGGGATCTTCACATGACACAGTGCAAAAATGCAGCAACTTCCAGTCAACTGTTGGTGTTTGCTGCCAGCTGCCCACAGCTCTGCCCACGCATCTTGGCCCCTCCAGCCTGTGGTTCTTGTTGTGCTGACTCGCTGAACGTGAGCTTGTGCTTTTCAACTCTTTTCATGCCAGAAGAATCATGAAAATACTCGAGGCTGATATTTAAAGCAGGATGCAAGAATGAGGGAGGCGTGTCTACGATAGGTTGAGGTAATAGATTACTCTGTCTCCTTCATACCTCCTTCCTACTCTTTCAAGGAAAGGTAACCTAAGAGAAATGCATGGGTACACACACATGCAAAACTTTCTGAGGGAAGGACCAAGTGAAAATTTACTGCCTTTGATAAGCGGTGTGTTTACTGAAATGAAAGGCTTCAGCCACCTCTGTTCGCAGCACATCTTGGCCCGCAAACACCATGGTTTACCTTGCTACGCAAGTAGTAAATGCATCACCAGAACAGCTCAGTGGATGAAACATGAGAATAAGACAGTGTGTGATGACATCACTTAGGGATGCCCAGCCTGCAGCCCATGCCTTCTACATAGTCTACTGAAACATATGTCCCATATTGCTCAAGGAGTCTTGAAATAAGTTATGGATGGGAATACTCAGTCTGACAAATATCTCAAGCCAGTACTATTCTCTGATCCAGCTCTACTCCCACCATATCTTTTTGACTAGCTGCTTTGCATTCCTCAGGTCACGTTTCCATGCTTGCCTTAGCCATACTATTTCTTCTTTCCTAACTCCTCATCTAGTCTTTCTTCCTGATTTCCAATTTTCTCTTTTAGGTTTGTCATCTGATCTCAGCTTCTTGTTCTAGTGTTTTTTCCTACACACCTCCCACCATTTCCACCATATCTTATCACTAATTAAACCGATATCCTTTTCATACCTCTTTTCTACAAACCAATTTGTTTATTCTCAGATTCCTTTAGATTCTCATCTCAATCTCTCCTCAAATTAGGGCCTAAGTTACTCACCCCAGCCTTTTCTTTCCTCTCAAATATTGCCATCTCACTGCTCTCAGCACCTTGGTAGTCCATTTCAGTGTTCATTTCTCATGCTGCAGCTTCCATACCATACCACCCACCCTCACCACAGCATTCCGGTCCTAAGCAGCTCCCCTTTTCTGTCTCCTGTACCACCAAGAGCCAGTGTTGTGACTGTTTAAAAATGCATCCTTGCTCTCAGATCACATGCCCAGATTTTATCCAGCAGTGACAACAGCTCCGAGCCAGAAATGTGAGGAAATTTGGGAGCAGCCTGAGGCTGGAGCCTGCTCAGGTAGATGGACTCTAGGAGAATTTAATTCAAAATTGGGGTCTTTACTGAAAACATCTGTTATGCACAGACTCCAAGGTCTATAATGTGGCCAAACTTTGTTAATGTTTCATGAGGATAGCAAGAAGTTCATCTTCGATAAATAGGCCACCCAGATTGCAAACAGGAAAAGACAAATGTTCTAAAGCTATTTAAAGAAAAGCTTGCCAGAATTTTTTAACATCATCAAAACAATGTATTTTTTTCCTTAGTTGTGTTTTCAGAAACAGCTGAAAGCTTTGGACTGAAGTTTTGTGTTTGTGAAGTTTTCTAGAAAATTGTCTGGAGGCAGGCATCCAGCATGGAAAATTCCAAACTGAGTAATTCATGTGTGGCAAAATTCTGTGCAGCTGATAACAGGGCTGTGGGTTTGGAAGTGGTAGTTAATTCTCATAATAGTCCAACTACAACACACTAATGTATTAAGAAAATCAGGTGGCGTACTACTGCTTCATCAAAGAGTAGCAAAGGCAGTGTGTGATTTCTTTTAGCTCAGAGGTGATTATAACATTTCACTCCATTCATTCACATCATGGAAATATGATTTTGAAGCCTAATGCAATATTTTCAAAGACATTATGAAGCACAGCCAAGTAACAGTGTTCTCTCAAAATCCTAAATGTGAAAGTCTCTCCATACACAATACGTATGTGTGTAATTAGCCATCTATATCAAGAATACCATTCCAGGAACACTGAGTTTGGTTCCTTTTGTAAAATATTTTATCATCAAGGTTAACTTAAATGCTTTACTTCACATGTAAAATAAGGAAAGAAGACTGGGACCATTTTTTGTTGGAATGTGCAGTATTGTTATATTTTAGGCTTCTGGCAAATAATTGCGAAGTGGATAGAAGAAGATTTCTCTTTTGAACTGCTATGAATATGAAGATGTTTCTAGAAAGGTTTATGAGCTATAATGAGAGCAATGTGGGATAATGTACATAAAAGTTGATTAGGACTTAGATCCAATCTCTAGTCCTTTTCCAGTCTAGTCGCTCGGTAAATCATTTTTCTTCTGTGACTCATTTCTCCACTGGTAAACAGCATGTAAAGGTCCTTATTAAATTGCAGATTAAGTTTCAATTCCTCAACTTCCAGAATGCTATTAGTACAGTTTTCCTGCATCTGGCCACCTGAACAAATAGGGCCAGCCTCCTAAGTGCTAGAAAATATCCCTCCAGCAGATGGCAGATACTGCTTATCTAATGTAATCCTGCCATTCAGCTCAGCGCGGCTCCTGTGGGAACTGCAACATAATGAAAGCAAGAGTTAAAAACTGAATTACCGATCCTCAAGATACTCATGTTGCAAAAATGTCTTGGGTAGCATAAGTAAAGTTTGCCTTATTTCTCATGTATTTAATTAGTACAGAATTCCTAGATGTATGCTTCTCTTTTGTTATACTTTCCTTACTAAAGTTGTCTTGGAAAAAATATTTAAGTGAAGTAATGACAAGTGATCTAGCTGTTCAGAAATAAGGGGAACTGTGTTCTCACTTGGCACGTGTTTATGGTGTTTGAGTTCTAATATTTCCTGAATCACAGGAATTGCTGCCGATAACGTGAATTAAGGAGTCAGAATTCTTCCAGATTGGAAGGCAGTTGGGCATTTTTTGACAGCAGCAACTCATACAAGACTAGCCAATATATAGCAAGTTTAAAGCCCTGATATACTTCACAGTAAATCTTGAAATCGGCTCTATTTTTACTGCCATTCATCCTACCATACTCATTAGTTCCTTCTATCCTTTATGTACGTTCACAAAGTCAGAGAAGTTACAGTAAAGTTCACCTCATGGTGTAAGAAGCATAAAATACTCTAGCTGACAGAGAGCTCTAATTTCACTGCTGTGCTTCATTCTATTATTATTTGTCCTCTGCTTAAGAAAAATGTTCCATCTGGGGAAAGACAAGGCAAGGGGTATAGCAGGAAATAGCTTAATATTTGCCAACAGTGGTCTCTCTTGCAGACCCTGAAGCTCTGAGCTGCAATACGAAAGACCGTCTTCTATATGAATTACATCATATTTGCTTTCCATACTAATCTTTCTTTGGCACTTTCTGAATCAAAGCTCCCACATGGGAGACATTATAGCATCTAGGCTTTTGTTCTTTAGCCATTCAGGTGAGAAGACCCAAACTTTCCTTCCTTGGTACTCTAAAAATGGAATGCAAAGGAAACTAATGAGCTTTGTAACTTTTTTTTCTTGGGAGTTAGTGGATATTTTTCTAGATGGCTGAGTTCTTTTGATTATGTGGTACTCTAGAAGACCATTTCTTTCCAGTATTTTATTTTAAATTTTCTTCAGACCTGTTTCTGATCTTTTCTTCAGTGAAACACTCTTTAGAGAATGATCAGCTTGTGCCAGGGAAGGGATCATTCCCAGGCAGTATCTTCACTCTTAAAGGGAAATGCTACATAGCTGCTTAGTATGGTTTTGTGATTATTAATTTAAATGCCCCATAACCACCTAGAAATAAACAGATCTTTAATTACTTTATTATGATAGCAAGTTTCTTGGCAAAACTAGATAATGCCAGATGATATTTTATTGTTATTATTACTATTATTGCTATTGATAGAATTACTATGTGAGTAGGAGTTTTACCCACATTAAATATTGAAGCCATTCCATAGAGCAGAAGCAGAATGTGTCACAAAGAGATTGTAAGGTCATTTTTTCCATTGGTTATCCAGCATAAACTTGAGTGACATGCCAACTATTTATGTAGAAGGCAGATGAATCTGAGTAAGAGTTTCAGAATTAGTTTCTGAATTAAGGGAATTTCCTATGAGGTGTATGCCAAAGGTTAAGTATTGAAATCATCCACTAGCAAATCTTGTTGTCCCTTACTTCATAACTAACAGGGATAAGTATGTCTAGGAGAAAAATGTAGCACTTTGCAAAATCTAGCCATCATGCCAGTGTGAAATACAGCATGAAGTGTTTAGTAGCACCTACATCAGTAAGTAACATTGGACTGCTAGTCTTCAAACATGAGTAAGAAGAATTTAGAATTTAGTTATGCTAAATTATCTCTGCAGTCAAATGCAATGCAGGCCTTAGTGGCACTGATGGCACATACAATTTCTTGGATCATACAACCAATGACACTTGGTCGTAAATAGGTGCCTCAGGAGCATGTATACTTGTTTGCAAAATACTATCATTCATTCTTCTAAACATACTGTGCTGCTGTGTTGCTGCTGTGTTGCTGCTGTGTCATTGCTGTGCTAAAGAATAGTATATTTGCTTGGGTTTTAGTCTGGTTTGTTAAGAGCTAACCATTGTGTGCTCTTTTCCTTTCATGTGTCTGGAAAGAGAAAGATGAAAGTGGGGAAAAAGATAATGTCTGACTGACTAAATGCTTCTGCTTATCATTCCTTCTGCCCTGTTCATTGCTGTAGGTGCTGGGAGACTGAAACATAAATGTTTTATGCATTTAATGAATCAACAACCCTCTTAGAGTCTTGACCTTAGGAGATGTGATTTTCCCTTTTTCTTGAATCAAAACACATAAGCCAGATGTGACATAAATAGTGGAGCATGTTGCACGTGTGACTTCCCCTCCAGATCTATATGGACCAAAGCATGAAAGAACGTGACAAGAAAATAGCAGTAAATAAGAGGAACTTTTGAGGTTTAAACCTGATGTAGCACCGCTGGCAGTTTCACTCTGTAGGGTTATAGTCAGCATTGCTTTACATAAAGTTGACTATACCATCTGACATATAAAATTAATTTAGAATTTGGTCATGTCCTGAACACTTTATTTTGGCTTGGGATCTCCAAAGCACAAAGTTTCTTTGTCCCTGCATTGCTTAAACTTAATGTACGATATTTCCCAGCTTGGGTGTACATGGAAGCAAGGAAGGATGGAGAAAGGACAGTCTGAACCTCTTACGACTTCACATTTAGTATGAATAATGCAATTTGTATCCAGTTGAGTGGTTGCAAAAAGGATGCCACTCTGGTTAGAATACCTGAGGGTGCAAAGAGGCAAACTTAATTTTATCAGCCACACTGCAAAGCACTTTGATTGTCAGACACCCACAATCCCTTTCATTGGGAGCTCCCATGGGAGACCAGTACCTGAACACTTTAAAGGTGTCTCTATATCAGTAACTCGGTTTCTCATGGTACAGAGGATAACAGAATTTTCTTAATTAATAGGGCTGTGAGTATAACTGTGAAGAACTCAGAGTTCACAGTACAGAAGAGTATTTAAAGAACATAAATGGATACTTCTCATTCATTATGGTGAGGTTTTTTTATAAACCAAAATAGAACAGTTGGAACCAAACTATGTGAATGAATTTGTACTGCAACTGCTATAATTGAAATAGTTGCTTAAACCAGCCCTATATATAAATGCAGAGCATGAAAACAGATTTGTAAAACTAATTTTTGTTGAGTTTCTCTGCATGTGAATTTTCTGAGAAAGCACTTCATAACTGAGTTTCTGGTAACTCTACTTCTCCTTCAGCCATCCATTATGCTGTGGCTGCCTGTCTGCTGTGTTTGACCCTTAAAGGTGCCCTTTTATCTTTTCTGAATTGATTTGCAAGAAACTACTCTTCTCTTTTACACTGTGTTTGAAGGAGGATCTCAACCTTGGGGCAGTTGGGAATGATATAAATGTGCAGGATTACGGAACTGCATGAAACACTATTTCTCTCCAACCAATCTTTCCCAGATTATCCATAATTTTATCAAGTGTTTCTTCTTAAAGCTCAATCTTGTTTTTATCTTTAAGACTTTAGCTGCTTGTAGTTACTATATAGATGTTTTTGAATTATTATTATTTAATGCTTTTCCTTTCTCCCTTTCCATTTGGTCTTCTCCCAGATTGGATTGTAAATGTATTAGGGCAGGGGTAGCATGTAGCTATGTTTCTGCAGGCCCTGCTACAACCAGATTCATATGTTTCTGTAGCTGTGTATACACAACTCAAGACTTCTTAGGTGTCTGGGCCCAAAACATTTACCCCTGGTGAGCTGTTGTTGCCATCACACTTTCTCTCTGCATAAACTTATAACAAAAACTCACCTCAGCACCCCATGCTGTGGAGATAGAGAGCCTTCAGAAGGATCCTGGGTCATGAGCACAACAGCAACATTACTTAGCTAATGGTGCCACACAATTTATCATAGTGTGAAAATGCATTTACATTATATAAATGGGTAGAGAGCCCAAATGTCCATTTTTTTTTTGTCCTGTACCTTCATAGAAGTGGCTTTTCATATTCATTTGACCCATCAAGGCTCCATGTTACTGTCACAGCAGAAAATCCTGACACTGCTGCTAGGAAGTCCTTCCTGACCCTGCCAGATTATAATCTGAGAGAGTGAGAGAGAACTAGGACCTATTTCTATATCCCTCTGCATCTTGGAAACTGAGATGTTTTCTTTTATTGCCTGAAAAGTGCAAATAGAGGAGAAAGAATGGAAGCAAGAACTAACAAAACCTGCAGAAGGGCTACAGGCACCCAAAAACCTGTCACTCTGCAGCATACTGATGGGGGTTTCTGGTGTGGACTGAGGACACTCCAGGGCTAGTGTAGGAGGGGTTGCTGGTGGGAGTGAGCTATCCTCAGTCACTCTACAGTTTTGTCTAGTTTTCTGTAGATTGGAGCTAGTCCTCCTGTCTTGGAGACATGTTGGTGGGTGCATTGGTCCGCATGCAGTGAGAGGTGGGAGGAGCAGGGTCCCAGAGTGCTGTAGGTTTCTGCACAGCCTGGTGGTCTGGGATCACCCCAAGGGATGTGAGGCTCAGCATCACTGCAGTGGGATCTCCCTTGCTCTCTCTGGGACTGGGACCAGGAAGCCAATTTAGCAGAAAAACAGCACTGGAAAATGCAAATAGCTGGGTGTTGCTTGAGCTCCCCAGCCTGGTTTGTTATGGTGTTGAGGAGAGCGTCAGTGCAGCACCAGTGCCAGTGCAAGAGAAGATATGAAAAACACAGCTTCAGGTAGTTGAGAAGTGTGAGAGGAGGGTGCTCTTACCGTGTTTGGCATCAGATGGCCAGATGTGCAGCACAGATGCTGAGCCCATTGAGCTCAGGAGTACAGTATGGTCCATCACCCTCCAGTGAAGCCCATTTGTCCTGTACACGGGGATCTTAACTCCACACCCTCCCCAGCCTTCTCCTCAAACTGCTCGGCATGAATGCTTCCTCTCAGTGAGTGACGTATAGACAACACCTATCTCTTATATCAGATGAAACACATCTTGGCAAAAAAACCCCTGCATTCCCATGCATCTGCTGTATGTAGTTCTGATGTAAGAAT
This sequence comes from Jacana jacana, assembly GCA_013400555.1. NCBI lineage: Eukaryota > Metazoa > Chordata > Aves > Charadriiformes > Jacanidae > Jacana > Jacana jacana. The sequence continues at coordinate 112,148 of VZTM01033742.1, read as the reverse complement.
CCCTTGCTCTGTCATGGGACCAGAGTCAGCTGGCATTTGAACTCTCCTCCCAGGTGGGAAAGATATGTGAGAAGCTGTAGCTGATAGGGTGGTGGTGGCTAATACTTGAGGTAAAGGCTATCTTTTGCAGCTGAAATGCTAGCAATGATGGCTAGATTGTCAACCTTCAAACAATAAATATTACATAAATGGGCATCTCCAGAAATCCATGACAGGAAATACAGGCTCCCTGAAGTGAGCTGAGGAGAGGTAAAACAATTTGTGCATGAAGAACCACACCATCAAGAAACCTGAAATCCATTGAAACATTTGCTGCTCCCTGGCTTGGACTTTTTGCAATGAACACCAAGCCACTTGGAGACCCAGGGTCCTTTCCACTTCCATGCCACCAGCATCTGGAGGAACTTTCTAAAGTCCTAGCTCTCTGGAGCTGGTGCTGGAGCTGTTACCTTCTTATGGTTTCCTGCTGCAGCCTTCTCACACCTTTGGAGCCAGTTACTGCAGTCCTGATGCCCACAGCTCTGTTTGCATTACTGAGGGAACACACAGAACTATGTTTGTTATTCAGCATTTCTGTACTAAGTTGCCCAGATGGCCACAAATCCATACTATTACTGCTCCAACTTCTTAACCTACTGATGATACTCATTCATTTCAAGATCCTCCTGCTACAACTTCTGTGTTGTTTATCATCTTCTTATTCCTCTCTTCCTTTCACTTTCTTGATCTCAATACTCCAGCTTTTCCTTATGTGATGCAAAGTAATAAAATTAAGATATTTTTAAAATGTAAAATCTAATATAAAGATAATATTAGTTGCATTAATGCAAGAAAAACTTTAGTACTGTAAATTGTTAAACTTTTTAAAATACTTCAATGCTTTACATTGAATCCATCTTCACTTAAACTTGGGCTATATATAGGGGGGAGAAAGTGTGTTCTGATACACAACATTTCTAACGTAAACAAAGAAATGCCGACACCAGCAGGAATAGCACAAACCACATTACAGTCCACAGCAACTCCACTTTGTACTCAATTTTGTAATCTCTAACTTTTTTTTCCCCCCCCTCTCGTTTCTAAATTTACTTACTTGATCTGCAAGCACTTACACTTTTCACAACTTTCCACATGGACGAGATTCCACAGGATCTCATGATCTTAAATACAGTAGGTTTATTCTTTGTTTAAGAAGGCCTGGTCCTTTGAGATTCTCCAAACATGTATTTAGCATTGGGTATTGCGGTTGGTCCCCATGATCTGAGAAAAGTGCGAACTTCTGCAGGATCGTGGCCCTAATATGTGAGACCTTCAGAACAGGGCACATGTGTTCCATTTGTTTTGAAAATGCTATGGTGTTGTGCAGCTAAACAGACGTGATCTGTGACAGTGGTCATAGCATTGCTATTTGTGAAGTAATCACCATCATGTTTTCCCTATAAAGCTAAGTTTAACCAATATCCCTCATTAAATTATGCCATAATCTCTGGTTATGTTTTGAAAATCTTACCCCACGTAAGAAGTGTTCAGTGCCTCTTACTCACTGCTTATAAAGTGGCAGGGAATTTGGGCAGCAGGCTAAACGGTAGAACTGCTTTCTAGAAAGTGTCAGAAAGCCCAGTGCTACCTACAAAAACATGCCGCTACATGAAGGCCTGGGTTGTCTTTGTTCTGCAAGTTGTGAGTTCACACATCAACATGGGAAAACAGATGTTTAGATGAAAAAAAATAAAGAAAAAGCAGAGGAAGGAATATGTCCAAGTTCCTTTGGCTTTTGTTCAGGTGTTCCAGGGATTTAGCTAATAGGGATCATGTGGAGTGGCTGATTATCATTGGAGTCAGATGGTCTTTTTGTAACTAACAAGGAAAGAAACAATTTTACTCTGTATACATACATCTTTGATTTACTGCTGGGCTGTTAAAATAGTGTTTCACTGCTCCTTACTAGAAGGGTAAACGTTATCTGACTGAATGCACTTAATCTTCTTCTGTGGAAGAAAAAATTTGAATCATGACATTCGTAGAAGATCATCAAATGTCTTCTGTTCCTATCTAACTATCAAGATGAAAAACCTGTCTGAGCCTTTGCTCGTCAGGTAGGCATCTGTGCAAAACGCCAACACTTTTCACACATATTTTATTAGTACAGCCATAAGATTCTGCTCCATGTGCAAAACTCTGGAAAATCATTTCCTATATCCTATATTCCTTAATCCCTTCCAGGCCCAGTTCTTACTTAGCCTTGACTGAAGTGCTGCCATACTCTTTTGCTTCAAGAGATGTGTCCCCCAGGTTTTTTTTGCCTTCATTTCCTCCTTATGATGCTGTGGGCTGGCTGGTTACTTCACAGACTGTGATGTGATTTGCTGTGTCCCTGGCTGGGAACCCCATGTAGTCCTAAGGAATAATTTTCTTATAGGGATGCTATTTTCTTCCCATGAACTACTTTTCTTTCCTTTTCTATTATTTGCCTCACGCTGCTCTCTTGCAGGATAATTCACATAGTTTCTCCGACCAGAGTGTAAAATGCCCCACCTGTTCCAATTGGTTAGATACCAAATATTATTTTTCTTCTCTTGCTCTCAGCTTCAAAGAGTAAACTGAACTTCCTATCGCAGGGAATCATTTTTATGATGATTCTGGGACCTCATTTTTTTTCAGTTGCCATAGAGTCTTGAATTGTGGTCCTCCTACACCTCTCCCAAACAACCACTTTCAGATGCTATCTCAGGGCACAATGTTCCATGGAACATTCTGCTAGAAAATTATATTAAAGAAATCAGTTATGTCACAGTCTTTAGACTGGAGAGTTCCAGGCAGCAAACCTTGCTGAGGTTTTTGAAAGTCGTGAATCCACAGCCTGCAAGGGACTGCTGAGTGCCTGTGCTGTCTGAAAGTTTATGCTGAGAGATAGCTTAGGTATATTTATAAAAAGTAATTATAGAATAATCCAGTCTAAGACTTCTCTTGCTGGACTGGTTGCCAAAATATGTGTTTATGGTATTACTTTAACATTCTTTCATTTTATTAATTTCATTTTTAAGTCATTTTTGCCCAAGACAATTCATACTGACCTTAAAATGAAATGGAAACAAATGGTGCCAGAAGAAAAAGTCAGCAAGGAAAGGATGATACATGGCTGTCATTTTTTTATTCAGAGAAACAAGATTAAGGGCTATGCTGTCAGCTGTGCTAAGGCAGTGCTCAGCCCAGCTGGGAGGGTGGGCAAGCACGGCTGTGAGCTGCCTTGATTGTTCTTGTTCCTGGGAAAAAATGGCTCCTAGATTAGATGAGACTTAACATCTATTAGACCAGTCCTGCACCTTCCTGTACCACCGTGCTGCTTTCCTGGCCTCTGGGGTTCATGGTCTCCTGCTCAAATTGTTTTCAAGAGAACAGGAGAACAAGTTTCTCCGTGTTTTACCTGAAGTTTGACAGATTTTCCTTCTCTTACTCCCCTGTCTGTTGGACTAACTGGAATAACTCACTAGTCTTCTGAAATTTCTTATTTCTTCTTTCTGGTTTTATCCCCAGCTCAAAAGAATCTCTTTCCCTTTTGCCACCACCTCCTGACCCCAGCTCACCCCAGCCCCTGGCAGTTGTCAGTGTCAGGACAATACTTCTCCACAGGACCCGGGGCAGAAAGCCAGAAACCAGCAAAGATGTGCATGGTCTAAAGTGAGTGTAACAATATCTTCAGGCCCATCTCCATGTTCTCTTTATTTTCTGAAGCCTCCTAGAATGGTTGACTCCAGTCAGTATACACCTGCTTTAAAACTCAGTACTTGTTTCCTCAAGCATTTGGTGCTTGCCAGTCAGCACTCATGACAAATTGTCCAGTGCCACCATCCAGAAAGCAGCTGAAGCCACATTGGGAGAGATGGCAGCATTAGAAACCAAGTCAGTGATTGACCGTCTGGCCATTCTTGGGATGTGTGCTGGCAGGAAGTTTCCTTTCAGTTCAAACCTAGAACATAGTTGCTTCAGGGTATCAGGAATGGCAGAACTATTAGAGGGCAAAGATGCAAGAAATCTTTTCTTCACCTTCCTACTGGGAGTAGAGGACCAGCCAACAGGGTGCTCCAGCCAGCCAGGAGAGTTCTCCCTCTCCCACTGCCATAGATAATCCAGCACACAAAACTGTGTATTGAGGATGGGATTAGTTCTTAAGTGCTCAAAGATGTACAGCACTGAAAAGCTACTCAAATGCCAGTGTGAAAGGATTTATATTCCCAGATGGCAGAGAATGAATACATAAAGTGCCAGTTGTCATCTAAGGATGAAATCCATTTTATCTCAAGAAGAAAGAGTAAAGAGCTTTACTGGGGGAAACTTCTAAGGTTCAATTTCCCCCCCCTCCCTACCTGAAGAGAAGCAGTGTACTGATTTACAGCATAGTCAGAGCACATGCTTATCGTAAATGCCTTCACGTGACACGGCTATAAGATTTGAAGGGAAGCTGACGATTTCTCTGTGCTACCTTACTGCTCTTCTACTCCTCCCTCTGCAAAGTGAACTTGTACAATTTCTGCTACTCCTGGAGACACTCTGGCCACAGGAGGAATGTGGGTTGTGTTTCAACCTAAATGATCTCATATAGCAAACTACTAAAAGCTGGTTTTAATAAAGGAATTAGAGAGAATGAGATTACTGACAGACAACCTGATGAACCTTCTCAAATTCCTTCTACAATATTGATTTGATTCCACTTTCTCATTTACAGCATTTGCTTGTTGTATACATAAACTATTTCTGCAACAGTTGAAGTCATCTAGTGAGCCATACACAATCCAAATGTAAATTTCAGAGCTCTGTTTTCAACAGGATCATTGTCTTGGATAGAAACCCCAGTGATGTCAGAGATGTAATATGTCAAAGCAGGAACAGCACGCAGACATAAAACTGGAAGACCTTTGGAGACACTCTGTTTAGTGGTACCCCCAAAGCAATCAACTCTGCACAGGGAAGCGAAGTGGTCACCTGCTATTGGCACTAGGATTATACATCACCTACGAGTATAAATATAAAGAACTGGTTTGTCCAAAGTTAGGCAGCCTGTCCCTGACTGGCAGTGAAATTCTTTAAAGAAAATATAGGAAAGGATAAACACAAAACGTGGGCTTTTTTTCCCCTTGGCAGGAAGGTTATTTTCTTTTCAACCTTTGGCAATCAAGATTTGTATAAACTGCAATGTAAGTGGTAAAGGCACCTGAGGGAGTCTCTCTAACAGGTGTGGATATCACTAAAGGAGCATGTGGATGTTTTTTCTAGGGAACATTTAATTTTGAATACTGAGATTTGGGGGAGAACACCAGTGAAAATACAATGAGCTTCAGCTTTCAAGGGTAGTATTTATTTTTAATTAACAAATAGTAGTCCTTAAAGTATCTGTTAATGGAATTCTGGTTGATAATAAAATTGGAATAATATTCAATTTTTATATTGACTGGAAAAACAGGAAAGGTCTCTCTGCATAGACCAGTTTGTAGCTAGAACTTAATTATAACTGAACTTTTGTGATAAACTTTTTGTATAATACTTCAGTGCTAAAATAGAATATTATTTCCCAAACATGGGAGTTAAAGATGTATCTTAAGGAACATTTGAAATAGGGCAATAGAGAGCTACAAATGAAATTAGCAATGTTCCTTCTTAATTACATTCAATGATACCTTAGAGATTTCAAGGAAAACACATGGAGACTGTTTCATTATTTTATAAGTGTTAATTGACCTTTTATTTGCTTAGAAAACTAAATGAAAAACATTGGCTTAAGATAAAAGATCAAATTAACTACTCCTCTGAGAAAGGCTTTTCCTTAAAAAACTTTACTAAGCTTAGAAATAAAGGCATTTTTGACGAATTAATGACAAAAAAGACACACAGAGAAAGTTCCTGAGGCACAGGAGTGTGGAGAGCTGACATGCTAGAGGACCACTGTGGTATTGTATTGGTATTAGCAGTATTTTAATCTGAGAGATTCACCAATATTAAAATTTAATAACAGGAGTTTGGGTTTTATTTTTCCCCATCTTGCAATGATATTATCTTTCCCTTCAAGAAAATACTTCAGTATCTTAACCAAATGATAGAGATAATTTAAAGGTGCTAAGATTTAGAAACCAAATACTGAGCTGGTAACTATTGTGTATTAGAGTGATCAATAGAAGTTTTTTCAGAAGAAGTTGAGCCCCCCATACTGTACTGACTAAGGAAACTGCGGTGTTTATGTTTCTTTATATGGCAGTAGCAGCAGTTAGCTAATAAACTATCATCACTGCTGAAGTATTTCTACAGAAAATACAGCCATTCATTTTGGGGATTTTACAACATCCTACGAGCCAACTTAATTTTACATAAATCTACTGGGGTTCCACCAGGAATGGAGCTTGGCCTTGTGTTTTCTACTTTTTCTGTTGGCTGCAAAGAAGCAGGTAGCAGCCAGCAAACCCTGCAGAATGGACCCTTTCAAAATGCATGAGTCGTGGGGCCAATCCAGCAGTCAGTGCACATGCAGAACTCCCACAGTTATTACTAGACACTTGACCTGAGTGAGGAATGAAGGACTGTGTTGTTGCACAACTAAAATCTCTCCCAACTGAAGAGGAATTTTAGCTTTAAATCATAGTGGAAAGAAGAAAAACAAAATCCAAGCTAAGAAGAGTAGAAAAAGAAAATGAGGAGCAGTTACTGGAGAAGACAAATCACAGAATCATAGAATGGTCTAGGTTGGAAGGAACCTTTAAGATCATGTAGTCCAACCATCAACGTAACTCTGACTAGAAAAAAACAAACCACAAAAAAACCCCAAACCACCACTAAACCATGTCACTAAGCACTATGTCAGCCCATCTTTTGAATACCTCTAGGGATAGTGCCTCAGCCACTTCCCTGGGCAGCCCATTCCAATGTTTAATAAGCCTTTCTGTGTGAAAATGTTCCCTAATATTAAATCTGAACCTTTGCTGGCACAACTTGAAGCCAATTCTTCTTGTCCTATTGCCTGTGATTTCAGAGAAGAGACCAACCCCTGCCTCTCTACAGCCCCCTTTCAGGTAGTTGTAGAAAGTGATAAGGTCTTCCCTCAGCCTCTCCTCATAAAACTTACTCTCCAGACCCCTCACCAGGTTCATTTCCCTTCTCTGGACCCTCTCCAGCACCTCAATGTCTTTTTTGGGGTAAGGGGCCTGAAACTGTACACAGTACTTGAGGCGGGGCCTCACCAGTGCTGAGTACAGAGGGATGGTCACCTCCTGAGTCCTACTTACCATGCTGTTCCCGATGCAGGCCAGGATGCTATTGGCCTTCTTGGTCACCTGGGCACATTGCTGGCTCATCTTCAGCTGGCCAGCATCCCCAGGTCCTTCTCTATCAGGCAGCTTTCCAGCCACTCTTCCCCAAGCCTGTAGTGCTGCATGGGGTTCTTGTGACCCAAGTGCAGGACCCAGTATTTGGCCTTATTGAACCTCATACAATTGGCCTTCGCCCATTGATCCAGCCTGTTTAGATCTCTCTGCAAAACCTTTCTACCCTCAAGGGCATGAACACTCAGTCATATGTCCATAAGACACCAAGCAAGCTGTTGTATCTACATAGTGTAACACAAAGCCATGAAAAGATACTTTTTTGGGTGCTGAAGGGAGGGGAGGCATGTCAGTGTGACATTACACTTGTGGCAATTTGTTAATGCAATTACTGTGCCTCTAGCTTTAAACTGGACCTCTGGCTTTAAGCTAGGTCACTGCCACTGGCCCATGGCATCACACTGCATGGACCAGAGTAGACGTAAAACTGAGAGCATAGAAGTATAGCCAGCAGAACAGCAGACCAGATTCTCATGGCCATAGCCCGATGCTCAGGAAAAGCACCCTAAAGCAAAATTCAGGTTCAATTTTAGCAAGGTTGGAGGTAAATATTTCACCTTGCCCCAAGAGGTGTCTCAGAAAAACACTCATAAAACCTCTGCTGCTCCATGTAGGAAAAAAAACAAAGGAAGAGAGAATCAGTATAGTGAACTGATAAAAAACAAATCCAAACAAATTTCAGCTTGACATTTCAGGTTTATTTTGATTCCTACATTTTTTTTGTTGGTTTCATATGTCAGTTAGATGAGGGTTAAGAGGTTCTTACTGGAACTGCTGGATATCTTGTGTTACAGCTCTGGAAAAGTTCCTTGGCTGTTTGCCACTCTTTCCAGTACAATGTTATGATGTGACAGATGGATTCAATAGCAGTGGCTAGCAATCAAAAAGAGTGAACCACAGGGTATGGGCGAGTTAACTGTTATCAGTGTCACCAGTGAGAGACTCTGCTGTCCTACATGTCAATAGCTGTGCTCATGGGGAAGGAAGCAGTCACCTGGCTAAAAAGAACTTTGTTCTTTCTGGCCTCACTGCTGCTTGGAGTAACTCATGTTTTCAGTCCCCTTAAGTGTTGGAGGATGGGAATAAGTTCACAGCTATTCTAGGGTAGCATATCCCTGCCACCGCTAACCTCAGCATGCGGGGAGAAACAGGAAAAGGTGGGATGCAGCTTTTGGATGGACCCCATCCAGTCTGCAAGTTGGATATGCCTGATGTTTTCCCTAACCATCATTGCTGATGTCTGTCATCCTGGGTCTGATCTCTTACATATGCTTCTGGCTACATTTAAGCTCTTGTCTTCCCTGGCTGGAAGCATGTATTGTGTGGTGGCCTGTCAGCCCATGCATGCTCTCCTGTTCTTCTGAATGCCAGTGCACTATAATCGGGGTCTTCTGCTCCAACGTGAACTGCAAAAGAATTCAAATCTTCAGGACTGTACCTGAATGAACCATGACCATCAACTACCATATTGATAACCCCATGGGATAGACTTGCTCCATGTGGCTGCAGTTGGTAAAACAGCAATGAGGCAAAAGAAAAGCAAAGGGTCTCCAGCTGTCCTTTGTTCTGTGCCTCTGAGTCACTGCAGACCCAAATTGAGAGGCTGTTTGGATCAATTTACTGAATTCTCATGTACTTTCTGTGCAAGACGTGATCAAGAAATGTGTTTTCATCTATCACCTACATTTTCTTACCAGAGAGGGCATTTTAATTCTTCAGCCTCATTCAGTGTCACCTGAACTAGCTGTTACCACCTCCACCATGTACAAACCCCAGGAGCCGAACTAAAACAACATTTATTTTCTTTAGAAAGAAAGTAGCCGCAGAGGGTACTTTAAAGAAAATAGTCTCTGAAGTTGTGGAAGCAAAAGGTCAACATCTAATTTATTGAGGCTTGTGATGTATATAGAAGCCTGTCTCTGTTCCATGGTCTTTTATATTAGGCCAAATTTAATGCAGTTACATGGACGCTGCAAAAACACTCTTGTGATTTGTTGTTGTTGAGATGCTGACTATAGAACAGTTCCTTGCGACTTTGAGGTGAACAAGCAAATGTTTCAGCTAGCACAGCAAACCCTCTGTGTAAGGCTGATCTGCTCTGTGTTGTGCTGCTGCATGTTATGGGACGTGATTACTATAAAGATGCAGGACCCTTGAGAACAAATTCGCTGTAATCTCAGGGTAATGAAAGTGGTCTTAGAGTCTTATAGCAAAGGTACAAAGACATTCCAGGATTTGCTAATGGATTCCACCTATTCCACTGTAGAGGCAGACTACTTAAGCTAGGTAGTATAACTTCAGCAATCAGCTCTCTCTTTTAAGTGAGTTGTCTATATAGTTATTCAGATGCCAGGGGTACAGGTACCTTGGCTGGCTTCTTGCCACGTGAAGTCAAAGAGGTAGTTAGAATTGCAGTATGTATCTCGCATGCTTGGTCTTGTAAGTACTGGTGAGTGTGTTACAGACACTGAAGCCACCTCAGGCTGAGCAGCCTGGACTCAGAGTGAGCTTGTGTGGGACCCAATAATGCCCAGAGCCACCCACATGGCTCTGCCCCAGATTTCCCCTCATGGCGGGTTCCAGGAGGACTTACCATCTCAGAGACAGCACTGGACCCTGGTGGGCTCTTCGCATTCCCATGACATTGTATTCTGCATCCTGACATGCTCATGGAGGGAGCCAGGATTGGCAGCAACATTTCACATATTTTCTAAGGTCATTGAAGTGCTGGAGCGTGTCCAGAGGAGAGCTACCAAGTTCATGAGGGGTCTAGAGAACAAGTCCTGTGAGGAGAGGCTGAGGGAACTGGGAATGTTTAGTTTGGAGAAGAGGAGGCTGAGGGGACACCTCATTGCCCTCTACAACTACCTGGAAGGAGGTGGGTGCTGGCCTCTTCTACCAAGTGAATAATGACAGGACCAGAGGAAATGGTCTGAAATTGTGGCAGGGGAGGTTTAGATTAGATATAAGGAAGAATTACTTTACTGAAAGAGTGGTCAGGCACTGGAGGCCTGCCCAGAGAGGTGGTTGAGGCACCATCCCTGGAGGTATTTAAGAAACATGTAGATGTGGCACTTCAGGACATGCTCTAGTGGTGAGGTTGTAGGGAGTGGGTTGTAGTTTTGTGTATGGTTGGACTTGGTGATCTCAGAGGTTTTATCCAACTGGAACAATTCTGTGAATCTGTGATTCTGTGAGGGAACATCCCAGTTCCTCATCGTGTAACATCAATGGGAAGTAGAGCCGTTTCTCAGATTTCTCCCCAACTACCCTGTTGGTTTCAGGCTGTCTTCACTGTCTGTAACCAACCTTCAGCTTCTCAAATGCCCAAGCAGCCTTATCCCACAAGTTGGTAAGCAGTCTTGCAAGCTATACCTTGCACTGCAATGAAAATGGACTACGCCATCATGCAGAAGAAACCCTAGTGGGAGAGTGACTTTAGTAGCTCAACTAAGCAATTAAAAACTCTCTCTCAAGAGATATTCTAAGGAATCTAGAAATTTGGCGGTGGAGAGGGGAGCTGCTGCCACTGAATACAAAAAGCAGAGTTGCTGTCTCCATGCCACACTCAGTGCGTGAGGCTTTGATGGACACACAAAGATAAAAAGCACAATGTGCTTATAGATGTGACGCTAACGGCCTAGGACATAGTCTTGTGGGTTCCTGCCATAAAATAATAGTATTTAATTTTTCTCATGTCTTTTGGTATTTGATCTTCGCAACAGAAATAAGTATTTCCCCTTTTCTTGCAGAAATGTGAGAAAATTATATTAGTATCAACTCTTACATACCCATATTCTTTAGAGGAGATGAAGGAAGATTTGTATTATATGGATGAAGGCTAAACAGCACATCAGCTTAGGATAGCTGCCCGACACATGCTGAAAATCAAGTACTGAAGAAATCCAAAGATGCAAAGATATGAGAGATGAATGAGCCTTGAGACGTGAAAATGAGTCATGAAAGGAGAATAAGCCTGCTACACTAAATTGGACTTTCTGAAGCTAGAGATGTACTTTTAAATTAGAAACTTTTGGGGCTACATTTACTAGATGAATACATTAAAATCCTCAATTTTCCTGCCCATGACTTTTTCCTGAAAGCAGTGCCACCTTTATTCATGAGCTGGCTCACCAAGGATAGTGTGGCTGTATCTGGCTGATTGCTTCTTTCCATTGCCACAGCCTCTTTTCCTGGAAGACTTTTTGCTAAAGAAGCCTGAATTTACCCTGGAAGAAGCTGCCAAAAAGCTAGCATGAATTTAAATTTGTATTCCGTGAATTGCAGTGAAACAACCCACAACAAATTAAAAGCACTTACAAATAAGCTATAACAATATCAGCTGCTAACATTCCAGAGCCCTTTGCTTCTGGAGTCAAAGGTGTCTGCTTAAATTGCTAATTAGCTTTCTCTTGTTATAATTTTTCCAACTTAAATACTCTACTTGAAAGCATTTTTCGTATCTGCTGTAGTTGCCATAGCATCCATCATTGCACAGTTTGGCTGCTCTTCTGCCCCCATTTCATTGTCAACTGAACTATAATTTCTTGAGAAAAAAAGTTGTTTTTTAACAAAATGTAGAATACAAGTTAAGAAGGCCCTAATAAAGGCTCAAATAAATTCCTTATCTGGCAGCATACTGAAAATATCTTGATTCCTGGCACAGCAAATGTACTGTGGAGTTCACTCTTCATTAAAAAGCACAGGCAACCACAGTACCAGGATGTGGGTAGTCTTAAAGACTAATGTGTACATTTATGCAGATACAGTCTTCTGGGAACCAGCTTGTTTTAATCATAAAAGAACCCTTCAAGTAAATTTAATGAGGAGTTAGTTGAGGAATTTATTCTGAAACTTTAAACTATGTGTAAATTCCTGAGGATCAAATTAAGTTGAAGGTAAATAATGTTCAGAATGGTGTTTCAGTCAAGGCTGCCTAAAAGCTGGAGACACAAAGATCCTGCTTAGAGAACATTTCTTTTCCAGCTAGAGACTTCTTTAAGGAGCTCAGACAGATGCCATATGTTAATGATAAAACAACATCTTTCACAATGTGACATTTGGAGCCTGCTCAAATGATCAGTCATTTTTGTCTTTTCTAAGGTTGCCACCTTTAAAATAAATGCCAAACAGTTATGAACTGGAAAAAGAGCAATTGCCAATAGTTATAGGTGTCATCAGTGATGAAACATCCATAAGCAGATGTTTTACTTTACATGCAGGGAAGTTCTGGATAAAAGAAACACCATGACAAGGACAGCTGTGTCAAGGGTGCTTTTGAAAAACAGATTGTCATCTTTTGTCCTCTTAAAGACAGAAAAACCTTGCTCTGAGCCTGCATCTCTCAGTGAGAGCATGCTTGGTCTATGTTATTCATAGACAGGAAAAAATGATGCACTTAAAGATGTTTTATTTAATGACTTGACTTTTGAGCCGTATTATTTATTTGATGCTCTGAAGCCCAGTCAGAGGTGCAGTAATGGACAAACATACATACACACACACATGCACATGAACACAACATCCTCTGTTTCCCTCTCTCATTTTCATAAAACAGAGGCATAAAATGGTTTGGCTTGGAAGGGACCCATAAAGGTCATCTAGTCCAACACCCTTGCAATGAGCAGGGATATCTTCAACTAGATCAGGTTGCTCAGAGTCCTGACCTTGAATGTTTCCAGGGATGGGGCACCTACAGCCTCTCTGGGCAACCTGTTCCAGTGTTTCACCACCCTCCTCTTAGAAGTTTCTTCTATATATCTAGTCTGAATTTATTCTCTTTTCCTTTAAAACCATTATATCTTGTCCTATTGCTATGGGCCCTATTAAAAAGTCTGTCCCAAACTTTCTTATGATTGAAAGGCCACTATAAGGTCTCCCCAAAGCATTCTCTTCTCCAGGCTGAACAACACCAACTCTCTCAGCCTGTCCTCATAGAAAATTTTTTCTGCATGTGGTTGATCATCCACTGGATGGTGTTAGCAATATACACTGCCTGGTGTTTTCCAGCTGGACATTGTCATTTAATACACATTTCTTAAACAAAGAAGAATTTTCTAATAGTGTCAGATATGCAGATGAAGCAAAGAAAGCACCTCAAGGCTAAACCAGTTGGCTTCATAGGATACAGCTTGATCATGTAAGTGCTCACTGGTGCATCCTGCAGATCTGCCATTGTGTATTAAATTTCTCCAGTCTTAATGTGGAATAACTATTATCTTATTTTACCTTCCCGGGCAGATTTTTAGGGTGGAAAATTTCAATGAGACAGAGAGAATAAAGAAACAGACGCATTCAAAAGGTATCTTTATGCATATCCTTAATGTACTTTCCTATAGAACATACAGAGTTTATGCATATTTGTTTTGAAAATATATGGATCTTGCATGATCTCTGTCCTGGTCTTGTTTCTTCGTCAGTATTTTTGCAGTGTGCAGAAAATTCTAAAGCACATTAGAGGACGAAAAAGGAAAGGTGCCTCCACGCTGATCAAAGTGTACCCCCTGTCCTGCAGACATACCAGAATAACCCATATGAGAAGTCCCACAGAACTCATAAGCCAACCTGCATGGGGAGAAAGCCCAGACTTGAAAGTAGGTGTAATGAGATGGTGACAGATGGGGAAAGAAGAAACATGGAAGGAGAAGAGTCGGCTTAAGCAGATGGTCATGTTATGGTTCTGTTGCAAATAATCTGAATATTTATTTCCTTTTAACTAGTGCAGAATCTTGCAAACTCTTATACAGGTGAACAATTTTATACACGAGCAGTCCCTTTCAACTCAAGACACAGACTCATTACCAAATGATTAATACAGCCATGTCTACAAGATTACAGCCTTACACTGAGAGCCAGCTTGTTTCTGGTTTGTATGTCACTTCACATGCTGGTGATTGTTAATAAATGTCTGTGAAAGCAAAGCATGAGGGAAATCACACCATTTGATTTGAGAGGACAAAGTAATCCAAGAGGCACTGTTCTAATAGGGAGAGCCTTGCAGACGAGTACAGCTGAAAGAGACAATGAGGCAGCACTGGCTTGCAAAAAGCAGAAAAGCAGAATTCAGAGGGTAACAAATGTTTGAGCTACACAAAAGGTTCTTGTTATGGAAGTTTCTGACATGGATCTCAGCACTGGAATGAGAACAACGAGATGGGCATCACAGCACTGAGAACTTCTATAGTAAAAAGCAGTCAAAAGGAAGATAATTTAAAAAGTGTGACAGAAATACTTATGGGACAAAAGGGTTTAAAGAATGTACTACATTCCCAGAGAAGGCAGGCATGAGATAATCATATCTGGTTATAAAATGCAGAGAACTTACCCCATGGAGACCTTTGAGTGTTTGTGAAAAAAAATAATATCAAAAAGCCTGGATAAAAAGGCTTACAGCTAAATGTGACTGCTTTTCCAACAGAAATAATGTTTTTTTAAAAAAGAAAGAGGTTCCATTTCCAAACATTTAAACTTAGTTGAAACACCAGTTTCTTGTAGGAAGAATATTTAATCAGCTTCAGGGATAGCTAAAACCCATGGGAAGTGCAGGTGACAGCCGTGTAAAAAAAATCAGATTCTAAATGGCTGCAGGACGCTACATGATTACTAGAAGCTCTAATTCACAAAAGAGGACTGCAGAGCTTGGCGTGGCCATGATGGGGTTCCTGCTCCCAGTTGGCCTCCTGCTGCAAGTGCCGGGACGGCTGAAGACCTGATGGTTAGCTACCTAGAATAACCTCTCAAGCATGGACACCCCTCAGCCCACAAGGAATGCTATGATGGCAGATGGTAACTTTCCCTAGTCCTCATTTCCACGCAGGGAGTGATAATACCAGCTATGAAAGCCTGGCTTAGAGAATTTACTTTTCAACAAGGATGACTGCCTTTGGGCAGTACCACCCCAATCCCTGGATGAATCTCCAGCTCATGTAGCAGTTGCCAGATTGCTACCACTGCTACTCTGAGATGTTAAGTAAAATAAAAATTGAATGTCAGTTTATATTAACACATCATATTCTAAACAGCTGGAATTCTTGTGCTGCTTCACCAAGAGCTGACCTTTTTCTGCATCAGAGATGAGAGCTCCTGAGAGATGGGTTGGTGGGAGAGCTCATGGCTGAACCACCACAACATCTTTAGGCAAATATCCCTATTTAGTAATCTGAACTCACAGTCTTGATCCTCATAGTGGATAGCTTTTAAATCTTACAGGCTCTCTTTCCATGACCATTTCTCTTTCACGAGATATAATCAGAATTAATTATTTATTAGAAGTACAATGTTCTGAATGTGTTATTATTTCAGTCTTTGTAGTAATTCAGACCTTGTCCAGTGAAATTGTGTTTGTGAGGGTAGTTTTGTGGCATGGAAGCCTGTTTACTACAGCTTACATTGGGATCAACCTAAACAGTGAATACTTGAACAAAAATGCAGCTGGGGAAACTCTCAATCTTTGAAACATGGCATTAGCATAATGATAAATTTTCTTTTTGGATGCAGGTTTTTATAGAACAGCTTGCTTGCTTGCTTGCCTGGTTCCTGGCAGGCAGAAGTCCATCGGCACACCACCATTAGCCATGCTTGGAGTGGTAAGGAGCAGATTCAGTCCTTTTGTGATGTCCTTAGAACTTGTCCATCCTATTCTTTTGCCACAGCCTCTGGAGAGAGCTCTGACAGCCCAACACAAGACTGCCAACTGAGGGAACTGCGAGACCCACAGGCTGTGAAGATCACACCAGTTTGTGGACTGCACCCCTGGCATGGGTCTAGAATCCTCCATGGACCCAGATCTTAAGGGTGAATTTCATCTGTGTGGGGAGCCTCCACAAAGCTTATACACTACCTATCTGCTACAGTGAGGTCTTCTTAATGGTTAAATCTTTATATAATAGACAACTACTGAATGTGAATGAAGGCAATTAGCTCTATAACTACAATGCAGGGGACTTTATAATGCTGACTGAAACTATGTTGGAGGCAGAATGAATATTCTGCAGTAACCCCATAAGCCAGGAGATAGAAAACAATTGACTTGCAGAATTATCTAAATGTTCTGATTCCTCCTAAATGAGCTCCATTAACATCGAGACACAGAGATCAGTTAATTGTGGTTGTTGAGACATTGCAAATGATCCTTCCTATGGTTGCTTTAATTAAAACACCTGCTTTCTAGTTTGTCATGTCAATATTGCACCTGCTTATTCTGTACAAATACAAAGTACTGGCTATGAAAGAAAAATTCTTTCTATAAACCATTCCAAGTCAGCAAGATTAAATTGCAAAACCATATCTGGAGTTTCTGAGTCTGCATATGTGTTCATTAACATGTGCATGCCTAGAATATCCAAATTCTGTTCTAGGATACAGCTTTTTGCAGCTAGACAAGAAAAGCTTTCCTACTGCTAAGTAATTCTTTGATGCAATGGTATTCTGTCAAATCTATCTCTGATTTTAAAAGCAAACAAATGGGAGGGGGTTGTTGCTTCTTTCAGTTCAAACATTTCAAACATCAGGTTTACTATTTAGTCTATAATAACGCTGTTCTGCTACATAACTTAATTTTTACTTACCTTCTAGACAGAGAGAATTTCTTTCACAGCATGCTTTGGATTATGTTTCTATGATGTAAATAAATTATTTTTCTTGGCTCAGTACCAGTTTCTCTCAGTTTTTCTCAATATTGCTTTCCAGAAGCAACTCTAAGAGACTTCTCATGACTGCCTTGCAAGCTATGCAATCAATGATACTACAGGGATGTCCAGTTTTCTTGATTTGAGGTAACTTTCAGGTTTTGTGCTAATCTGCAATTAGAGGTATCCTTAAGCCGTGAAGTATCCATTGGCATCTCTGCCTTCTATAATGATCACCGATTTCTTCTGTCCCAT
Source organism: Jacana jacana (assembly GCA_013400555.1). Lineage (NCBI taxonomy): Eukaryota > Metazoa > Chordata > Aves > Charadriiformes > Jacanidae > Jacana > Jacana jacana. The sequence continues at coordinate 94,903 of VZTM01033742.1, read as the reverse complement.
AGCTTGGCACTTGGCAGTGCAGTCTGACAGAAAGCCCTCTCAGATCCACCTGTCTCCTAGGACTTTCTCTGGGTAGGGGCTAGTGAGGCTCAGTGTGCACACTTCTTTGGGTCCACTGCCTGTGGCAAGATGGTGCATTTTTTTTTCCTTTCATCTTACTTTCACCACCAGACAGCTCAATAGTAAAGCAAAGAAAAGCTGAGTTAGCTAGACCTAAGATCAGATATTAGACTGGAGCAAAGATATCAGATGCAGAAAACAGCATCATTTACAAGCAAACAGTATTTATTTGTCATCTCATACTAGGATCCCAAGATTTTGGCCTGTTGTCATATGTAGGTAGCCCTTCAGTGATGAGAGCAACATCTGCGTGCCCTTAGGGTTACATTTAATTTGAAATCTGAGCTTCACCTGGGATCCTGACCAGGGTGGGGCCATACCTTCCTAGACCCACCACCTTCTGAATCCTGTCTTCTGGGCTGTCCTCATTCTTGATAGTACTTATAGGAGTCAGGTCTCTGGATTAAAGTATAAATTTTTGTGATAACTTCATCCAGAGCCACTATGGAAACTTATAGAAACTCTTATCCTGATGGTAGGTGAATTTTTTGCGATGCTGTTGGCTCCTCCTTAAGGCAGACACAAGAACTATTTTGAATTACTGCTGTCTGGAAGCTCACAACCCTGTGGCAGTAGTAATACACTCACATTAAATGTATGAATCATCAATTGTATACATATTCTTCAAAATTTCTGGCATGTTACAAGTTTAGACAGCATACAAAGACTTTATTATTGTAGACATCAACTTGGGAAGTAGTAACTCTTTATGAATATATACAAGTGTACAAGTGTCTGTGTACATTTTTTATTGAATTTCTGTGACTTGAATTTCTTTAACTTTGGTCTATGGAGATATTGAGTAATAAATATTTACTTTATTCTCACCTCCACATTGCCCACATGAGACAACAATGATCCAGAAATGCTTACTTGAAGTAGCTGGCATGTACCAGTTGCTAACAGAGTGGACTGGTATTTATTCAGTCTATGAGTACGCCCGGCTTGGGTGGGAGAGCCACTAGACTACAGATTTATTTATTTTCCTAAGCTTGGTTGCTTAGTCTTTGACTTGCAGTGTGAGTTCCAGTTCTCTATAACAGATATCACAGATCCTTATCCCAGTGAGAGGGAAGAACAGGTCTCACATAGCCACCACTCCAATAGTCTTGATAGAACACCTGGAGGATCTGAGAAAAACTGCAGCCAGAACTATCCACTGCAACTCATTCAGAAAAGAAAGGAAGGGTGATTATACTTAGATACTCATGGAAACCTGGATGCATATTCTCTGTAGACTTGATTGTATAGATACAACCTGTGAGTCAGAGGGACCATTTTACTTCTATGAAAGTGTCTAACTCACCATCCCACAAATATTGCAAACATCTGTCTTTCTACCTATCATTTTTGGGCACTTTTTAGATTTTATTGTAATTTATTTTGTCACACAGTTCTGAAGCTATCTGAATTCAATTTGCTGTATGCACAGCTATTATATTTGGACTATCTCAAGCTCATTCAAATCTGTTTCTATGGCACTGACTAGAAGTTAAGATGAGCTTTTCTACTATCCTAGAGCAAAAAAATCCATTACTTTCACTAGTGCAATATTCTACTTTTGATCTGCTGGTTTTGCCACTATGTCTTTAACAAATTTAATTGCTGCTTGATTTTCAGGCTCTGTGGGCTATGCTGTAGAAACACTGTCCTTGATGTCAGCTTCTGGGAAGCCGACAAGTGTGTTTTTTCCCATTTTATTGTGTTTTAGCTGCTCACTCTGAGTCAGTGTCAGTCTTGGAAATGAATGTCTCTTCATGTCTCTTGGGAGAAGAGATTTTAATATTAGAAGAACCTCTTGAGAAGTACTTGTTTCTAATATAGAGAGATGATTCTGGTCTACTTGTTTATTTTCCTTTTTTTCTTTTTCAAGTAAGGGTTGATGAAGACAGTCTTCAAAGAAAAGAACATGTCCTCTGTTGTACTCAATTTCTCTCCTCAAAGCAGTAACATTTTATTCCCAATTGAACTGGATTTGATACAAGCAGTTTATACAAAGGAAGGCACTTTTTGTTTTTTGTGTTCAAGTAGTCAAGTGGAAGAAGAGCAACAGCAATTTTCAAAGCCATTCTAAATAGCTTTGTCTTTATTGGCCCTTCTTTGTGTTCACAGAATCATAGAATGGTTTGGAATGGAAAGAGCTTTTAAAGGTCATCTAGTCCAACACCTCTGCAGTGAGCAAGGAAATCTTCAACTAGATCAGGTAGCTCAGAGCCACATCCAACCTGACCACCAATCTTTACAGGGATGGGGCATCTACCACCTCTCTGGGCAACCTTGGCCTGAGTCTCACCACCCTCATCGTAAAAATATTTTTCCTTATATCTAGTCTAAATCTACCCTCTTTCAGTTTAAAATCATTACCCCTTCTTCTATTGCTGCAGTCTCTGATAGAGTCCCTCTTCATATTTTCTGTAGGCTCCCTTTAAGGACTGGAAGGTCGTCATAAGGTCTCCACAGAGCCTTCTCTTCTCCAGGCTGAACAACCCCCAACTCCCTCAGTCCATCCTCATAGAAGAAGTGCTTCATCCCTCTGATCATTTTTGTAGCACTACTCCAGACCTGCTCGAACAGGTCCACATCTTTCCTGTGCCAAGAGCTGGACACAGTACCTCAGGTGGGGGTCTCACCAGAGCAGAGTAGAGACTCAGAATCATCTCCCTCGACCTGCTGGCCACGCTGCTTTCATTGCAGCCCAGGATGCAGTTGGCCTTCTGGGCTGTGAGTGCATGTTGCTGGATCTTCCTCATCTATTTTTCCTCAAGAGATGCATATTTTTTTGTTAACCTCACTATTTCCTTCTCTCTACTTTGTGGCCATTTGCATAAAATGAAAGAATGGATAAATAATTTGTACTATAATCTGTACTGTTCAACTTGTTTATATGTGATTTGGTAAAGTGGGTTAACAGTAAAATGATAAAGGTTGCTGATGATGCAATTATTTAACAAATTAAGGATGAACACAGGCTGGTGAACTGCAGAAAGACTGCAACCCAAAGGAATTAGGCAATAAAAATACAATGTGAAACTCAGCATGCATAGATGGAACGTGATGTGCATGAGGAAGAAAATTCTAGCTTCATACATGGGCTCTAAACTGATCGTTGCTTTTCAGGAGTACCTCGATTTTGGTGTTATGATTGACAGTTCCGTGAGAAAAACAGTTCAGTGCTTTGCGGTATTTAAGAAAACAAGTAACAAGAAATCAAGCATTTATGTCAAAAGAAAGGACTTCTGAGTGCTGGAGAGGATAAGAGGAGGGCAACAGCATGGAAAATTCCTGTAAAATCAACAGCTGATTTGGTTGAAATTTCATTATGAAGAAATGACAACTTATGGGGAAACTAAGCTTAAGGTTTACCAAGTCACCACAGGGAAGTTTTGATTGATCATTGGCTCTTTATGTGCTAGAAATAGGGCTCAAAAATGCAGCTTATGGGAGCCAGGTTCAGAGCAAGAATAGGGCCTGACTGCTTACACAAGAAATAGAAGCAGATCTGGGGAACTCCTTGCTAGGGATGTTGTGGATGCCAGAAGTCTGTAAATGTGCCAGGGAAGACTTGACAAAGATTTGAAAGACAGAGAAAACAACTGGATTTCTCTAAATATATATATAAAAGCAAATCAGTAAAATCCCTTGAGCTGAGAATTGTTGTAAATGAGGAGATTATTAGTGGAAGGGTATCTTATGTTTGCTCTGCTCTTACTCTTACCAGGTCATTTGCTTATGAACTGTGTTTCTGCTGCCTTTCCTCTTAAAGACATACTTAACTGTTAGCCTGCCCTTAATGAAAGCTTTTCTTCAGAAGGGAGGGGTTAGATAAAAAGAGCAGGGAAAGCACCAAATTACTCCAAGAATGAATAATGAATGTAAAAGGGAAGGGAAGCAGAGGATCTAAGGGTCACAAATATAGGATTTGGGACAGCAGAGTTCTCCTAACAATTCCAACCATTCCTAGAAGGTGCCCAAGAAACGCTGCCCAGTGATGCAGCAGGATGAGAACCTATTTCCAACTAATTCACCAGGATCTGCCATGAATCTTCAGAAAGAGCAGTTTGGCCAGGGCCAAAGGGAGGATAATAAAGCGACAATACAGGGAGGTCTTGGTGGGATGGGTATGAATGAAAAGGTGAGAGAAAAACTGTAGCAGATAGATTCTGGAGGAACAACCAGGACCTGTAGTTTGATACACCTAATACATGTCTACATAACAGTTTCTCTTCTGCTGCAGGAGCATGAGTCAGTCCAAGACCAGGCCTTTCTCTAACCCTCTGTAGAAGATTTTCTAAATTAGGTGATCAGTGGGCCATAAAAATAGCTCAGAGAACAGGATGGCCCGGCGAGACTCTTTGTCATCTTTTGGTGGCCAGTGCCAACTTATGCAAATGGTTGACCAGATGTGGAGAATATCTGTAAAGCCAGTACTAGATTGTTTGGAGGGCATGCTAGATCACTGGACTTTCAACCTTAGTTCCTTCCCAGTGGAAGCAATGTGGGAGTGGCAGGAGGGAATTTTGCAATACGTCCCCTTCTCCCAGGACAAACTGTTTAAAACCACAGTGAAGTCAATTCAGATACAGGACCACGAGCTGTTTTTAATTCTTATATCAGCTTAAGGAAAGAATCATGCTAAAGTCATTGTATTTGTAGCAAGAAAAAGTGATTGCTGTTCATTACATGAAATATTTGGGTGTTTCATCCAGCTTCTCAGCTCCAAGGTTTCCTTTGTTAATATTCTTCTGTTACCTATAGCCAGGTATGCTAGTGCAGGATGAAACTGCCTGACAATCAGCAGCCATTCCCTCTATTGACTTCTGACTCATGAAATGACAATCTAGATAGTTTACTCATTGTCACTTAATTAATGACTCTGATATCATTGTTAAGAGAAAACATTCAAAACCTTTTTGCACCACCTTTTGCCATGTATATTCTGCTAAGAATATTGCCTCAGTGATACTGCTGGCTTCCACATGCCTCCATTCTTGGTTTCTCAGCTCTTAGTGTCAGTGCTCTTTTGCTTTTCCTCTTATTTCTATTAAACATGAAACACAATCTGTTACAGTCATAGAATGATAGAATGGTTTGGGTTGGAAGGGACCTTTAAAGACCATCTAGTGCAACCCCCCTGCCATCTTTCACTAGATCAGGCTGCTCAAAGAACCGTCAAACCTGACCTTAAATGTTTCCAGTGACACGGCATCCACAACTTCTCTGGGCAACACAGTGTTTCACCACCCTCATCATGAAAATTTTCTTCTGTATGATCAATCTCCCCTCTCTCAGTTTTAAACTGTTGCCCCTGTAACATTAGAGATGTTACTGAACATTTCATTTTAAAAGATTAGGATTTTGGAGCACAGACATGCAAGGAAAATAAAAGAAGTACATAGCATTTTATAGCTAAACACACAGTGTGTAGATGTGTAATTACTATTACCCATCACAATCATAAAAATAACCACCTTAGGAGACATAATTAATTCATAACATAATAGCCATTTAGTTTCTGCAGTGCTCTACTGAATGAGTTATTGCAGTACTGAGCTCACATCAGTGTGGCATTTACAGTAGATTTTCTGTTTACAGGCTGAAAATATTCCCTGAGGAAGAACTGTGATTTGGATTATCAATGATTGTTAGCAGCTCTAATGCACATTTCTTCCTTCATTCTGGCAGCAGGCAAGTTGCTTAAAGACCCAGGTTTATCAATATAAATTACCATGTTCCAACCAAACTTCATGCTAATAGTTTTCAGCTTCTCCCATAAGTCTGTACAACACTGTTTTTCATAAATATCGGTTGGCAGCATCTTATGTGAGATCTTAATTCACCAATGCGACACCACTGTTTACAATTTGAGGAGATGACAGCCTACTGGGCCACAGCATGGCTGTAACAAGAAATCTCTCCATGACATTTTACCACTGAGAATGCAAGGAAGTTTTATGCCAGTGGAAACCTCTGGGAAATGATCCTCACCAACTCTTCTTTAATCAACTCATCAAATATCTCCTAGACTTTTCGATAACTATCAGTCCATAAAATTACTTTTAATCTATGCAGCAATATGAGTGACACCAGGCACTGAGAACAAACAAAGCAAATGCAACCCCAAGTCTCTGAATATTGTTACAATACCAGTTCCCAATGTACCTCATAAATATCAATAAATTGGGCATCATTGTTTTCATGCATATCCAGGGGTACCCACTCCTAGCTGGTTGTGCTGCTGTGCATCCATCTGAGCTGATGGAGGCCAAGGAGAGGGCACCCAGCACCCTCTGCCCCAGCAATACGGTCACCAGCCCCCGACAAAGGAAAACCTGCCAGCTATTAACAGGGCAGAGAGCATTAACAGGACAGACACGTAATCGAGTTTCCCTGCTTCTGTACAAAAAAGGGAAACTCAGTATCTCTAGCTACCCTAGCAACCGTGTTCATTAAACTATTATTTTCCTCATTTTAAGGATAAAAGCCAAGAACTCCCATTGATTTCAATGGCAACTAAGTAACTTAGTGCTGTTGAAAGTCTTTAGGTGCCAGAACGGCTTTAAAGTGCTGTCTCTAAAGCTTAGATCTTTAAGTGTATTCAAACACCAAGTTCTTGAGTGATAGGTACCTAAACGGACTTTAAAATCTGTTCCAAAGAAGAACAGATCTTGTAGGAAATCTGGGGAGGAGAGATGAGACCCATGGGGTTGTGACGTGCCAGAAGACTTTCCCACCCAAAACTGTTTCACATGTGTTACTGCAGCATTTGCTGATGATAAGAGTAGCCATTGCTGGTTAAGAACAATCTTCTCTCACTGCTTCTGTAAGTAAGTATTTCCTATCAGATGCTTTTTGACTATACAGTTATTTCTCTCTTGATCTTTTTGTTACCCTTCTTGTTTTCTTCTCTCCTTTCCCCATTGTCCTGTGAGTGTCTTGTAGAAGCCCTGAGATTCCTCCTGCTGTGCTCCTATTGCACCATGGCAGAGACTTACTCCAGGATTCCCACTCCAGGTTCTTTTCTTTGTACAGCAGTTGCTAAGAGAGCAGAAAAGCTGCCTGTGCTCCCAAGAGGCTGCATTGCAAAGTCCATAGGGTGCACTCTGGCCAGCTTTCCTGACAGAACTGACATAGATCAGATACAAAAAACAACCACGAGCTTTTCCCCTACAAGGCAATCCACTGTTAGTCACACCACGATGGACTCGGTACCAAAAAATGAGATGAAGACATTGTTACAGGAAGAATGTGCACTATCCCATAGGTCTCCATACCACAGCGATAAACCACCAAATGTCCACAGCTGATATAACGCCAGGCTTGGTTCTCTATGGGCTTTTCAATGAGGTAATTGGAGTTTATTCTTTGCTTGGTGTTAGAGAGAAAAACAGAAACGGCCATGAAGGGTCATTGTGGTCAGGGCTTATTTTAACATCTGCATCACTGTCATACTTGAACTGTTTTAAAAGTGATTATCTTGCTGTCCTGTGACCAGTTTACATCAGACACTTTGGCCTAAAATCATACAGTAAGGACTGAAAATTGGGTTCCTGAACTCTGTTTCTGCCTATGCCAACCGTGGCTCTTGGCCAATTCAAAGACTTAGCATGTATCAGGAGCTTTGGGATTTGGAGCTGAAGAATCCTCCACAGTAATGAGTAGACTGAGTAAAAATAGGTCAATAAATAAATAGAAAAGGAAACACTGTGGAGTAAAGAAAAATATGGTTGTTAGACTTTATATTTCAGTGCCAGTAAACAAGGGAGTTGGTCATTGAGCAGAAGGGCATGAGCTAGAGGGAGCCATGGGACAAAATGAGCTGGGGCTGAGCCGGCAGCCCAGAGAACACCTGCAAAACCAGCTCATCTTTGCAAGAATTCAGGTCACAGATTAGGTTCAAGGCATTAGCCCCTGGTCAGTTGTTCCTATAAGCGAAGGCATCTTCTGAAGCTACAGCTCTAATGTGAGATCGGAATAATATTCTTACATAAGATTTTTAAATTTACCATATAGCAAGGGTAGAAAATTAAGGTTTGTGATTAAAATTATGAATTCAAGAGATGGAAGTACCTTTTGTTTTTCTCTACATCGTGAGTTCAAGATCTGCCTAAATTTACAATCATCAAAGGTTGTTGCATTTTTTAATGTGAACAAACAAGTAAAAAAATATCCTTTGAGTTGTAATGAAATATTTTATTTACTAAGATTCAGAATGTTTTCTTTCAATGCTGTAAGTATTTTATAAGTAAAAATAAAATTATTTGACATTCCAAAGCAAAAATTAATTTACAAATGAGAGGCTGAAATAACTACTCTGCCAGGACTTTTTTTCATTCTTGTCCTTTCCATACACTGAAAAATTCGATAAAACCAGAAAGAATTTGCAAAGCACTTTGAGGTTAGAAGTACCACATGTTTTTCCATGAAGAAATGTGGGCAAAGTTTAATCTTTAGTAGTGAGAAGCCCAAACTAATGCACAAATTTATAGCAAGACATCACTTAACAGAAACATAAATCTTTTCTTCCAGGTCTTAACCTTTTGTTTCATAAATAGAAAGGTCCTCAGTGTTGTTACCTTCCTCGAAAACTGACAATGTGTCAGAGATAAAGCGTGACCTCTAGAATGCATTCCTATTGAATAAGGACATGAAAATCTCATGTAATATTAGAGTCTGGAAAACTAGACCTGATGATTCAGCTGCTAGAGGAACAGTGCCTTAGAACATTGTGAATTTTATCTCTGCCTTTCACGTCAATCTTCCTTTGCTGTAGTAGTCAATCAGTCAGATCACTCTCATACTTCATTATGTTTCCATGGTGATCCTTTTCTCCACAGTTAAAAATAATCCTGTTCTGATGTTGAAAACTGTAGACAAGACCATATTTAATTGCCTACCTGCAGTTATCTGCCTATCTCCTATATGTGTGAAGGTAGGTACGCCAAAATGATATCCATTCACTTTATTCTGGGGTTTTTTTGCTAAAATAGCACAGTAGCAACTGGGCTAAGCCCCCTTCCCCAGTTACTGTCAGTAAATCAATTCATGCTGTATGGTCATGATTTGCTACATCTCCAAAATGATCTTAATTAACAAGCCCAAACATCATGACAAGATTTAGACTTACATACTTAACAGCAATTTCTCTGCTTAATATTTTCTTGCTTTTACAGCTTTTCAGAGAAAAAGAGAGATATTAGCTGATGGATTGACTTCACTGATACAGGATGATATTTGTGACAATTAAATATTTACCTGGGCAAGCACATAGAGGAACAGCATGTTTTGTACTGGTGATCCTTGGGGAAATCAAAGCAATGAGCATGACTGTTCTGTAAAAATGTTCACTTCTCCCCACTCTGCGGCTTTCTTGACTTGCTACTGCAGCCCAAGGTGTCTAGTTCCTTCTGCTTTTATTTCTCATGACAGGGGCTTGTAATTGTGCTCATGTATCAAGAGACAAATAATGAGAAGTTTAAGAAAAATGCAGTTTAGCATTTGTTAGGATTCTAAAGCAAACTTCTTTAAATGTAGAAAAATTTTATGATGGTTTTATCATTGCAGCTCCTGGAATTTTATACTGGGTGTCCAAAAAAAGGGGCCATGCAATCCACAATCCTATATGCAGAATGCTGTGGCAGGGGCGGGTGCAGAACCCAGCTCTCCAAGGCATCATTGAGCTTTACACACCCTACAGCAGTCACTTCTCCTGGAACTCCTTGGCGATATTCACTGCCTGGTGACTTCTGCAAAGAGGAGTGGGAGTCCTACAGGAAAGAGCCTGCCTCTCTGCACAGCCCTGTTTGTCCTGCTGCAACCCGTCCTCTCTGTGCCATGCAAAATTGCATTTAAAAAGATATGCAGTCTTCCATTTGCTATTGTTGCCTTTCTTTCTGCTTTTCATTCACCTCCCATTCTTCCCGTCCCTATCCCTGGAAGCTGATGTGGATGGCAATCTCTCTGCTCTGATGTTACCTTGATTGCCCCTGAGCTCTGAGCTCACAGGAGAGAGTCTCCTTCATCCGAGAAACCTCAAGTGCTGCAGCCAAATAGCATGGTGGATACAGCTATCAAAATTTAGCATGGCTACCGTGCCCATGCTAACAGACTTCATTTCAGAAGTTCATAATTCGGTTTTATCTAGCCATCTTTTTCTAGCAGAACAACAAAATTGATTCTGAGCAGGAGGGCTGCTTTCAGTAAGCTTCAAATACCTGTACTGTAATGAAACTTTACACCAAGAACATTGCTGATTTTTATTCTTTTTTCTTGTTTCTTTTTAATTAGGGGAAGAAAATAAGAAAAATATAATGCGAAAAGGCAGCCTGGATGGTTTAAATTTGTTTGTGTTAAAGCAACTAAAGACAGTATCTTAAAATAGGGTACATCAAGTGAGATAAATTACATATGGCTGTTTCAACTTTTCCTGGCATGAAATGGCATGCCTGACCAAGAATGAAAGGAGACGGCCCTTTGGGAGCCAGCGAGGCTATTCCTGCTTCCATCTTACTCAAAGGGAAGAGAAAATGCCCTCTTTCTGTCTGTAGCAGTATTAGTTTCTTGTATGGTACCTATGTTTAACTCTCTGAATTCACAGAAAGCAAGCTCAGCAATCATTCACTTATCCAGAAGAATGTATAGTAGGCTCTGACATTTACTCCTAAAGGATTAAAAGTATTTCTGATAGCATAACTATAATTCTAACAATTCACAATTTAAAATTGCAGTAACAGCTTTTGATCTTTTTAGTTTTTCTTTTAACCCTCAAATTCTCAGTAGAAATAGTAGCATTACTGCCAAAAAAAAAACCACGAGAAGAGACAAGGTTGCACTTTTCTGACAGGGAACAGAAGACTCTGAAAGAGAATCCATGTCCTTGATGCTGTGTTACTCCTTTCTGATCTGAGACAATAGCTTTGTGCTCACAGAATTTGGAGGCCAGAAGACAACTTATTACGTCCACTTGAGAGAGATTCACATGCACCAAAAAACGTGTCTGTAGAGGAAACAGTTCAGCTACTGCACAAAGTACCCAACATGTTGATAGCACTCATCTCTTCAGGTTATACCAGCTAATGGTATTTTATTTTCAAGTGATTTCATTACAGTGAAAGATAAACACTTTCCTTTTTCCTAATGGCATACAAGTGGGAGAGACAGAGTAAGATGATTCTAAACAAAATGAATGAAATGAGAAGCTTCAGCTGAACAAAAAGAGGGGCAGAAACACAGCACGGAAGGTCCCACCAACCCTTTACACCTTCAGAGGGAAAAGCTCAGCAGCAGTGGTTGAGCCTGCTGTCTGTTCTCTGAGTCAAGGACTGCTTTGTTCCAGGCTGGGGAAATGTATAATAAATGCAAGCCACTTTCCTGAAGACTTTACGATCCAAAAGGACAAAGCAAAGAGAGAAAAATTACAGTCTGAGTTGTCATTGCCAGTCCCCGAAGGTCTAAGGCTGTAACATCAAGAGACTGATGGATCCTGCCATAGCCATGGTCAGGAGCAGGATCTGAACTGGGACCAAGCACATCAGCTCATAGCAATGTAGACTTAACAGGCTCCATACTGCTGTCAGGGTAAAGCAGGTCATGTACAGTCTTCTGTACAGTGAGAAAATGATTTATAGACACAAGTGAATTTCAATAGTAGGTTGAGATGTTCACCTTCATTCTCTCCATTCAGAAGAATGGAAAAGGGTATGTTAATAACTCCAAAAATCATTTTGGCTAGCTTTTCACTTCCCAACTTCCTAGCTGGCTATCCCAGCAGAGCTTTGTGTAGGGCTCTTTATTTTTCTGAAACTGGAATCATAGATGCTTCTCCTTCCTTTTACTTCTTGTGACTTTCAGCCTCAGTGCAATAATACATCTTTATTGGAAGATGTAACATCAGACACAGATTCATCATTCTCATTCCTTACTCTTTTCCAGCATCCAAAAGGTGAATACATCCAAAACGGAATTGAGATTTCTTTCCCAGTTGGATCTTACAACAGTAATAAATGAGTTACCATCTGCATTTCTAATTAAAAATCCAATTGCTATAATGTAATGAGGTTTCTGGATGCAATTAGCAACTGCTTGGGGTCTCTTTATAGAACCAGCACTACAATTATGAGGCAAATAGATTCTATTACATACAATGAAAAGCTTTTTCGAACTTTTTCTGTCCTTAGCTGGATGGATTCGCAACAGGGAGTTGGGCACTTTTACATACTGTGATCTACCAAAATTCAGGTTAGTACTTGGGTTTTCTGTACAGTTCAGGGCAGAATTAAATGCCTAATAAGAATCACTGAGCCTTTAAAATCATGCCTGACTAAAACTGGAGTTTTACATTTACTGCAGAATCTAAGTCCATATGCTTATATTTGGACCATAAGGACTGCATTATGAATAGAGTAGAGACTTTTTCTTAGAAGTAGGGATGATAAAATGCTGAAACTTTCTGAGGATTTTTCAGGAAAAAAAGTTTTACCTACTTTTTAATGGTCAGTAAAAAATTCAAAGCCACGAATTAGTCTTGAAGATATTGGATCACTTGTTCAAGATCAAAATTACTAAACTTTGTTATAGCAATGACTTCATGAGTTCAACGATCCTTTACAAATGAGATTTATAAAGAGAAGAGTAAGAATGACAGAGAATATATTTAAATCCTCTTTCTTCACCTCCCTTATTGCCACGTCTATGTACACACACAGCTTTATTCAAAGGCTTGCATATACTTTTTCTACCAGGGTATTGCCATGTGTCTGAAGAGTTACCATTTTTCAGACTCAAATGGTGATGTTTATAAAAGAAAGACAGTCAGGCAATTCTACTCTTAGCTGAGCTAAATCTTCATCAGCACTGTCTTCTTCACCAGCTTCGGCATAAAGAAAGCAAAGATCATCGTATGACCCAAAATCCCAGGTTGCCTGTGTTTTATGCTTTTTGGGGGCAGTCCTGAGAGACGTTGTCAGATTCTTCCAGCCTGTTTAGTGATTTCTCTGAGCACCCAAAGGCATCTTCTGCCCTCTTTCCAAGGCCACCATGTCATCAGGATCTTGCAAATTGTGAGAGTGTCTGTGTGGGTTGGCCCTCCCCTGAGACCTGTGAGCCCCCGGGATCAATGCTTCCTAATTCCTGTTTGATCCCTAGAGGAAAGAGAAGCTACAGGACACAAATGGCTTAAAGAGCATATAAGATGCCATTGCTTCCTCACAACAAAGTCAAAATAACTCCTGCTCTAGTGGTACAGCAACAGAGCCAACTTTACAAAATGTATTTTTTAATGCAATTTTCTGTACATTCTGTGTCAGCAATAATAGAACATTTGATAAAGCTGCTTCTAGCTCATAAATATGAAAACAGGCAGACTTTACATATCATTCTATTTGGTTTGTACTCAACTTTTCCCTTCTTTAAGTCAAGAAACTCTGCTAGCTGGCCCAAAGAGATTTGTTCCAAAGTCAGATTAGACCACATATTTCTTGTCTTTGCTAGATATCTTAGCAGTAGCAAAGGGACCAGGCTGCAAACTGAGGCAGTCTGAGCATTCATGTACTATACCTCCAGCTCATGATTGGTATTTATAAAATGTTAATGCCATGCTAATATTTGTCCTGTGATGAAGCTCTTAGCTTAATTTTAATTTCTGAAATAATTTAATACGGTTTGTAATACATGGCTGCCATTGAAACTGTCTGAATTGGGCAGCAGGTGAATTTAAGGAGCAATGAATGAGCAAGAGAAGCAGCAGCACAGTGGGCAGTATTCAAACTAGTCAGAGCAATACTGCTTAATGTGCTTTGCCAGAATTTGATGAGTATAAGGAGAGTTTTGTGTCTTCCTTGTAGGTCAATTGCAATCAATTAAGCTTACACTTGTAGTTCAAGGAATTTCTCTGGAGCTCAGCAGTGAGATGAAAAGAAGAGGTTCCTGGGAGCTTCAGTTTATATCTGCTTTACACCGAAAGGCTGGCAATGGATATAGTGGTTTAACAAGATAAGAGCTAGGCTTCTTTTGAGAATGAGGTTGTGAGCTGCCCAGCCTCCATAATCATGCAGTGAGCCCACACCGGGACAGATATACCTGTGGGCCATGGACTGCACGATACCTCCTCACTTCAGCTGGAGCCACTCCTTGCTTCAGCAGCCCCGCTCTTGAAGAGGAGACACTGGGAAGATACAGGTGGTAGGAACCTCCAGGTAGTGGGTTTTGCTTTATTTTCGCTGCTCTGTTGCTAAACATATATTTAATTTGACTTTGACAGATTATGTGAAGCTTTCCACCATCTTCTGTCTTTCTCTGGTAATCGACATAACCTCTGCAGTCGCTGACAGATCTAAATTGCTCTGGGTGCCACAAATCATACTGCTGGAATACCTCCCCATCAGCACAACTGGCAGAATTATCTTGAGCCGTGGACAAACCACTATGAGGAGTTTGGAAATTGGGGATAAGTTTCCCACAGCAATTTCCCATGAGTGGTCAACAGGAAGGGCCATAGTGGCTACCACCCATGAAACCAGCCACCAGCTGGGATCTGACCAAAATTATACAGAATGGAGTAACACTCCTACAAAATCAAATCACACTTTGACATGTAATGGGCAAGGTGGCAAGAGCTGGTACAGCAAACATGCCTGAAAAGACTCCCGCACTAGTTTCCTTCAAGTCTCAGCAGAAAAGAAATAGGCACGATAATAATCTCCTGATTATTGTATACTAATTCTTCAGTGTTGTGATAGGCTGATTTGCTTTACAAGGCCAGAATTGTCATAATGTGATAGTATGGTAATTTTTTGGTTTTCTTTTTGTTTTTAAACAGAAACCAACTTATACATGTCGAAGACTGCCAGAGGTCTCTGTGTGTGTGAAATAAAAAGAGGGAAAAGAAAATCTATTTTTTCTGACCTTTAGGGCATACACAGCAGTATGGTTAAATCAGTGAGCGGAACTCACTATTAATATTTAAAAGATTGCAGTGTCTAAGTTACCATCATTGAAATTCAGATGACTCGGTGCTTTTCTGCCTAATCTTGCGCTCTTGATTGTGCTTTGATTCAATTCACTGGGGGAAAGTTTGGACTCTCGGTCACTAACATGAAGTCAGATATAATACCTCTGTTCTTTTTTAAATTTTTTTTCTTTTGCCCATTCTTCTTGAGTTAAGAACTCTGATAATGTAGAGCTGACATTTGGGGAAAATCTAGAAAATGAATTCCTTTTTATCTCCAGGCTAAGCTGCACCAGTGAATAGAGTACTATAATAAAACCTATTTGTATGCCTGTCATACAAAGACAAACCTTTTCCAAAGAAAATGGATTTGAGTATTTGCAAGAAATGATAAACAGCCAGACAAAAAGGTACCAAATTTCACTTCGAGATGCATGGGAGAAGTAGGTTTTAGCTTCCCTTGTCAGGGAGGAGGAATTCATAAGAAAGCCATGTCAGCTGAGAGTCTCAGAAATGAGATCTTATCCAGATCTTTGTGGAAAGAAGTGACTTGGAAATATCTTGAAGGGAGGGGTTTAGAGTTACGAACAAAATGTCA
This sequence comes from Jacana jacana, assembly GCA_013400555.1. Taxonomy (NCBI): domain Eukaryota; kingdom Metazoa; phylum Chordata; class Aves; order Charadriiformes; family Jacanidae; genus Jacana; species Jacana jacana. Next base: position 79,244 of record VZTM01033742.1, on the reverse strand, counting down.
GCCCGCGTCTTTATCAGGAATAAATCAAAAGAGGCTTATCCACTTCTGAGAGAAAGAATTACCCAGATTTCATTTGTGCAAAATCCTTGTGCAAAGCTGTGTTAAAATCTACTCATCTCTCTGATGTGTGTAACTGAATTACGGTGAATAGAATAAGTGCTTAATACAAGACAGAGTGCTGATATTGAGCCTAATGCCAAAGCACTGCCACTCTCCCTACTATCCCATGAAGCTCAAACCATATTTTGCTGATAAAACAGCCATGTAGCTACAGCTGGGGCGTTCCTGGCCACATTGTGACACACCGCCCCGTAGTCCTGCTACCTGGGTGACACACAGCCTTTCCCCCAAGCCCTGCCATGCCCTCCCTCGCAAACATGGCAGGCTGCTGGCTGCTGTCTTGCTCCTGGGATGAATCTCTCCCCTTGATATGTTTTCCCACGACCATGAAAAAGTGGCTGGCAGCAGCGGTCTGCCATGGAAGCTGAAATATCTCATCATGTTTGAAGGCATTTTGGAGTTGTTAAAAGGGACAAGTTTGTCTGAGAGCAGCCTTTGCAACAGGGAGTTGCTGAGTTTATTGATGCAAGCCATCAAGTAACATCAGAGACATTTGAAAAGGCAAATCCTGTGCTAAGGAAAGACAGGTAGAGGCACGTGAAGTCAGGCGCGTACAGTTAGCTGGAGAGTTTGGGCCTGCATTATGCAGAGAGGATGGACAAGTTCAGCAGCTGCATATTTTTTCAGGGCTCTTGTGATATTCAGAGAGCTTCTACAGATCCAACCAATCACTGTAATTCCATCTGTAATTAATATATTTTCCAAAACATTTAATTGTTTGCTAAATGTGTTTGAAGGATACTGTCATGTTTAAGTCTAGAACAGAGTAGTTAAGATACCTACTGCCTCAGGAATGTCATGGAGGGTTAATGCATAATGATGGTAATTATACTAAATGAAGAATGTTCAAGTGCTTACCAAGCTTAATTAAACTTTGCAGCACTCCTAAGACAGAAATATTGTTATGGTAATTTTAACACATTGGTAAATTGCTCATCCTGGCACATGAAGGTTGGGCAATTTACTCAAGGTCACACATCAAGCTGAAGTAGAGTCTATCACCTTGACTCCTAAACTGACTTCCAGCTGTAGTCATCAAATAATTCCCTCTCTCCTAACGTTTAGCTTTTTTTGTCTGAAATAGAAACTGGCTTTCATTTATCGACCTGATTGTTGATAAATTCCTCTATCCTCAAAGGACATATATCTCCGATCTTTCCCCAGTAATTCATGCCAATGTGGCAATTTTCTGCAGAGTGAAGGATACGGGGGCAAAGAAGAGGACAACACAAAGAAAGAAATAGAGGCAAAAGCTAATAAGTGAGAGTGGAATGAAAGGAACTAGAGGCAGAAGAAAATCATGGCATACATGTGAAAGACAAAGGAGTCAAAAGGGAATGAAGGGTCAAAAGAAAAGCGGAAGGAAAAAGAAAATGATGAAATGGGAAAGGATACCATCAGGAATAAGCAGGCTGGAAATTGTGTGTAAAATCAAAATGCTTTAAGCACTGAGATGCATTTAAAGGCTATATGTTAAAAGAGAAAATCTACTGTCTCCACTACAGCATTCTGTTTATATGCCAGGAAATTCCTTACATCCTCGATCTATTAAGTGGTACTGTACATAGGGACAGAAAAAACTGCTGCCTCTGAGTAAAGATGAAAACCACAGATAAACTCCTGCAGAGTCACCTTAAAATGGTAACATGAGCAGATTGTGGAAGGAGTCCCTACTGAGATCTTTTGATTAACCTTGCTATGATGTAAGTGGGGAGCCTAGATTAAACCAGCCATTTCTTCCCTTTTTTCCTCTCCTTTTATGTCACAGTGATTCAAATAACTAGTAGAAATACATATGTGAGGGTGGTGGTTTGTTTTTTTTTTAACTCTTAGTCTTACTTCATTAACTTGACAAGTAGCTTATTTTTCCCATTGAAAGCAAGAATAGTTCAACATACTGTTAAACAGAAGTAGATAGGAAACTCAAAGGCAAAACCCCACATCTTATCTGATAGATGTGGACTTCCTAACCCAATTGGGAAATCAAAGCATTGAATGTTTAGAAGGAGTGGGAAAAGACCAACACCTCTTGAGCCCAAACTATTTCTCCTGGTGTATACACCATGCAGCTAACTGGACCCAAGATGGGATGTGCTTCTCTTTCCAGTACTGTTGATCATTCTTACGCATAGTGCAAGAAGTTTTGAGGTGGTCTGAACGTTAGGCTCTGCGTAGGTTAATGTTTTTAATCTATAAGAACATTCTTGTACCCATCTCTGTGGTTCCTTCCATGCAGACTGCTCCTTTAGAGAGATGCAGAGAAGCATCTTCCCCTCTTTGTAGCTATACCTTTTAAGAAGCTTTGGTCCTAACAGGATTTCTATCAGAAGTAGCTGACTACCAGCAAAAGAAAAGATCCTTTCTAGCCTCTCATCAAAAGCATCTTCTGCTTCTTTATCATAGAATCATAGGATCATTTAGGTTGGAAGAGACCCTTGGGATCATCAAGTCCAACCATCAGCCCTACTCTACAAGTTCTCCCCTACACCATATCCCTCAACACCACATCTAATCTACTCTTAAACACAGTCAGGGATGGTGACTCCACCACCTCCCTGGGCAGCTGATTCCACTGACTGACTACTCTTTCTGTGAAAAACTTTTTCCTAATGTCCAGCCTAAACCTACCCTGCTGCAGCTTGCAGCCATTCCCTCTTGTTCTATTGCTGATTGCCCGTGAGACCAGCACCAACCTCCCTACAATGTCCCTTCAAGCAGTTGTAGAGAGTGATGAGGTCTCCCCTCAGCCTCCTTTTCCTCAAACTAAACAATCCCAACTCCCTCAATCGATCTTCATAAGACTTATCCTCCAGGCCTCTCACCAGCTTTGTTGCCTTCCTCTGTACT